>WEIU01016889.1:66664-216598 GCA_013389925.1 Aegithalos caudatus | reverse complement strand
TTTTTAATTTAAATAGGATTCAGCATGATCTGCTCTCCTAAGGCACACAGCTCCATCCTTGCATCCAGTTGGAGCCACTGCTCTCAAAGGGTGTTGCATTCATGTAATGTGACTGGATGTGATCATGTGCCCAGTGCATCTGAGATTGCTCCAGTAGGAAAATGGAGCTACCAAATTTGTGCCTGCCCACAACATGGAGTATAATCATCACTGTTCTGTTCCTCCTCCTTGTATCTGTTATGACCTTTTGATAAGGAATTGCAGTGGCTTAATTTACAGATGGTTAATCTTTTGCCAGCTCACAGTGTCACAGGAATTGTGGTCTCCTTGTTTTGCAGGGAGCAGAGGCTGGTAGCTGAGGAGGTTCCCTCCTTGGGTGGGTGTATCTGCCTTGCCCAGTCCATCATTGCATTTAGCCTCAAGTTCCACCAGTATTCATGCATGAGCTAACAAAACAGTAGTCTTAATAGACTAGACTGCAAATTTAAATAAACAGAAACACAGCTCCTGAACTTGCTTGGATGATTCTCTATTGCCACCTTGTTTGTTGAGAGACTGCAAGAACTTATCCACACCTAAAAATATAGGGCTGCTCTAATCCATTCTTAATTTTTTTCCTTCCCTCTTCCGGCTACCCTGTTTTACCTTCTGCAAGCACACAGCAAAGTTGAAAACTATAGTGGTTTGTTGTGTGCTTAAAGTGTGAAGTTCAGGTTGAGTTTATTGTTGGTGCTGTGGCTACGGTCAAATCAGATTGCAAATGGCCTTCATAACCATCACAGTGGTGTTGCTAGATAGATTTAGCCAATTCCTGTAATGTTTTGGCAGAAACCTGTTTTTGATAAGCCCTACTCTGTCTAGACCCCTATGACAATTTCATTCCACTTAAACCATCCTTTTGCACAGAGAAGCAACAGACAGCTTCCATCAAGCCCACAGTCTTTTCCCTTGGGAGGGTTGAAATGATGTGGCTGGTCATGCAGGAAATCCAGCCCACGTAATGAAGTTCCCCCTCTTTTCCTACACAGGCTAATTCAAACAACCAGCACCTGATGCTGATGATGTGTGGGGAGGTGTATATCAGCCTGTGTTTCTGCCCACTCCCTGGGCAGCTACAGTGGTGCCTGGCTCAGTCTTTGGGAGGGCTGGAGGTAGGCATTGCTACGTGGGGCCCCACAGAGTTGTCCCAAAAATCTCAACTTTGCATCTGCAACTTTGCTGCAGTTGCAGAGGGTTTTATGTCTCAGTCAGTTGTGGTGGTAACACACAAAGCTAGATTTTGCAAGAGAAAGGTGAAATAGCAGGTGATTTCATCAGAAGCTGTTGTTGGGGATGTTGCTGTGGATGGTTTAGCAGGCAGGTGATTTGTTGTGAAAATCACCTGCAAAGGTCTTTCTCTGAGGTAAAGGTGTAACACTTGGCCATCCCTTAGCTTGATGAAGTTGAAGGGTTGGACAGGTGGCAGAGAAATGATGCAATTCTCCTACTGCTTATGATGTTTTTGCAAGGCTAAAAGCAAATAATCATGAAATGAGCTGGCAGGTTTATGATTGGGTTTTATGAGCTTTTACGATGTTTATAATCTGACATTGAACTTGCAGTTTAAGAGGTGAAAGGTTTAAAGGAACACAGTAGCAAAGGTGTAATGCTGAATTTCTTCTGTAATTTTAACATACATCTTAGATGCTTCCCTGATGTAGCAGGTTTGTTGGAAGTATGGCCTGTGCAGTTCATAGTGAGTGTGTCACTGAGTAAAATGGACTCCATCCATATCACATGTTCCACAGAGGGAAGAATTGAATGGAAAATATGATTTTGCCTTCTCTAAGGAAGAACATGAATTTGAGGCAACTGGCCTTGTGTGGTGTGACTGCCTAGGTCCCAAAATGCAGCCATTATCATTTCCATTTAAATCCCAGCCTCAGAAATACTGTACATTGTCCGTGCCTGCTTCTTTTCTTTGTTGTTTTTCCGGTACCAAAAAAAATAAACTCCCCTGCAGTCTTTAAACTGGAATTCTTAAATTATGGCCTTCCTCCATAGTACTTTTGGAGAAAATGAGTACTTTTTTACCTACTCCTTTTCTTGTGGTTCTGTATCCACTTCTTTTGATGGATGTGTGTGTCAGAGGTCCTGCCTGCAGATGTTTGCATACGTACATCACAAGCCTGTTCTTACTTAACTATCCATTTCTGTTTTCCTGTGTTATCTTGTATTGCTCCGCAGGGCTCAGTGAGCAGCAGGTTTGCTGCTGGCTAGCTTTTTGAGGTTTCTCTTATGCACAGTACTGTATTTGTCTCCTGGTTCTTTGATTTGTAATGTTTTGCCTTTGCTGCAGAAGGTATAAACAAGCCTGCCAAAAGCCTTGTTTAGCGTGCAGATTCTGTGGGGGTGGCTGGCAGCCTCAGACCCTAAAATAGATCGAGCAATGAACTGAACGGCTTAAAACCCTGGGAATTTAATTTGATCTTTCTTGTTGCCTTAAATATTGGGACTGAATGAGAATTTCTCTAACAGAACAGAAGGTGAACATGTTGGTATGTGACAGTAATAGAGGAAGGGTCCAGGCCTGCTGTCATTGAGATGCTCTTCTGTAATCAGAGGCTAGGCTTGGCCGTGGGTAGCGGCTTGTCTGCTCTAAGTCACCCTACCTGGGGAGGGGAGTGTTGTATCCTCTCATGTTGCAGCATCCTTGGGGACGGTTGTTCTGAAATGCTTCCCTGGATCCTGTTGTGGGATAGTCATTGTCAGAAAACCTAAGGCAGTCCCTCATGGTTTTAGCATCTGTTTTATGCTGGCTTTGTGAAGGAAGAAAGAAGGAGCTGCAAAATCACACAGGGGTTCCTTTTTTTCCCTTCTCTTTTTCATGTAGCACCATGCAGTTAGTAATATCATAGCTGGGGTTTTCAGTTGTGGTGGTGTGAAGGTAACAATGATTTGGCTTCAACGTGCAGCAACAGCTGCAGAATTCATTGGAGCTTAGAAGCCTGTGAGTTATAGCTGTGATGCCATTTACAGCTTTTATGGAAGAGCTCTTAAATTTGTGAAATGTGTTACTTTTTGAAGTGCATTATATTTGTAATTTGAATTCTCTAAAACCCTGTCTGAGGGAAAAGAAAATAGCTTTGAAAATCTCCCTCTACCCTCTAAAAACACTGGGAACGCTTAGCAGGCGGGGTATCAAGTCTTTTAAATTGAGTGATAGAACACATAGATGGATTTGTAAGTGCTAAAATGTCAATTAGTGCACTTAAAAGCTTAATGGTTGTCTTTGATGTACTTCTAATATCTCCAGTAAAGTTTGACTGTTGCCATTGATCAGGGAGTGGAGGAGGGATGAGGGGATTGAATGCCAACCCAAAGAGGTCTCTTGGAGCTTGTTGTGAGTGGCAAAGCAGTGCTTTGGTGTTGTTCAGTCTGAAATTCTTAACTTGTTTTCTGGGTAATATTTTGGAAGTCTGATGTATTTAATACTGAAGAGTGAGCTTGGAAAAGCCTTAAGAGTGTAGGTGTCCACTGCTTATATAGCTTGTCTTTGTGCAGAAAATTTACTGATAGAAATACACTGACCTGAAAATGCATTTAGAGTAGTTTTAGAGTCTCCTTATACATGTCCTTTAAGTGACTTAGGAGCAAAGAGTATAGGTTTAGTTTCCATCTCCCAGCTTCAATGGATACTTTCCTCCTAGGTTTAAAGGATATTCTTCCATTTCGGAATGTAAATGAGGACAAAATTATTATGATAGAAATCTCCCTTTTTGGGTAGTAGATCAAGCAAAATCAACATGTCACACTTTTAGTGCAATATCAGTGTGTCCATCCCAGGAGCCTGTGTCAATTCAACTTACTTGCTTCCCCATCAGGATCAGTAAATTTGATTCAGGCATCAGTATCCTGAGGCTTCCCAGCAATAGGTTCAGAGTATTTGACTGTCATTACTCCTTCCTGGGTTAAAAGATTGACCAAATTTTTATTTTCTTTCTTTAAATCTAGTTTTAAACCTGATGATTGCCTGAAATACAGACATCCTGTAGACTTACATGAAAGTGGAATTAAGTTAAACATTTCCAAGCTGAGACAAGGGACTCCTTGCATTACCCAGACCTGCTTTAGGTTACATTTAGAAAAACTTGCAGGTTCAACACAGCACAAGTTACTTTGTGGGTAGAGTTTGCCATGCCCCAGCTTTGGCAGTGCCACAGTCTTCACTGCTGGCTGTGGTCCTCTTGCAGGGCTTTGGTGCTGGAGCTACTCATGTAGGCGTGAGCTGCTACAGTGCTGTCAAAGTGAGTCAAAATCTCCTCTTTGGTTCCTTTAAACCAGTGAAACCCATTCATCCTGGAAAGGTTTAAATGGGGGTGAGTACAGGGTCATCCAGCAGGGATATGATGTCCTTCCCAGATTTTCAAGGAGACTTCCATCCACAAGTGTAGAAGGCATCACATTCTTGGTGGGCACAGCTGTGTTAAACAATGTAGTTTTGTTGGGTTGGGTTTTTTTGGTTTTTTTNGTGTTTTTGTTTTTTTTTTTTTGTGTTTTTTTTTTTTTTTTTTTTTTTTTTTGTTTTGTTTTGTTTTGTTTTTTTGGTTTTTTTTTTGGGGGGGGGTTTGATACATAGGCTTTGAGCTGGTGTGTGTATTTCACTGATGGAGTAATCTGAGTTCTGTTTTTGCAGATGCACTTTTTTGCTGAGATATATATATGTGTGTGTGTGTGTGTATATATATATATATATATATATACACTCACACACACACACTACTATACTCCTAGAAAGCAGATAGATGTGTAGATCTTTTCCTGTGTTATAGGCAAGGCTTCAGCATCCAAGTAACACAGTCCCATGAAAGAAGTGGTGTAAGCACTGACCTCCTGTTGCACATGGATAGATGCTAAACATGTCAACAGTTCTTCAGCTTCTCTAAAATATTGATACCACTGACCAACTTTTCATGCACTGTGAGACACCAAAGGATTAGATCTCTTTTAATTCCCATCTAAATACTGAGGGCAAATTTGCAACACACCAGTTTTATCTTTCCTACTACCTATATACTATTTTGGCATGCAAAAGTGGTTAGTATTTTTCAAGTTGAGGATCAGGCTTTCTGGTTGAGGGTGGGTGGAAAAAAGTCTCAATATAGGTAGCAATATGCAGCAGGATTGGATTAGCCATACACATCTGTAGGTCTTATTAGCAGACATTTAAACTGCAGAAAATGAATTTTATTGGACTGTATTCATATGACTGCATTCTGGAGCTTGAACACCTTTATAAAAATACAAACTGAATCAAAATGAAATTAATTAGAATATATTTGAAATTAATTATCTTGAGCTACTGAATACCCTTTGCATACTAGGTTTTATGTGTCTATCTGAAGTGTACTTGGTAGAAAGTTTTAATTTGAACTGGAGGCAGAGTAAGAATATTTGAAATGTAAAATGTATAAATGGCAGTGATTTTCATCTAGGAGTGTAGACATTTTTTTGAGCTTGCTACCTTTCTTGCTTTCTTTTCTCCCTCTTCATAAACTACTTTTATGTTCAAATTAATACCAGATTGTGAAAAAGAAGAAATCCTGTTGTGGCTCTTGGTCTTCTGCAGCATGATGAGAGTTGTCAGATCTGCAGCTGCAGGAGATTTTTTTACCTTTGTGTGTTTAATGGCTCATACTACTCTGTTCTTTGACGGTGCCATTTAACCGTGAAAGCGCAGGGCTGTGGATGGCACGGGACATGTGGCTGCCTTGACTACTGTCTCAGATGTCGGACATGCCAAGACTCAAAGAGCTGATTTGGCAGCTGCCCAGCAGATTTTTATAAAGGCTCAGTTGGTGGCCAGAAACCCAGGCTGTCAGAGTTGTGTTATGCAATAAATTGTTTTTCAGCAGAAGTTTCTAATCCAATTTCAGCTGTATTTTTTTCCTTTTTGTTTTGTACTATGTAATCAAAGATAAACATACATTATTTCATGGTGTTTCAGAGAAGTGAAGACGTGTAGTGTAAACATCACCCATTGGTTGGTTTGTTTGTTTTTCTTTTAAGAAAGATTCAGACCGGTTCACCAACACAGGAAATGATGCTTAAATTATTTTCATTTCTGCCTGGGAGGGATGTATTTGATACAGCATACCTTTTCAAAGATCATTCAGTGTACCTTTTAAGAGATGTTGCCTTCATTTTGAGAGAGCACCAGGTAAGAACCTATTTATCAAGTCAGAGCTTTTGCTGAGGATGAATTGTCTACAAATGATGGTCAGACAGAAAATTGTGCCTTGTCAGGCTGTGACCTACCTGAATCATTGCAGGCCCTGCCCCCATAAGAGATGCCCTGCCACCCCTTTATATTTCCCTTTCACTTCTCTAAAGTACATAATTCATTTTTGAGAAAGTGGGTAAGGTTCATCAGAACACAGTGAGATATTTGAGGCTCACAGAAGTTACATTACAGCAAAGTTGCTTTCATTTCCTGAATACCAGCTGCGATTCCCTCCTTTATCGTGGTTGTCATGTTTCGTTGCCATGATGGGATTGCATCACTCTAAGTGTGAGTTGCTGTGCAAAGGGACAGTCCCACTTTTTTCTCTGTTCCCAGCAGTAGTCACTATTTGGTCATGTGGTTAAAAATAAGTTTATCTGCATGAAGACAGTGATTTTCTTGTCTTGGGATGAGATTTTCACTCTTCTGATCAGACTGGTCAAATAGGCACATGAGGGCTAATGCTGGCATTGGGTTTGGAGCAGATGCATCCAGTGTGGTGCCAGGTGAATTAAGCTGATTATCAAAACCACTCCCTCAGTCTGAGTAATTCCCTTACACCTCCATACCTTGTTCTACCAGCACACTACCACCCTTGGTTCATGTCAGGTCCCAAAGCTCAGGTGCTTTAGGTGCAAAATGGTTGTTTAGATTTCTAATCTGGCCTAAGAAGTCATATCTGTGGAGTCAGTGCTATCAGTAAGATGGTTTGAGTTGAAGCTGTAGTGCAAGTTGATAAATTAAGAAACTTTTAGACCTGTCTTTACTCTGGATTTGTTTGTGCTTCATGGCGCTTTTTTGTTATCTTGGTGGACCAATACGGGAAAGAGTTGACAGCTTGTAAGCTTTCACTACTTTCATAGTGAGTAATAATTTTACAGAGATGCAGAAACATCAAGGCCTCGTAAGTTTATGTAAAAGAAACAACACACAAAACAACTGTTTTTAAATATTTCATTATTAGGCATAGGATAAACTTAGGAACTATTTTTTATGCCTCACTTCGGGGAGTGACTTGTATTTGGAGATTTTGACTGTAACTCTTCTACCATAATGTATTTTTTGCAAGAGCAGGTTGAAGCTCACTGGGCTTAAAAGTGCCCGAGGCCTTTAGTGACCTAAAAACCAGAGCGTTTCTCTCCCATGCTGCTCTTCAGAATTCATCTGAAAGGAGGAAATGTAGTCCCTGGTGCAGCAGAAGGTAGTGGAAGAGTGCAGACCAATAGGAGGTTGCAGGGGATGAGAGCTGTAGGAGAAGTGCTGAAGCAGGAAGAAGAGAGATTTTTATTTTCTCCCATTGTTTCTTTGCTGTGATAACATTGGTTCTTCAAGTTGGGAGCTGTAGTGTGAGTTCTTTGGGGAAGTTTTCTGGAAGTACGAGGGGAAAAAGTAGCTATAATTACCAGAGAGACTTAAATGCTAAAACAGAGCCACTAATAAAGGAAATCTCCCTTTTCTTCATGTTAGTTAGCACATTTTTAAAACATGACCTATTTTCCTAAACTAGACAGAACAGATTACATTTTCCAGAAGGCATGAGTCACTCCACTATAAAGTCTCCAAGCTGTATCAATCTTCATCAAGTTAAGCCATTCATGAGATTTTATTTTTTCTCACTGAATATAAGCAGTTTGTTTTAAAAGAGAAACTGCTACATCCTCTCTGGATAGTTAAACTTGATTAAAAGGTTAAATATTAAATAAGTGTGAACTTTATTCTGAGAGAAGGGAGTGGAGGGACCTTGATATTAAGCGAAAGACTACAAGGATATTACTGTGGATATATATGTGTATAACTAGTTTGCACCATGATCTGCTTGACTGTAAGAAGTCCAAGCAGCATGATAACTGCCAGAAGGAGCCAAAAATATTTATGGAGCTTCAGTTGAATATATTACAGTCTGGTTTCAAATTGTTACCCTGGAAGTTCAAACTTTTGCTAGGAGTTTGTGGCAAGAAGAGCTTCCGCTGTCTTGTTGTGGAACAGCCCACTGTGTCCTGCAGGTTGCTCAGAGAGGGAGATTACACTGAAGGGCCAACAGTGGGGTTTCCCTCTGCCATGTGCACTTGGGGTGGTGGTGAGGAGGCTGGTGGAACTTTGTGATACCATTGAGACCTCTGCCAACGCAGCAGGGGAAGTACGTGTGTTCGTACAGCAGTAACACGTAGCACTTTCTCATGAGGTTCGCTCTGTGCCATACATGTAACAAGAAACTAGGCTTTGTAAATGAGTAAGGTAATTGCTAATAAGTGCTAATCACACTTAGCAGCAGTAACTTGCCCAAGATTGCACAGAAGGTGAATCTGAGTTTTCCACCAAATCCTCTTTGGGTCTGTTTTAGGGGAAAAACAGGTATAACTCTTTTCCATTGATAATGTACAGCCAAAAGGCAAAAATCTGTTGCAAGTCTTGAATCTAGTAAACAAACATTTCTATCCTGGTCCTTTAGCTGAAAAGTAATTTGTATGGTCTATGAAAATATGATGTCTGTTTTTCATGCAAAAGGCATGGCTTTTTTATGTTGCTATAAATGCAGTAAAAACCACCCTTTGAAATACTTCTCCTTCAAAAATATCCATGAATAAAGGGTAGAAACTGGTGGTTTATTTTTCCTATTGCTTCAAAATGACCTTCTTACATCTGCAGGAAAGACTCTCTGGGGGCTGTTGAACCATGAAAGCATATTCATTTTAGGGCATTGGGTGCCACAGTGATTTTAACTGAGTGTTGGATGCAATGCTGGAAAAAGAAAAAAGAGGGAGTTTGTGTTTTGTTGTGTTGCTTTTTGCAACCTGGCATGAAGAATGAGGTCAGGAGATGCATGCTTGGGAAAGACCCAAAGAGAGAGCTGGAAACATGCCAGCCACACTGAGTCATAACACACATGCTTATAAGTATCTTTGTACCTTACAAAGTCCTGACTTTTCAAATAAAACCATCACTGCTGTAAAAGTATTTACATAAAAATTAAAGCAAATAACATGGAGTGCTGCATGCATTCTGTCTTGTTCCAGCTTTGTTTTACGCTGTGAACTATGATTCCTGTTTGCTTAAGGCAAGGCTGGGCCAGGCTGAAGAATGCTGTATCTGCAATGAATGAAGGGAGAAGCTTGAGTCACGCTGCTGCTGCCCAAGGAGCTCAGCAGCTCTCATGATTTCAGGCTGACATTCCACCTGCCCAGGAGGTGGTATTAAGCCTGCTCCTCGCTTCTGCTTTTTAAAAATTAGGATTTGAATATAACTTTGGAGATAGGAAGGCTGTGTGCAGGCCACATGTGCATACCAGGCAGCTGGACTGCAGGGAACAGACACCTAAGCTGTAGGTGAATGGTGAAAGGTATAGGTGGTGCACATTTTGATTTCTTCGTCAAACTACACACATTATGTATCATTGTGTATTATATATATATAATTTGTGTTATATATTGATTAAACATGTATTATGATCGCTGAAGTTCAGACATAAATGTACAGTGTGTGGTTCCCTGCAATGGCATAACCAAGAAGGGGTTTTTTTTTAATTTAAAGGAAATTATGCAGTTGTATTTCTTAATTCTGTCCAGGATTTCCCTGGTTGTTTGCATCTGTTAGTTTTATTTTGAGTTTATAAGATAATCTTATTGTCATATTGGGAGGCAGAAATCATCTCAGCTAACCTGCACAGTGAAGGTTGTGGGCTTGTGGCGATGAACCTACAGTTTAAGATGTTACTCAGTCCTTTTTTGGGTCTGAGTCAATAATGGACAATCCATTAGTTCCCCATAAGTTGTTTCAATGGCTAATTACTTGAACAGTTGCAGAAATTGTTCTTTAATTCTGACTTACATTTTTCTGAGTTGAGTTCCAGCTGTTGGATGATATTATACCCCTCTCTGCCAGCCTTGAGAGTCATCTATTTACAAATCTCTACTCCCTGTGGAAATATTTGAAGGCAGTGATTGAGTCAGTCCCTTTGAGTTTGGGGTGGGGGTGACGGGGTGGTGTTGAGAAGTTGAGTAGATTAAATTCCTCAAGGCTTTCACTTGACCATATTTCTAAGCAATTCTGGGTGTGTGTATGTTTTGCTAAAGTGAGATAACTCTTGCAGTTGGTGGTGGTATGAGTACTGAGCAGGCACATGAGCACACAACAGCTCTCTCTCGACTGGAGTGACGAGGCAGAGGCGATCTGACCCATGTAATTTTGGTTAAATGTGTCAGGAGCTGGAGCTGCAGCTCAGCTGGGCTCTGAGTCAGCTGCTCTCCAGGGTGTGACTGCTTTTGTGCCATAGGCTCCAGGGAAGACGAACTTGGCGATTGTGAAACCTTTTCATTGCTCCTGCAATATGGACCATATTAATACAGGTACTGGCAGCAGGTTAGCTCCTTATTTTGCTGACCTTGGATAGCACACGGTGTTGGAGAACTTGAGGACTTTCTTTTCAAGCTGGGTGGTATGTGCAAGGCGAGCCCACAGCAGAGCAGTGCAGGCAGGACAGTGGCTGCAGCCTGGACACAGCTGGGCTGGTGGGGGTTCTGGTGTGGAGAGACTCTCCATCTGCATTTCTGGAGGCAGTACTGCTGTTTCACGGGGCAGATGAAACCAGTATGGTTCATCTAGAGTTTTACAGCTCCAGGAATTTAGTGTAGCCTGAAGTTGCTTCAGGGGATGCTGAGGTCTTTGTTCCCACCCTCTGGGACCCATCTCTTCACTGGTGGCACTAATGTCCAGGCAGCCCCCAGGCCAGTGGGACCATGTCCTGCATGTTGCTGGGGTCTCCAGTAGGCACCAGGGAGACACCTTGGCTGCCAGAAAATTGGATGTCAGTTGGATGCGTGACATTCTTTTGCATCCAACTTATTGCCTGGGGGAGATAGAGATGACTCCGGGCTCTTCACAGGAGGGTGGCCTAGTTCAGAGGCTGCTGGTGTGTGGTGAGTGCCTTCCCTTCCACAGGAGGGACTGTAGTCCACTGGTGCCAGGACACGGATCCTGTGGTGAACACATGCTGATTTAATGACCAGTCCTATCAGCTGGTTTCACCATGTCACTATTGAAAAAGGGAGATGTGACAGAGTGAAGTTAATTTCTTTTGCATTTTTGTGGGGGGTTATGTGTTTTTTTGTTGTTGTTTTTTTGTGGTTTGGTTTGGTTTGGGTTTTGGTGGTTTTTTTTTGTTTGTGTTTGTTTGTTTTTTTATTTTAAATTTTCTTTTAATTTTTTTTTCCTGGGATTTTATGAAGGTAAATGGGCTAGTGAGATCAGGAACCAATGGGTGTTTTTGTGCAGCTTCCAGTACAAATGCCAGTGAAGGGAGTGAGTGGTGTCCAGAGGCCTGTGTCCTTAACATGGGCAGGGGCTGAAGGTGCTTATGACTGTTTCCTAATTGAGCCTGACTCCCTTAAGGATTTATTAATTAGTTCCCACGTAAACAGAAATGCATGACGTCCCATTGGGCGCTTGTTGGTGGGAATGTAAATGAGGGTGTCCTTGGGCAAGCTTTGTTAAGATCAGGCTGCAGCTCTCTCGTGTTTAGTGTTGCTTCTGGTTAGGGCTGAAGCTGCATTGGCAGCAAAATGGTGAGCCAGAGTTGTTTGTGTAAACCTTTGTTGACAAAATAACTGGATGTACTAGTCCTTTTAAAATGCTTGCCGAGAGATTTTTTTTGTCTTTTTTTGGTTGCTGTGGGTGTTTGGTTACAAAGTTTGCTTTCTTGGCCCAGAGCTGCCTGTACTCAGAAACTCCCTGGGCATAGCTCAGCCGTCTTCAAAGTGTAGTAGCTTGTCCCTCGTGCGAAATGCACACCCTGATGCCAAAATGCTGGCTGCTTTCACTGCACTCATTGTGTTGCTTTTTTTTTTTTTTTTTTTTTTTTTTTTTTTTTTTTTTTTTTTTTTTTTTTTTTTTTTTTTTTTTTTTTTTTTTTTTTTTTTTTGTGTGTGTGTGTTTTGTTTTGTTTTGTTTTGTTTATTAACCCATGCCAAGTTATTTGTCCTAATCTTTTTTGGGGGGGGAGAGGGTGAGGGATGGAAATGTTTTTGATCACAATTCAGCAGCTGAATGCCAGTATGTCACTAGAGGAGCAAAGAAAATGCCATCTCTGGTCACCCTAAACTATGCTTATTTTTTGGATGTTGGCGCTGTCTTTTCTTTGGCACATGGATGGTCTAAGTTCTCCTGCCTCCTGGTGGGGATGTCTGATGGGGCTTGTGGAGTTTCCAGTGTGAGGTGACAGTGACAGTACACTTAGCACTTAAGGTCTGCCTAGAAATGTTAATCTTTTGCTTTGGCAATGATGTAGCCCCTGAGGAATTGAAGGGTGAGAATGTTCAAGTAGTGATTTCCAGAGACCCCAAGACAATTTGGGGGCTTATGAAAATATGATGACTTACCTATGTCACTTATGTCTTTATATCAATTTGCTGACTTAATTTATTTGAATGCTAAAGACTTTAGGGAAATACTTTCCCAGGGAGCTATCTTTTAACTAAAGCGAGTACTAAATTTGACATAGACTAGTATTCCTTTTGACAAAATAGCATGTCTCCTAAAAATAAAGTAGAAAATATATGCCCCATGAGCCAAATTGCACTTGGCTTTATGCTGAGATAAATTCAGAAGAACTTCATTGCTATCAATATACAACTTCATTGTAGCACTGCACTTAATGCAAACAAGAAAGAAAAATAACCTGAGCCAAGAGGCACAAACAAAGGCCAAAATGGCAACAAGTGAAGTTGGTTCACCAAACTTATCTCTTCAATTTCTGCAAAATTCATTTTAGTGTTTTGTTTTCCCCCTCCTCTTAATTACCAGGGAGAACACTTCCTGGCTGTGATAAATTTCTCTATGAGGGATTCATTATAAGGATTTTACCAATTAAGTTTTACCTCCTGCCTAACACCTGGTACATGCCTACTGCTGTTTCCAGAGTAAAGGATTAAAGGGACTAATGCTCTGATTTGATGATAATACTTACGTTTTTGTTCTCTGTTAGAGCTGATCAGGTTGCATTTTCTTGCACAGTATTTCTCTTCAGTTTTTCTTTTTTTTTTCCTGAATTAAAAATGAACCTTAGGCTTTGGGGGTTTGTTTGGTTGTTGTTTTTTTTTTTTTGTTTTGTTTTGTTTTGTTTTGTTTTGTTTTGTTTTGTTTCAGGTAAATGCAACTAATGTCTCCTTTCTGTTTCCATCTCCTTTAGGATGACAGTGATGGGATTCCCTGGTCAGAGGAGAGGGTGGTGCGGAAGGTCCTTTATTTATCACTGAAGGAGTTCAAGAATGCACAGAAGCGGCAGCACAGCGATGGCATTAGCGGGAGCCTCAAGGCAGTGAACGGTGAGACACCTCTCTGGTGTTGCTGGAAGGGCTTTTTCCATGCTCTAGCAGGGAGGGAGACCATCTGGCATACACTGTGCCCTTTTGATCTGAGGAACTTGTTTCTGGTGTGCTTGAAATGCCTGGGTTGAATCTATATGTTTTGGTTTCTGGCTAACTGATTTAGATGGGGATCAGAGTGGAGGGCAGCTGGGAGGACAGGGACAGGCTGCCAATCTGGAGAAAAGGAGCCCTTCTAATCAGTCTGCTTCCTGTTGTGCCAAGTATGTCAGCAGAGGAGGTAACCATTTAGAGGCTTCAGTTACCTTGGGGAAGTACACTTGGACAGAATTTACATACTGTCACTTAGATGCAAGAAATTGGCTTACTAGCATCTGTCTCTGGAGTCATCCAAGTCCACAGGTGAAGAAGCATAGCATCTATACAGAGAGTTAAAGGGCTGAGAGGACACAAGTGCCGTGACATTGCACTCTCCTAGTTTAGTAGGACACAGAGCAGTTGTTTAAAGGTATTAAAACGAGATGTAGACAAGCTTAGATGACAGGAGCTTGAAAGGAATTGAATTTTATTTCTTTAATGCTCTAGTCAGTTATTATCTGTTCCTTCCCTTAAAGCTTGCTTAAAAGAGCTGTGGTGTCCTGAGAGGTGAATATAAAGTGTGTCTCTTTCAGATTCACTTAGAGCCTTACTTGAAAAGGCTTTGTCATGCTGGCTTGAGCCTTGAAAGTGATGACTAGCAGGATTCAGATTTCTGGGCAGGCTTACAGTTTTGACTCACAAGAGCTTATTTGTTTCTTTATGGAGGTTTATGGCAGTTCTTTTTAGGCGTGTGCATAACTATACATGTGCTAATGCATTAAAGCAGCAGCTGGGTGCTGGCTTGGTAGGTTATTCATATTTATATGTAGCTTGTGTTGTTGGTATGGTGAGTCAGATTCCACTGAGCATTATTGCCGACAAGGCAAAAAACTAGGGGAATGGCTGGATAACAACAGGCAGCATGACAAAGTCACTGTATTGTGTAAGAAATTGCAAACTCCTTAATGTGATTAAAGAAGACCTCAGACTTCTGAGTTCAGTAGTAATATCAAATACTGATCTGATGGGAAGGGGCATCTAGCTTTCAGAGCAAGGCATTTATAAGCTTGGAGGTGTACACAAAACAGCATTGGCTTTTTCCCCTCCAACACCTCTGCATCATTGATCTACTGTCAAACACAATTTCTCTTGAAAAGTTTCGTATTCCATTGTGGGGGTTTTGTTTAGTCAAAGGAAAAAAAGTCCAAAGGCATGAAGCACAGTAATTGTGTGTTAGAAGGCTTTGATGATGTGCCAGGTTACGGGATGACTGAGGTTTTCATGGTGTCTAGTTTCTCCAAAGGCAGCATAGATAAAAAGTGAGTTGGCTGGGAATGCTGTGTCAATGCAGGTACCAGACGTGGAGTGTGCCACTGGCTTCCCCTGGCAGCAGCAGAGCTCACATCTTCAGAGCTTTTCTCCTTCACAGAAATAGATGACCAGTTATTTGAGGGCTGGGTTTTTTAATTTGAGCCAGAATGATATTCCATGTTGCTCTTTCTGTTTGCTAAATTATGTTTTAAAAGTCTCGTCTTTGCACTGCTCTGTTTCAACATTTCTGTCCAAAAGCATTTTTTTAGCCATTCATATTTGGAAGAATGTTTCATTATGCGGAGACAAATGAGCAAATGGAGGAGGATTGATATTGTGCAGTGACATCAAGAAAATCAATTTGAACATGCAATTTGTTCATTACATTAAAAAAAAAATGTAGCCACGTATTTTCACATCCATGGGTCTCTATGGACTGAGAAAAAAGCAGGTCATCCAGAGAAATTACTGAGCTATTTTGAATTCAGGGAAATGTGTAGTATTTTAAGGCTGAGTCTTAGATCCCAGATTTCATACTCTTGGGAAGAAAAAAAATTTCCTTGTATGTGTCCTTCATTCAACTTTCAGGCCACATCCATTGTTTTTTGCACATTGCTCCAAAGGTAGCATGTGGTTAAATATAGTTTTATTTGAGTGACCCATTTTTTATTAATTTATTTATGTAACTGTTGAAAATCAAATAGGTCACCTTTCAGTACCTGGCAAATGTAGCAAGGAAGGGTGTGAGGGGGATTCAGGCTCTATGAAGTCCCTTCTTTGTGCAGGAGTATGGATTGGTCTTGTGTTCTTCTAATAGCTGAAGGGACTGCAAACAGCTGGGTAGCAGGATTTCATCTTGGATTTCATCTGTAATTCAGAGATACTTTCTCTTGTCTCGTTTTATAACTGCCATTCCTTAAGTTTATTTATTCATAGCCTTGCAATCTTGTAAATTGTTTTAGTAGAAAGTATTTATTTGTAGCAATACAGGAAGGTGAAAAGTACACCAGCTCGTTGCAACTTGTGTCTTAGAGAAGTTTTTGTGCATTTGGAGCTGCTGAAGTTTGATAAACATGCTACAAAAGTTCCTTTGCCAGTGTTTGTGAATCTGCAGCTAAACTTGTATGAAAATGATTGTCAATTGTATTTCATCTGGTGAGTTCAGTAGTATCAATAATGATTTGGTAGCTGGAATAATGGTGCTTCTTTGATAGTGTGAAAAGCAAATTAATTTTAAATGTGGAAGATGAACCCATTAACAAAATTCTTTTCTGTATTAAAGTTTCTGCAAGCTCTGATGTGCTGATGGTGGTGCAGAGACAATTAACTTCTGTGCGCCTCTGAATAATAAAAATAAAATTTAAAATAAATAAAAAATTGAAATTACTTTTGACAATTTTATGTATGCTAATACCTTAGCTGTCTCTGTCACACTATTAAATCTACTTGTTATCCTGAAAATAACCCTGCCATTTTCAGTTTGAGTCTGAAACTCTATTACTTAAGTGGTTCTGATTAAGGAGAAAGGCGAGTGGGTGTATTTCAGTTGTCGTATCAGTGGTGATATTGCATGTATGTTTATGTTGGCTCTGCATGTTTGCAGAGTATAGAGCAACACCCTACAGTATGCCTTTGTTTCCTACATGTTCCTCTTCAGCCCTTGGGAATATAAAATTTGAAGGAGGTGCTTGTGCTGGTTGTCAAGAAACTCTTTGCAGCCCTAAAAGGGATACTGGGACTCTGATTATGGAAACAAGGTCGTGCACTGGAAAAACCCAGTGGGACCTCTTTAGTGATTTTGATTACTGCTGCCTGTCATTTTTGTTAGGATTTTAAGAATAAGGATTGGTGTTCAGAAAAGTGATACCAATTTTCTGAGATCCTCATCTAAAAGGAGAACTAAATCCTTTGGGAAATTGTTTTCTTCTCGTGTAGCTTAAAATGTGAGATAGGGCTATAACAAAGGCAATGAAAGATGTAATAATGGCTTGCACTCTGTTGATGGGACTAAATCCAGTGCCCTCAAAAGGCTGTATCATAAAGCAAACTTTTATGACCTAAGGTTTTAAGTTCTGTTTTTCAAAACTTGCAATAAAGGAATTTGTGATGCAGAAGTATCTTGAATGGAAAAAGTGACCAAGTTTCCTTATTTAAGGTGGTTAATCTACAGAGATGACAAACCAGACGTTAGAATTATTCAAGCAGATAATTTGTTTTCACCAGCTATACTCAGTCCTAGAAAGGTGTCATGGCAAACCTGTCATCTAGGTTAAGCTCCCAGCAGGCACAATCTATTCGGGAAATCAGATGTATGTGAGGGAATGCTTTGGTTCAAGGCAGAAGTTGAAGTCTCGTTCACTAAGTAAATAAAGGGATGAGTAAAAAAATGTAATTTTGCTATTCTGAGAGATTTCACCTTACATTTAAGCTTGGTAAAGGAACTTATTTTTTTGTATGTTCTTTAAATGGAGTGGGTAGCATGTCAGCACATGGATGGAGGTGATGCTTGGACCCTAAAGTCTCTGGTTGCCCCTTTCTCCCATCAAAGAATCATTCTGGTTGGAAAAGACTTCCAGCCTTTGTCTGATCACTACCTTGTTAACTAGACCACAGCAGTAAGTACTATGTCCCTTTGTTTCTTGAACACCTCCGAGGATGAGGACTACACCACTTTGTACTGATCTGCTTCTGCCCTCAGCCATTCCCACGTGAAAGTTCACGTGACTTTTGTTGGAGAGTTGGTTTTTCCACAAATAATATGTCTCCACGCTGAGAGGCAGGATGCTCTGAGACAGTTTTTGGTGGGATTGTGGTGCCAGACTCAGTGGCACCACCAACCTCTGATTCCTGGGTCTGCCCATCCCTGGGCTCCCACACTGGCTGTTCAAGCCAGCTGGGGCAAGCAGCATTGCATTCTCAAAATAGCTCTTTTTGTCATGCACTCATTTTCAAATGTTTTCTGCTCACTGCATGGGGGTTTCTGTCCATGCTCCCAGTGAGCCATGCTGAAAGGAAGGTGCCCAGTGATAGGGTGGCATGGGACTGTCTTCATCTGACTTCAGCTTATTGGTGAAACCCCTTTTTCCTGGCCATGTAGATGGTACTCCAGGTGTGGCATAAAAATTGCAACAGATGTGGTAGAAATGCCTAAACACTGCTAAGCTGGGTGCTTCAGCTCAGTGCCATGTATCATCTGCCAAAAGCTAACTAAGAGGGGATGGCAGCAGCGACCACTTGTGCAACCATGCCTTCCCTTAGACCTCTCCCCCCTCCCCTCCCCAACTCCTGCAGATGAAAACACAGCAGCTCTTGGTCTCCTTCCCTGGCTGGGTCGCTACTCAGCCTTCAGTTTTGTACAGGAAAGCAGCCCTCTTCATTCACTGTGATGATTCAGATATACTGATAACTTCATCTCTCTTATTTCTGAACGCTGCAATTAAGGACTGCAAGAAGGTTTTATGCTAACGTTTGTCTAGGGAGCTTTTCACTCCATCAGTGATGTGAGATTGCATTTGTTGACAATGGGTAATGTCTGTCTGTCTCCTGAGCTTTAGTAGAGGATTGTGACTGTGCCAAGGACCCTTGTCTGTAAGTGGATTTTAAAAATGCATTTACAGAAACAGAAATACCTCTTTCAACTTTGTAGTATTTTTCCTTTACATTCAGAGTAAACAGCCTTTTTGGCTGGTTTTAAACTGTGATTAAATATAGATGTTTTCAACTAAAAGGCTCAGAAAATAAGCATTTGAGCAAATTTGTCATGGCACTCAACAGCGCTTTCACTTTGGTGCTTGCTGTCAAGTGAATTTAAAGATTATCAAATAAATAACAGGATGTTTGAGTTGGACTTCATTGAAAATTTCCAAATCTCTTTTCCTTTCTTTGTTTTCTAGAATAGAATTAATTTTGAGCCTACCAGGGACTTGCTCGTTCATTGTCTGACACAGGTTCTTCTTTTCCTTTTCCATCATCACTACTTAAAAAAATTTGCAGGCCAAATTATGCCCTCAGTGATGTCAACTGAATTTGATTATGTCCATCCAAATTGTGCTCCTGTCTTAATAAAATTTCAGTGGTTGGCCAGACTGATAGAAAATTTTCTTTCACAGGACACCCATATTCCTTTTCCTCTCAAATGTAACAGGGATTGATATTTCTTTAACTTGTGAAAGACAGAAATTGTATAGTTAATTTTCTTAAAACTTATTTCATGACCATCTAAAAAGGGCTTCTGTTGCTCTTGAGTGCATTTCTAGGCAAACAGATTCTGAAGATAATCTTGCCTCCTTGCATGTTGCTAATCGTACATAATAGAAAATGAAAATGGCAATGAAGAGAGATAATAATGCAGAGGTGTGTAGCAGACTGAGTTATTGTAGGCCTAAAATAAAGAAGGTAAAAAAAGGTGGGAAAGAGTTCAGCAACAGCTGATGGGTCTGGCCTCCCTCCTTTTGCCTTGAGCCTGTGATGGCTCTGCCATTTAATGACCTACACACGTTCATTAAGAAGTCAGGTGAGCACCATGTGCCCATTTGGTGGAAATGGGGGACCAGAGTACCTTGACTCAAAGTGGGAGGAAGAGGATATCAGACTCTTCATCCCTTTTGGGGATGGACTTGGCACATTCATCTTGTCTAACCACAGCCTTAGGATTGGCGCAGTTGGCTCGTCTAACCACAACCTCGGATGCTAAAAGGGACAACAGTTGCCAGGAATATGAGAAAAAAAAGATTCGGCTTAAAAGTTCATTGAAAAGTGCTTCATAAGTGTAGTTGTTAGGTTTATGTTTCTCTTAAAAACAAAACAAAAATCAACCCATTGCCAGCTGGTCTAAGGAAGTGACTGTCCCACTTTACTCGGCACTGCTGCAGCCTCAGCTCAAGTCCTCTGTGCAGCTTTGGATATGTTAGAAATACATAAAGTTGTCAGAGTCCAAAGGAAGGCTAGGAAGATGGTTAAGGGCCTTGAGGGAAGCCATATGAGGAACAGCTGAGATCACTTGGTCTGTTCAGCCTGGAAACGAGAATACTGAGGGGAGACCTCATTGCCCTCTGTGACTTCCTTGTGAGGGGAAGAGCAGGCACTGATCTCTTTGCTGTGGTGCTCAGTGACAGGATTCACAGGAATGGCCTGAAGATGTGTCAGGGAAGGTTTAGGCTGGATATTTGGAAAAGGTTTTTGACCCAGAGGGTGTCTGGGCTCTGGAACAGGCTCCCCAGGGAAGTGATCTCAGCACCAAATCAGTTGGACAATGCTCTCAGGAGGTGTGACTTCTGTGGATGGTGCTGTGCAGGGATGACAGTCGGACTCAATGATCCTTGTGGGTCCCTTTTAACTCAGGATATTCTATGATTCTATCAACCACCTCCAGCACCACCCAAAACCACACAAACAATTGCACCAAGAAGGCTCCATCCAAAACAAACCCCAAAATCACCTCTTACATACTGGTGAAATTTTTTGTGCTGACCCTCCACGGTACAAAATTTGGCCTTAACAGCAACAGAGAAAACAATTTTCTTTTTCTTTCAGGGTGATTTCTGCATAGTTGCTGCATTGGGTTCATTTTCTCTATCAGCAGTCTGGAGAGCACCCTTGAGCATGGACAGACAAATTGTTTAATTCTCTCTTTATCAGCCATAAAGTCTCCAGCCTAAATTTGCACCGTGACATCTTTTTTTGGCTGGTATTTAGAACCAAAAGAGTGGTGGAGGTTTTACATTACAGGACTACCAGCTCTGTCAAAACCTGAACCTTTTGTCAATTCTAGTTTGCCTATTTTAGAAATGAGAGTAAGACATATCATTAAATCAGTCATTAAAATAGCATACTCCATTTTATTAAGAAAATAGGAATGTAATGGGAAATAAAATGAGTATTGCAGGTAAGTGCAGAGAGAAGTTTCACTCAGACACACAGACTGTGTTATGCAGTTTACTGTAGTCAGTCCTAGGGAACTGTATTTTCTGAAATTGCTTGGCTTTTAATAAGGCCTTTGCTAATTATTTTTACACTACAGCTTTGAGCTTTTATTGCAAGACTACATTTGTGGAGTGCTTTAGAATATTAGAAGAATATGTTTTCAGACTTCAAGGGGCTGTCTTGTGTCCTAGAACCTCCACAGCAGTTTTTATTTGACGTGAGGGCGTTTTAGAAATTACGTTCTGTTTGAAAGAGTTTGAGAACTATTTGCTCCAGCAGGACATTTCTAAGGCCATTAGGCTGTGTTTAATTGGAGCAGGTGTCATGTGTGCTGTAAGCTTTATTGTGTCAACCCTGGCAGTAAAGTGGTTTTAGAAGAAAAAGCAGAGATCCCGTAACTGCTGATGGGGGCACAGCAGCCAATTCAGCAAGTTGCCTGACACAGCTGCCAATGTACCATACTCTTCACCTCAAATGCCCTACATTACTTGTTTGGAGGCCTTGACTCATTAAGAATAAGATAGGATCCCCAAACATGGGTTTGGGGATCCTTGTAATGATATGGAGAAAACTGAAAGCAGCAGTAGATTGGTGTCACTGTATTTTAAGTGTCAGCAATCCACAATCTACATCTGAATGTAGAATTTATGATGTGAAGAGCAAGAAAATCAGTCACCTTTTTAGAGCAATGAAACTCTTCAGGAATTAGTCACATTCATTTCATGGCTCATAACAGATTGGTCTGCTCTGAGTGCATGCCTCCACATTTTGGTTTGGTTTCATTTGGATCTTCTTGATTTAAAATCGTCAAGAAACCATTCTGAAATAACTGCTCTCTTTAAGTAACTGATGATGATGAGAGGTTCATCACATAGCAGATATATTCCAGAGCTTGTGGGTGAATGTCTTCCAAAAAATAAATATAGCCTAGTAATATGTATACTGCTAAGTCATAGCAGATTGCTTTCTATAGTAATAAATGTGCCTGCATTTTTAAATCTTTGTGTGTATGTGTGTGTCTGACTAGCACAGATTTATTACGAGCAATTAAGGTGATGTTGTTTTCAGAATTAGTTGGATACATGTTCTCAATAATCTGCCTTATATGTCCTTTGTTTCCCAATTTAAATGAATTTAGTACTTGGGGCGTTGTTGGTCAAGTCAAAGGTATAGATACAGAGGTCTTGGGCTTAGAGCAACAAGGATAACAGTGACAAGCTCAACTCATAAGTGTTTTTTCTGGTACATCTAAAGGAATTTCCATCTTAGAGAGCTAAAGGCAAGTGAATTTCCACTATTATCCATCCTGTTTTCTCCCCTTACAAGACTGTCTGTTAGGGAGCATTGCAGTCACAGTCAGGACCATGTGATGTTTCAGATCTGTCCACTTCTTAAAGAGGCTAACTCATTCCAGATAAGCCCTGAACAGACAACATTCATTTTTTACTTTGCTCAGAATTTCCTGTGCTTTGTTCTGCATCTGTTTGTGAAAGACTGTGTTATCTTTGAAAGCCTTCATCTAATTTTCTTTATTCAAGCTATACACTAAAATGGAAAAAAAGGGAAGAGCTGGAAGGAGCCCAGCTGGAGCAGTCTGCCAAAGATCCCGCAGAGGGATGGAGCTGGCAAACTCCTGAAACCTCATCAGCTGACCTGTGGTGCAATTTGGGAAGCCAGGAGATAAGCCACTTTTCCTGCTAAAGGTTTGGCAGCTTCAGCCAGCCATTCCGAGTAATGCCTAAAGACCACACCAGCATTTGATTGGATTTTTCTCTTCCTTTTTTCATCCCTCACTCAGCTGCAATAATGGTTGACCTTAAAAATATTTCAGTTTAGCCTTTTCTTAGTCTTTGTGTGTGTGTGCATATGTGTAAACAGACATGTTAGATCTAAATCACATCTTGATGTGCTCTCTTCCAGCCAGGTTGTCTCAAAAGTAGGTCCTCCCTAAAATACCTCCCTCAGAAAGTGGTGGTTGTCTCTGGTGCTGTGAAAGATGAAAGTGTTCCATGGCCAAGTGTTTTTAAAGATGCTCTGCAAGCACCCCAGTGTTTTTCGCTTATGTCTGTGTGTGTGGATGGATTGAAAGAGGTTTAAAAGTGATGAAAATGGCACAGAAACAGTACAGTTTTTTCCCTTTTTCACAACGTGGGAAATTTCTATTTGGGGTGGAAATGCTGTCACAATGTTAGCAAGAGGGTTCAATGATAGAAGCATGTCCTTTCATATCTATATATTTTCTCATTGAGAAAAGGCATCCTAGTTGTACTGCCACATGCATATACAGGTGTATCAGATGGAGAGGGGTAAAGAGGAATTTTACCCCCTTTTGTTTTTTTCTGACCCCTGCTCCCTTGCTGGTGTGTTGAGATCCTGTTTCAGAGCCTCAGGCTCTCTCTCAGTCTGTGGCTCCATATGCCAGAAAGGAGCGACAAGATTACATGGAGCCACAAACCTGAGGCTTGATACAGGAGTGGGCTGGGGCTGGAGAGAAGGACATTCCTGATACACAGTCTGCATTAATGTCTCTTCATTTTTCTTCCCTCCTCTTGGTTCATGTGGTCTATCTGTCTAAAAACATGCTGTTTCTCTTCCAAGGAGAAGACACCTAACTTTTCTCTTTAATGTGACATTCTATTGATGGGGCAGTAAGCAAATAGCTCTGTTTTGCCAAGATAATAAAATCTGGTGCTTTCTAGAGTAGTTGTTCTGCCTCTTTGCATCTTGGGAGGTCAGCAGCAATTACCTTCAGGTGGAAGTCATGAATAAGGGATAGAAGTTACAGGAATGTGGCTTGAATTCAAAATCTTCTTGAAACATCGGTTTTTGCTGCTCTTCTCCCCCTCCCCAAAATCAATTGAAGATGGCCTTTTGTGCAACAATGAGTTCTGTGGTTAGGGACTAGTTGTCAAGTTTTATTTAGATGGAAACCTGTCCCAGAAGCTTTACCTCATCTCATTGTCCTGCAGGGATGAACTTCAAATGACAGTTTACATTTGCCTGGAACTGACCTTCCCTAATTGAAATGAACAAGGCTGTCTTATCTAAGTAGATAAACACAGCCCATTTGCAATTGTAGATTTAAATGCACTCTTTCATAGATTACCTTCCAACAGTATGGCGCTGTCCTTGAATATTTAAAGTCTCATTAACAAGAGACCAGAATTGAAGAGTAAATGTTCTTTGTGAAAGAGAGGTTTTTGAGCTGCAAGCTGATGCTGATCTCTGCTGGGCTGGAGGAAGACTGTTTGGTACAAAGTCTCCTTTATGCCAGCATGGAAGGCGCTCCAATAAAACTGGCATACAAAGTCATGAGGGTTGATTAACATCCACAGCATTACACAGGGTTATATACAAGTAGTCTGCTCATAAAGTAGAATAAATGGGCCATTAGTTAAGGCATTGCTTAGCACAGAAAAACACCTTTCTTTCTGTTGTGGATCTAGGCTTCTGCCATTAAAAGCCTGGAACGCAGACTTTTTAGAAATAGTTGACTGATTAGAAAAATGAGTTTAAGTACTTCATGTAAACTTGTATTTTGGGGTTTAGGGGAAAGTTTTGTAGATACTCAGTTTCTCTGGCATGGCTGGATATTGAGATGGTGCTGCGTTGCTGTCTGGTTGGATCAGAATTATAACTGCCCAGTAATTTTCTATTTAAAGCCTCTCAAATAGTTTTAGACTCACTGGGGATAGTCTCATGAAAACTAGATTTGCAGGGAAACTTAGAAAGGGACAGACTCTGTGAGAAAGAGTCTGCCATTCAGTCTGTGCTTTCTTACTTCCAGGAGAGATTCTGCCAGGACAAAGGGCTCAAAATGTTACCTAGGTTTTAGGAAAATAACTTTCAGGCTTTTTTCATGGCTGATGTTGCTGCTGACCTTTGTTGACTAGGTAGTTCTTCAGGCAGCAGGAATGAGAATAGAATGAGAGAGATGGTGTGTTCCACAATGTCTGTTTCCCCTTTCTGAGATTAAAAGCAATGGAAAAGTACTGGTTTGGTGTCCTCTTGTCACCAGACGGCTTCAGTTCCCTAAAGTGCCAAGGTCAGTAGGAGGGATCTCACTGAGCTTTTGGTATGAGCTTTTTTGCTATAAAGTTGAATGCTATTCTGCAGCTCAAAGGAGAAAGTTCTCAGCCCCAAAGTTTGGGAGTGGGTGGTAGTGGCAATTTCAGCAGGATTTGGGGAATTATTGTGGTATGAGGAGGGATAAGGTGCCCTCTATATAAGAAGGCAGATTTTTTCCTGATGTGGCCTTTTAAGAGCAGATTGTTTGGAGGGTAGCACTACTTACATAGTCCTGCTCTAAAACCAGGTGGGGACACGCCAAATGAAAATATGAGTTCATCGGAATTAGTTTGCTAAGGTGTAACAAGCCTCTGTTTCAAAAGCACACACATTTCTCTCTGCCACCCCCAAAGCTTGCAGCTCAGCTGACTGTAGGTACTGTTTTGAGGAAAAACTGGGGTATGGCCCTTCTGATTGACACCTCAACACGGAGCTCATCTGAGAACTTAAAGAAATCCAGTGTCTTTGTCAGAAACTATAGTGAAGAACAAAGAGAAAGCTGCTGGAACCTCATGGATTGCAAGAGTTTGTCACAGTATACGTTTTGCCTCTCAAAGTTCACTTAAGTATGACTGATGTTTAAGTCTTTACAAGATGCAGTTTGCCTGTACTTACTAACCAGCTATGTGCAGCACATGTTGCTAAACACATTTGTGCCATCTCTAAAAACAGAGCATCCCAAACCTGTGTAGGTCCCTGAAACACTGATGTATGGCTTCGGTTTCAAGAATTGCAAGAAACTGTTCCTAGTCCAAATCTAGTGGTGTCTGCTGCTAGTGCCTGTCGTGAGAAATATTCCTATTTATACCCCTTGCTCTCTGTTAAATGTAGGTCAGGATTTTTAGCTTATGATTGCTCTTAGGACAAATAATTTTCAGGTATTTCCATATTAATACCAGACAATTAGGAGTACTCCTTTTCTATCAGAGCTCTTCATCTTTTATTGACAACCTTTTCTCTCCCTTTTAATTGGAAGGAGGAAAAGCTGTTTTGCTCTTTCTCTGTGTACTTTTTCTCTACACCTACTTGTGTTTTTTATTCTGTTTTTGTCCTCTTATTTTCTGGGCTCCCTTTGAAGTGTGAGAGTCTGTTCCTGTGCCACGCAGTGCTGTGCTGTGCCGGCAACTCCAAGGCTGCTTGCTGCAGGCTCAGTGTTACAGCCAAGGAGATTTCTTTTTTTTCCTTTCCCCCACCCCAACTCCTGGGCCATCCAGCTTAATGTGAGAACAGATTGGCCTTAGTATTTGGAGAAAAGATCTCTAATAAGCACTGACAAAGTGCTGGTAAAAAGCATCAGCATGGTATACCAGCTCTGTTGGAGTCCTGACTGTACATTAATTCTCTAACTTATAATTAGCTATATTAAATTCCAATTTTCTGAAAGGAACCATTATCAAATAACACTCTGTTTGAAATCTCAAAGAAACATAAGGAATGAAAGCTTAGTCCTCTTACACTTTCATCTTTCAGAAGCAATCCCTATCTCAACATCTTGACCTACATTTTCTTTATACCCTCTCCAAGAAACTTTGTGTGGATTTAATGTCTCAGAAGGGAGGTAAGGTTTTTTTTTAAATGCATGTGTATGTGTTGACATATAAAGTTTGGGGAAAACAATGAGGCCTTCATGTCCCCAGTGATTTTTTTTAAAGACTTGAAAGCGTTTTCCGTAGTATCTCTGAGGCAGATTTTAGGTTCAGAAAGCAATTAAATGTAAAAAGTCCAGCCTATTCTCTCCACTTACATAAATCTTGCTTCTGCCAAAGCCTTTCCTGATGTGACATGGCAGTAGAAAAAATAAATTGGGCATTCCTTCCTTCTTGCATCCTACTCTCCATTTAATCTTAAATTTTCTTTTTATGATTAAATGGGATTTTTAAAATGTTTGTTTGTTTGTGGGGGGATAGTATGCTTAAAATGCTGGGTTTGTTCCCATTGGTTCTTGCCCTTACTAAGTGACTGTTTGGTGTTACTAATAAACAGTTCTACATGGGAGCTAGGCTTTAACCTGGGTGCCTGAACATGCACAGAAGCAAAGCCTGTCAGTGCTGCTTTCCCATTACATTGGTCCATCTTTCCCTGTTCAAAAGGTATTTCCAATACTCACAGTATGCTGGATGCCATCCTCTCTGCTTCGTCCCACCACATGGGGTGTGTCTTGTCTTCTCCAGCTGCAGGATGAATGTTGCTATAGCCTTGTCCCATGTGGGAGCAGGGAGAATTCTTCTGTCTTTTGTTCAGTGGGGTTTTTCTTTTCTCTTTGGAGGGGGGGGTGGGACTGGGTGCTGGTGTGTTTGTGTGCCTGTTATTACTCTGAGCACTTTAAGTGCTAAATATTTGCTAAACATTAACACTATTTAACAGTCCTTGCAGCTTGAGAAACATTGTAGGGTGGGAATGTTCTAACTCCAGGAAGATTTTGTTTGAACTGTTTCATTTTAATATCTCTAGCTTATCATTCACAGGTACTATGAGGGATTCCATTTGACTTTTTTTTTTTCTCTTCCACATTGTATTGAAATAGAGTTAGGCAGTGTTTTGACTATCAATAATGCACTTTTGGCCCTAGGTCAGAGATTTTTTTTTTTTATTGTAGTGATACAATGGTGAACTTCATCATACTCACAGCCTCTTGGGTATATTTTCCTCTTTAGCATATATTTCTATGCTGTTCCATTGCATGTATCTCCCACCCCCTCACTCCCATTTCTCTGATGCTGTACTTAAAACAAGAAATATGCTAATGGGTGCTAGCCTTGAATTACACCAATGCATGAAAAGAACATCCTTGTGTAATGAGTTCTTGGCTGGGGAGGAGTAAACAGTATTCTTAAAAAATTGCAAGATAGTACTTTATCTCCTTTGCTTATTTGGAAAAATAAAATCATTAAATGCACATTAGGGTATTGTACAGTCTTGACTGTATAAGTGTGTGTTGGTGGTTGTTCCAAGGTTTCTATTAAGTCAGGAAGCAGGAACTTCCTCTTCTGATGCCCTGAAACATGAGCAAAATAAAGCTGTTTAATAGCAGCAGAATGTTTCATGGTGGTGGAATTTAACTCCTCTGGGGGCTGGTGTGTCGGGAAGTCTCCTTAACATTTCAGAAGCCTTCTCTCCAGCATCAGGTTTTCAAGTGGCTGCCCCCCTACCCCAGCTCTCATCTCTTCCCCCTGTGGTTTGCCTGTAGAGCTCACAAAAGGGAGGTGAAAGAAAGGTTAAGTTGCTGGTCTCAAGAGCTAGAAATAGAGATGGAAATTGCTTGGCTTGTGAGGAGCGTATCCTTAAAGGCTGTTACAGCACTGACGTTTCCTGTGCCGATGCTTCAGAGATTTTTGTTAATGCTGGCAAGAATCAGTTGTCCCTGCAATTAAAACAGGAACAGTCTCCATGTGCAGTCTGTCAGGTGGCCAAAGTTGGTGTTGTCTGCTGCGTCACGCTCACTTTGGGCTGTGCGCCATTCCTACAGTGAGATCCTCGGAGCTCCGCTGGTGGCTGAGCCGTAGGATCCTCCTGCTTTATCCCCTCACCTGCTCTCCAATCGCTGAGGTGCTGAATCTCTTCTGGGAGGGGAGGGATTTCTCACGAAGTGTCTTCCAGTTACAGATTTATTTCCTGGCATGTACTTTTCCATTTCACATTCCCAGCAGTTAGGCGGCTGCGGTGCATCAGAGAGGTGTCCGCCAACCTCTGCTGCTGCTGCTATTCCTGTCGCACAGGAACGGGCTGGAATCCCTACCTCAGGCATGGGCTTAGTGCTGCAAGAGAGGGGAAATGTCATCGCTGCCGTGCATGTCCATGGCACAACAATTTGTTCATTTGTGTCAGACTGTCATATTGCACTTTTTGCTTTCAGTTTGCTGCAGTTGGTCTCAATGTTTTACTGTCACAAGCCTCTCCTCTCTGACAATAACTGTGCAAACAGATGACAGGGGACTAAGTGCCACAGCAGAGCAGTTCTTCATCCCGAGCATGGAGTGTAGTCCTCTGACCTTTAATTTTGAAAAGTGAGGAAATGATACTACTCACTTGCCTGCCCCCACAAGAAATAAAAAAGGAAAAAAAAATCCCTTCCCCTGAGAAGGGAAAAATACAGACATACAACAGTAACATAGGTGGATTTTTTGATTTGTATTTTTTTAAGCATCCTGGTTTTGTAAATATGGTCAAAATAGGTTTACTTTATGATTTAAGAAAAAAAATCTTTCTATGACCACATTGCTGTTTCATATGTTAGAACCATGTCAAGTGTTTTAAAGAATATTTTTGTAATCAATTTAGCAAGACAGATGAGAAACCAGTGACAAGGAGAAAGGCATCCTAAAACTTCAAAGGCTGAGGGTTTTTGAGCTTTCCCGGTGGTTGAATTTTTGTGTCACTTTACAATACCTTGTAGATACTTCTGTAATGGAAAGGAAATAAATGGTGAGTAGATGGTGCCAAGGGGGAAGAGTTCTTCCCCAGGAAAAGCAGCTCTGGTTTTCCCCTGAAGAGAGTTCCATTTCCCTATTAGCAGCAAGGCACCAAGCATCATGGATGACATTCAGGGTTACGGACAAAAGCCTTTGAAACCAACAGCTTAAAGAGAAGTGTTTGAGAATTGCTCAGGCAGCTTTCTCCCCTCCCTCTTTCTGGGATGTCACAGGACCTTATGCTGGCCTGGTTGTCAAGTCTATGTTAAGGCTCTGAACAGACATGTGAGCACTGAGGCTGGCAGGGAATTTGAGATCTGGCTGCAGGCAGTGCCGATGCATCCCTGGCCTTGTGGGAGGCAGCCTGCCTCCCTGCCTGCAGTCCAGCCAGACTGCCCTGGCCTCCTGCACCAGGGGAGGGCTGTCTGGCATCTTGCTGAAGAGGCTAGGGTGTTATGTTAGAAGTGTCTGTGACCTAATTTTTTTTTTAAGTCACTGGATATTTAATTGCTGTAAACTCAGAGATTGTAATTCAAGTGCTTTAGTAGAATGAGGTGACATGCCAGAGGGTAAGAAAAAAACTTTGTCAGCAAAAGACATTGACAGCTTGACTCCTGGAGCTCACTGATGGATGATCTGAGAGTTAGGGAGGGCACATTTGTTAAAAAGTTATTGAAAATGTGGAGCAAAAGTAATTAAAGTGGTTTAATTCAAATATCTGGCATATGTAACTTGAGTTCATGTAGAACACCTAGCATTTAGCTCAATTAATTTTTCCCGGGACAGGATGAGGACTTTTTCTCTCCTTTTCTTTGACTGAAAGTTCAGAGTATCTCCAGTGAAGGAGGGCTGAATCCATGCTGGTATCTGCTGGCTGCATGGGACAGTCACCATTGCTGCATTGACAGGCTGTGCATTCTTGCAGCAAACAGGATCCTCATTGCTCATGTCACATTTCAGGGAAAAAAAAATTCTATGTGTCTGGAGGGCTGCCCATGCTCCTGGCAAAAGTAATGAAAGGCAAATCCTCAATGACATGCATTAAAATATCAAGTGGGACTATGCAATTAGAAGTATGTCATTCAACATTTGCTCTTCAGAGCTTTTGTCACAGAGGTGCAGAATTAGAGACAATCAAGCAGAGGATAACCTCCCCAAAAGGGCTTTCTGGCAGTTCTCTTTTCCCCATCCTTTTTCTTGGAGCACACTGCTGTGCTGGAGCCCTCCTACTCTTTGAGAATCTGCTGTTTTGTTTACTTTTGAGGTGTGTGTAGAAGCCAAGCCATACATTTATGTCTCTGATAGTTGTATTTAATGTGGTTTACTTGTGAAAGAAGTAACTCAGCCCACTGTTCTTGCTGATTTCCATTTGCAAATGGAGGAGGGCTGTCCCAGTCCATCAGAGGAGTGTGCATGTTACATAAGAGCCATGCTGCATTCTTACCTCCTGCTGCCAGCTCTCCAGGCTTCTCCAAGGATTGCAGCAGAGGGCTGGCCTGGCCCCTGCATGCTGCTGCTTTTTCAGGGTAGGTGCTGGCTATCCAGCACACACACCAGCTCCAGAAATGGGTTTTTCTTCATCTCCATCAGCCTAGATCATAAGCCCAGCCTGTTTGTGTGATCCCTCACCACAGATCACTGGGAGCTCTTCTTCTTTAGAGGGAAAGCATGTAGCAAGTGTTCATCAAGACACTGTTTTGCTGTTGTTCCCAGTTTCATGCAGATACACAGTTTTCAAATTATACAATCTGTAAGGGTTTCCTAGAAATCTTAGCAAATATAGCCAAGCCTAAGCCTCTGAGTTTTAGCAGCACTTTCCTTCCTTTTCAGGCTCACAAGTATTCATTGTTACTGAGACATTGCATGCCTTTTTATTTCCCTTGTTGTTTTATTTGCACATTCATATGTTGTATTTTTTTCCAATTAGCAGGCTCTTCCTTGCTTCACTGTGTTTGCCTTCACCTTCTTTCTTCCTCCTTCTGTTGTACTCTGTGGAGACACAATTGCTAATTTTTGCTTTCTAGTGTAGAATAGCTGTTGTCTAGAGACATGCTCTTGGCATAGCTTTCTTTCTCATGTTACTTAAAATACCAGAATGTCTTTTTTTAATTTCCTTTTTCATCTTTACTAATCTGTCTCGTCCCTAGGTGCCAAGGTATGGATATTTTTGAAGTGTGGGTTTATTGTTCCTTTGTCCATCCGTGCCTAGTGGAAGCTTAACTCTGAAACATGGCAAAACTCTGGGTCTAAAGCCATAGCCCTGTGATGCTGGGGTAGGGGGGAAATAACTTGACTGAAAAATGAAACTGCTGTGGTATATTACAGTTAAGCTAGCTCTGTAAAAGTGCTTCAGGAGGGAAGGAATTGCCCTCACCTATTGACATAAGTGTGACAAAGACCTGAAGTAGTGATTAGGTTGCTTTACTTAATTCTTATTTAGCAGTGTAATCCGTGCTCTTTCCCTAACATGGGGGGTATTTGTGAAGGACAAGTAAAAATATTTTGGAAGCAGAGTCAGTAACTTTTCTCCAAATAGCTCTCAAATGGATTAAACAAAACAAAAACAAAGGTGGAAACAAAAGGAAGAACAAAATATTTAAAAATGAAATTATTTCTTTCACAGGTATATTGCAGTTTTTCTTTACTCTCTGCCATGATGACCCCCACTGGTTTCCCTTTCAGCTGTAAAATTCCCCAGGAAAGGCAGATAAGCAAGACATGATGGTTTTGGCATAAAAACCAAAGAAGAATTTATTTGTACCTCACTGATAATTTTGTTAATAGCTGAGAACTTAGACTTCTCTCTCTCTCAGTGGTTATGCTTATATTTTAGTTGCTGATACCCTTGAACAAAATGGAGAAAAGTTAGATTTTTTGTGGACCTGCTTGTGTCTGTAATTTCTAATAAAATGCATGTGTAACTCTGTTTCCAGGATGCATATGAAAGAAGGTTTCTTATAGGACAGATGCAAATCTAAGGACACTTTACTCCAGAAATAAAGTCACTCTGTCCAACACCAAAATCTGTGCAAAATCTCACACCACTGAGGGATACTAATAACACCAACCCTGTGTCTCATTTCATGGTTACTGTCTGTACCCCTGCCTGTGTTTCACTATGGAAACTGAACTCACTACCTTTATTTTGCAGTTGGGTGAGCTGAGGTGCCTGGAGAGGAGGTGGCCTCTCCAGGGGCACCTGCTTGGCCGTGGTACATCTGGACAGAGTCCAGGTCCCTGCATCCTATCCAAGTTCTCTTCCTGGTGTCGGTGTTCATGTTTTTCTGTTGAAGGCTTCATGCCTTCTCTGACCACATATCTGAACAACAAAGGACTGTAGCTTGCATTTCAAGTCCTCTTGTTCCTCTGAAGCTTTCTGACTGCACTCAGATAAGGCTGTGGGACTGAGGTAGATTTGATTTGTGTGTATGTAATAGTGTAATTCCTTGACAAAGTGCAGGAAGAGTACATGGTGCTTGTTTCCCTGGTGCTAATAATGGGAGTGTTTATGGTACCATAAAATTGACTGTGTTTGTCAAAACTTAGTGGTCTTTACACAGCCTGGTACCAATTTACCAGAAATGCTACTGCTCTCCCCTTATCATACAGCTCCAGGGGCAATTGGTAGGAGCTCGATAGCACAATGGTACAATATAGCACACAGTGAGCAGCTGGTAGGGTGGTGATCATCAGTTCTCCTTCCTCTTCTCCATTCTCCTTCATTTAGGACAGCTCTGGCTTTTGAGTTTGGGGACAATTGTTTCCTAAGTTTCCTTTCCCCTAGCCTCCCCTCTGAAAAATTAAGAAAAGTATTTTACAAATCCAAGGGTAACCATTTGCGATTTTAAGGTATGCAGACTTAGTTGTCTGCATTTGTAGGAAGGGCATTTAAGAGAGATGAGTTTGTTCCCTCAGATTTTTTTGGGTCAGCATTACTGCTGCCATCTCCTTCACCTGTCAATGAACACCTACCTCGCTGCTCAGCCTGTTTGATACTCCTGTTCCCTCCCTCATCCAGGCCACACCATCATGGAGCCCAGGCTATGGCTTCCATTCTGCCTTACGAAGTATAAAGTGCCAGAAGAGGTCACGTGCTTACTTGGAGGAAGGAGAGGTTCAGAGTTTTCATTGTGTCCTTAAAAGTGGAGAAATGTCTTTAATCAGAGGTGTGTCTCTTTAAATACTTAGACCTCCCCCAGACCTAAAACAGAAGTATGGACAAATGGCAGGTGAGGTTTTTCTAGATTTATACAGTGCAGACATTGGCAGGCTTTTTTTTTTTTTGCTTTATTGGTTTCTTTTGTTTTAAATTTCTTTCAGATGCATATTTCATAAATCAAACTGGGGCTTGAAGTATGTCATATGGCCTGGGGTAGTTTCCTGGCAGAATTAAATTAGGTTCACTTTTGGCTGCTGTATTCCTGTTTCTATGAGTTTAGTACCACCCCAACCTCAATCCAAACTCCCCCAGATTAAAACAAAATATGCTAGAAAGTGGTTTGTTGAAACAACAGAACAGTTAATTTCAATTAACACTGCTGATGGGTAATGGACTAATATGCAGGACACAGTCACAAAATGTCTTTGGTTGCTTAATAGTGGTTTTGGATGGAGCTGTAATGGGAGTAAGGAGCTTCTTTCAACCTGTATTATTTAATCAGTTCTCTTTGGTGATCTGCTCTTTTGACAGCCTGACAAACACATCTTGTCCTGTAATGTCATTCATGCTTGGCTTCCATAGTAATGGTGTATATCTACATATAAAAGCACTCTTCTAGTCAGTTATGAAGACTGTACAAGCTATTTGCTAACAGTCTTTGGCATAATGGTACTGCTTTATGCATATGCTCTGTTATGTGCCACAATCAGCCTAATGTCCAGTGGCTTGTCATCTGAAAAGCCCACATACTGTTAATTATCATGGTGGCAGCTCGGAGCATCGTGTGGCATAAACGATGATGGTTTCATGCTGTGGCTTTTTTATTTAGAGGCAGAAAATTGTTGTGGTTTTGCATTACCAAATTAGATGAAAATAGCCTTTATGACAACTATCCTTAAAAAAGTGGACAGGGAATTCATATCTCTTATCCCAGAGAAAAATATGGTTTGTTTTGTTTTTAAATTATGTCACTATCATGAAAACCCCGTTCTTTAGTCTCTGAGACAACCAGAGCATGAAAATAGGCCTTATTTTTGAAGCATGTTGTCTCTTTAATATGTAATGTGATACCTTGTCATGCTGTGACAATGTGACAGATGGCATTTGCACTATAAAACTAAATTATCTTTTGTGCATAGCTATACAACAGCTAAATACAGTAACTCAGTACAGTGTGCTGCTTAATGCAGACTGCAGATGTTTTAGAGATACCAATGTGTTTTAAACTTAGCATCAAATGATTAATATATTTATTTAGCATGCCTACCAAGATTTTGGTAGTGTTTCAGCATGTAGTCTAGCATGTAAAGAGTGATTCTGGTAGAAGTCAAATTTAGGGTTACAGACAATGCAATGTAGATTTGTATTGCATTGTAGCTGGATGTCTGTTGCTTACGAAAAATGTTGAATGGTGAAATGTGAAATGGTGAAAACTGTTAATTAATTATACTTTCCAAATAAACATATATAAAGATACAGCTTATAAGAAACTGTAACGCTCTGGAGTTCAAAATTGTTTGGGTTGGAAATGACCTCTATGATAACCAAGTTGAACTGTTAACCCAGCAGTGGCAAGTCCACCACTAAACTATCTTCCAAATTGTTAAATATAGACATCTTTTAAATACCTTCAGGGATGCTCCCTCAACCAATTCCCTGGGCAGCCTGTTCCAGTGCTTGATCTCCTCTTCAGTAAAGAAATTTTTCCAAATACCCATCTAGAAGACATTGAGGCTATTTCCTTTTGTCATATTGCTTGTTGACTGGGAGAAGAGACCAACTCCCACCTGGCTACAGCCTCCTTTCAGGCAGTTGTAGAACGTGATAAGGTCACCCCCGAGCCCCCTTTTCTCCAAGTTCAACAGTCCCAGCTCCCTCAGCTACTCCTTATCAGACTCATGCTCCAGAGCCTTTCCCAGCTCCATTGCCCTTCTCTGAACACCCTCCAGCCCCTCAATGTCTTGTGGTGAGGGGCCCAAACCTGAACCCAGTATTTGGTACGTGTGGCCTCCCCAGTGCTGAGTCTGGGGGGACAGTCACTGCCCTGCTCCTGCTGGCCTCACTATTGCTGACACAGGCCAGGGTGGCATTGGCCTTTTGGCCAGCTGGGCACTGCTGGCTCTTGTTGAGCCACTGTTGACCAGCAACTCCAGCTTTCCTGTCCCTCCAGATCCCTCTGCAGAGCCTTTCTACCCTCAGCAGATCAGTGCTCCTGCTGGTGTTGTGTGTGAAGTGGCTGAGGGTGTCCTCAGTCCCCTTGCCCAGGTCATTGAAGATGTTAAACAGGATTGGCCCCAACACTGAGCCCTGGGGACCACCAGCTGCCAACTGGATGTGACTCCATTCACCACCACTCTCTGGACCCAGCCATCCAGACAGTTTTTTACCCAGCAAAGAGTGCATCCATCCAAGCCTTAAGCAGCCTGTTTCCCCAACAAAATGTGTGGGAAATGGTGTGAAAGACTATACTAAAGTCTAGGTAGGCTATAGCTACAAGACTGAAGGAAAATGAGAGGTGTATGTGAGACATACAGTTTATTGCTGACTTTGATTTCTGCACAGAATGTGCGTGAAACATTCCGTACCTGTGTGAAACTGGTGGCCAGAGTAAATATTTCAAGAGATGAAGACAGGTATTCTTTCCCCCTCTGCATTTCAGGTGTAGAATTCATGTTGGTGGTCTTCCACGGTGTGGTTATGCTCAAGAGTTTGTGTGTGTTCAGGTGGTGCTAAACTTCTAGACCATGGTGTGGAGTGGTTAACCTTCAGACTTTATAACTCTGCAGTTAAACCCTTTGCTTTGTAATTTTTGTATCAGCTCTCCCAAATGGGATGTTGGAGAAAGAAAAAAAAAATCACTAATATTTTAAAACAGAGCTTTCCTGTACGACTCCCAAGACTGTACACATGAAGTCTGGACAGGCATGCTACTCCATAAGACAACAGAGCTTTTACCTTATGCCTATGTAACTACAATCCCTGCTGTTTATTACATGCTCTCATAAGGAACTCTGTCATCCTAGCATGGTGAGAATGCTGTCTGAGTAAATCTCTTTTTTGACCTACTGTAACTTGTGTTTGTTTTGCTGCTTGCCCTGGAAACTGGACTTTTCTACCAGCCCAGAGCGGTTCAACTTGCAGGGATCAGGGAGGAATGCAGGGAAGGGGCTGCCAGGGGGGAAACCAACCCAGAATCTCTTGGCAGGAGGAAGAGACTATCCCTGTGTAGTCAAGAAACACCCAGGAGTTATGTGTTTCACATATTGTTGAGATCTGCAGGATGGCTCCTCTGGACTGTAGACCCTCTGATGTTATCCTGTGTAGAAAGCTGTGAATGTGGTCATGTTGAAATTGTCTTTGTTTAGGTCATTTAATGGTTTTGGTATCTTTGGCTTGTGTTTGTGGGGTGTTGACTGCTGACTTTCCTAACATAATAGGTTTGTGGGTTGCCTCTGACTGTGGGAACTCAGTAGAAATACAATTGGATTTTTTTTTTTTTTCTTAAGCTGCCTTATGACTGGGAAAGAGCAAGCTAAAATAGGTGTTGCTCTATTGTAAGAACATGGAAATATTCATGCTGAGATGCCTTGTTAGCATTAGAGTAAGTGATGTGGAAATAGTGTTTTGGAAACATTGTGAAAGTCTCTTCACCCAACCACTTAGTTAACTAACCACATGATGCTGAAATTTGCTCAGATGCTCTCCTTTGGTTTCCTGATTATTCAGTAACTTTAATAATGAAGAACATACCAGTAATTGCAATCTCATCTGTTTTTAAAACCAACTGACTCCAAACCCTCCCTTACATTTTTGCTGTCTTCTCTTATGTTGCTGCTTTCTGCTCCTTCTTCCCCATCAGTTTTCCTTCTGTGTATTTATAGTTAACATCATGTTTTATTGTATGATGCATTCCCATGTACTGGTATTTTGCATCACATCTTCAGGTTTGTGCCTGTCAGTCATCTCTCCAGAGATGACCAGAAATTAGTTAGATCATGATTTGAGAACAATTGTAGATTGCTGCCAAAAGTGTGTGCCTATCACCAAAAACAGTAAGGTCAGCAAATGTATGCCAGTGTAAATTAAGCCCTGCCTGTGCTTGAACAGTTGAGTCTTACTTGCTAGGCTCTTATGAGAAGCAATCCACTTGAGTCAGCACAAGCCCCCTATAATAAGTGAATTTAAGCAGATTTAACTATTCTTTACACGCTGTTTTTGGTGAGCAGGATGTTCTGGTTGCTGGAGTAGGCTCAGCAAGACCTCTGCTCAGCTAACAACTACAGCCAAGAAGCAGAGGGGAGTAGTGAGCTGCAGTGGGAACAGGAGGGAGCGTGCTGTGTGAAGGTTGTAAAGCCATAATATCCGAATTCTGTGTGGATCACCCTGGAGGGTATGGCTCAGCTCTCGTAGCAGAGCCCCTTCTGCATGTGAAAGAATAAACAAACTTGTAGCCACAGACAGATTGGAAAACATTCGGTGTGGAAGGCAAATAAATAGAAGGTGATAGAAGTCTCTGTAATAATGACTAGTATGCAGAAAGGGCTTTTGTGCTTTCTCTGGCTTGTAACAGAGTGGATGAGAAAGTGAGGTTTGCTACATTTTCTCAATACTGCTAAGTGGAATTTTAAAAAATCTTTTAAAGCAGCATGTATCTAAAACTGTGATTTGGTGTTGCAGCCTTTGTAAAAGTTTAAAAGCAAATTCAGCAAAACTGTGAGGGTGACATTTATGTGACTAAGATACATTTTAGAGAGGATGTTAAGATCTCCATGGTTTGGTTTTAAGCTACCCTTTTTAATTATTAGGAATTAGTGATTGGCCTTTCTCTGAAGGTGACTAGTCTTGATCAGTTAGAGCCAGAACAGTGTATTTAAGGATCATAGATGTCATTTGATACGCGAGTTCCTGTATTGTGACTTAATTAAATAATTCATTATTACTGACTTAATTAAGGCAGTGTTTATTCAGTGGCTTTGAACTGTTCAGTGTTTCACTTCTTTTTAAACTTTGGCAGCAAATACGCACTACTTCTCTGTATATATAAATTATTATTTCATGTAAGTAATTTTAATATATGAAATCCTACACTGACTTATAATGCAAGCTGCTGTACTTTCAAATTTAATTTTAATGAGGTTTAGTTTTTTAAAAAAAATCTAATTTGACTTTTAAAACAAACACTTTCTATTACAGGAATAAAGTATTATTTTTACCAATCCTGATTTATTCTGCCTAGTTATTCAGGTCTGGTGGTTGGTCATGAGTCCAGCTGCCAGAAGAGACGGCAGTGAGAACTGGGGCTAAGATGAGCTTAGTGGGCAAGGGACAGGCAGCCTCTGCCAGCTTTTCAGCACCTGAGAATGTCATGGGCTTTGACAGGAGCCAGGGCTTGCTGGCATCCTGGTTTAGAGATTGAAAGTCGTAGCCATAGAAAAGCAGTAGAGGAACTATTTGTCCCTTTGATGTGATATGGCTCTTGAGGGCTTGCTGGTTCCTTGTCTGTTGCTGGGTGCTTCCAAGGAGCCACTCCTTGTAGTGGTTTAGCATTCCATACTATGCAAAAGAGCATTTTCTCACTCAGCTGCTTTTCTCTCTTTATATACGTACACAACTGTAGTACTCAGCTTTTAAGAAACATGAATGTCTGCTGCTTCCTGTAGTGTGGCTAGGCTTGTAGAGTCAAACCCACGTGGGTTGATGCTCCTTTAAGTGCACCAGCAGACCAGTATGTCCTGTCCACTGCACTGGTGCCAACTCATTAATGGTGATAGGAGTGCCTGAGTATCACTTGGCAAAACTGTGGGGGCACCATCCTGTCCTGGGGCCTCCAGACCTTTCATAGCTCCCAACTGATGAGCAGCAGTAAAGAATGTGGCTTATTGCAGTTAGAGATAACAGGAATGACATTTGAAGGAAAAGGTATCAGGGGGCAAGCTGAATGCATTTGATATAAAAATGATTGAGTGGCAATAAACTTTATAACAGCCTGCTTCATCATGTGCTTTTTCTTCAGCGCTCGAAAGGAGGCTTTGGGTTGTGCCTTTCATCACTTCAGAGTGGATTTTGCAATTATGTTGGCCCCAAAAACCTGTAGAACATGACACCCATTCCCAGTATTTATCAGTATCTCTTATTTGTAGTTTTATGCCTCTCTTTTAGAGCACTTGTTTTAGTTGGTTCCAGTGGACGATAGCTAGCATCAGTTATCGGCAATATTACTGCGTTCTGGAATGGTGCTGGTTATGATGAATAATGGTAGGCAAACTGATACTTTTTTCCTTGAGGAACACAAATCATGCTTGTCTCCCAAGTGAGCTGATGGTTTGGCAGGGTGAAAGGATGAATAAAAATTGCCTTCCAAGTGCATGCAAGTTGACAGCCTGAAAGGTGATTTTCTTGACTCATATACTTCAGGTTCCTGGGTTTTACATATGGCAAGTCTCCAGAACAAATATTGCTTTTGGAAAACCTAATCAAATTCTGCTATAAGAGTTAAGTTACTGAGTGTCAGGCCTCAAATGATATGCTTGATTTAGACTTCTCTGGAGTTCAAAAATTGTAAATTTTATCAGCAGTGGTTTCATGGAAAAATGCAAAGCAAAAGTTGAAACTTTTATAGGAATAAACTTAGGCACTAGGGCTTTTAGAGGGCGTGAGTTCAGCATAGAAATATAATCTGTTCGGTGTTTTTTCAAAGTTTGCCTTCATTTCCTTGGAAATGCTTTGAAGGGATGCTGTCATCCCATGTCTTACTGTGTTTTTACACTACAAACCCTTTCGTAGTATACTGAAATTTGTTTTATTTGTTAGATCACAGTTTGAGATGCCTTTAATGAAAAGGTAATACCAAAAGGATTTCAACAAAAGGGGAGAGAAAATGTAAATTGGGTTATTTTATTTCTCCCTGATAGTCTTCTGATGGCTAGAAGAGACAATTTAATGTAAAAAATCGGTGCGTAGTTTCAACTTGTGCTCTATGGGCTATGTATTAAGAAAAAAAATTGAGCTACCAGTTCACTGACTCTTCCCCAGAAAAAAAACAGAACATGTTTTTGCTTTGTAGGTGGAAGGTTTTAAGCAGTGTATGCAAAAACTGCAGCATGGGGCTACCACATAGCCCAAGACAAGAAAATTTGGTGTAGTTCAGAACAAATATGAGCAACCTTTGACTGGGAAAAGGAGAGAGAGAGATGATGCAGGCTTTGGATTAGACTATTTAAAAATGGGCAATCAGAGCAATTAGATTGGAATTGGGGAGGTTCAAAGCCTGCTGGCAGTCCTAGTGCCCAAGCAAGCAGTGAATAAATGGCCTTGTGGGGGAAGGAACACTTGGCTTCAGCTGTGGCCAAGCTTCCAGTACTTGGAGACAGCAGCTCACTGGGGTCTTTGCTCTTGCTTTGGTTATGCTTTGGTGTCTCTTCGAACTGAGCTTGGTTGAATGCTTGGTTATGCAATGAGTAAGTGCATTGCTGATGCTGGATGGTGATTTTCCTGAAAACAGAGGTCTGAAATGCTGTGGCACTGATGTAGTGCTGGTGGAAATTCTTGAACTGCAGTTCCTAGTAAGTGTTTTCAGTGCAGTACTCTGATCAGCCACATGGCCTGGCTCATATTGAAAGGGGCAGGACAGCCCAGCCACCCCCTCACTTCCCCCCCTTCCCCACTGCAATTTTTTCTAAGGTGCAGTTATAGAAAGACTGAAATGGCTAGCAGAGGGAAGTCCTATCAGCATTTTTCTGAGGAAATACAGCTGTGAAATAAAGCTTTGTTATGCCATTTCTAAAACTATTTGGGTGGAGAGATGAGAAAGCATTCTCCTGGATAAAATTGCAGCTCCTCTGGTAATAAGCTCTTATAACATCAAGTAAATAGTGAGCTAATAAAATAGTTTTGTCCCTCTCATCCCTGAGCCTGCTGAAGGAATATGTTACTATTTTAATTCTTTTTTAAGTATGAGTGGTTTCATTGCCTATCTGCTGTTGTTTATAAGAGTCATAATTTGTTGTAGTTACTTGGTGGCGTAGAATACACAAAGTTTGTTACACGTTATGCTTGCAAAGGTCCAATGCTGTCTTCCATCTGTGTGAATGTGTGACTCTGCTTGCTGTATTCTTGCTCCAGGAGAGAAAAGGCACAAAAGGGAAGGCAGCTGTGGCCTGTGTACCTTTGCTGCCCTGTGTACTTTTACTGGCAGTAGGGAGTTTCTGTAGATGAGTGACACTTAGCCAGAAGAATCAAAGTCAGGAAATGGACATTTAATGTTCACTTCTTTGGAATTTAGGATTTTTTCAAAGGATCATAAATTGTGGTAGTTGGAAGCACCAGAATGAAGAGCAAGATGATGGCAAATTGAACCAAATGGCAGCTTAATTTTATATCATCATAGATAAATGCAAAATACTCTCATCTATGCTAGTCATACAAATTCTGTAAAACATGGGTGAATTTGGGTAAGTTGTGTCCCTTTTTCAAATGTGACAAGATTATAAACACTATTGTAAACACTCATATTGTAGTTATTTGAGATTGGAGTCTTACAGTTAACCAAATCAGAAACTGGCAGGCTAGTAAATTTTTATCGAAGTACCTCTGTGCAAATTCAATGTTATCAGTCTGTCTCTTTGCAAAACAGTTGCTTTGGGCATCAGGTCTCTATTGCAAGTGTCACTTAACGAATTTTTATAAAATCACTGCAGGTTTTGAATTTGTGTACTTCTTTGTCATGCTTGCAGGACTTCTCACTAATGGCCAATCTAAAGGATTAGGACCAGGATCAGAACAGCTGGAGAATGAGAAGGACGATGCATCGCAAGTGTCCTCAACGAGCAACGATGTTAGTTCTTCGGATTTTGAAGAAGGGCCCTCAAGGAAAAGGTCAGTAGTGAATTATGGCTGAAGTAGAACTTTTCTTCTTTGTCTCTTTTGTCTCAGACTGTTTTCTATCATTAGAGTATGGTTGCACCTGCTGCCATAAACAGACTTTCCAGCATGGATTCCTTCTATGAACAGCAAAGATATAGCAAACTTTACTTCACCTATTGGTAATAGATAGTTCTCGTTTCTGTTTTGGAAAGCATGGAAAAGCAGTTGTTATTATACAGTGGATGAATTTAATTTAAATGCCTTAAGACTCTCTCCTCTTCTGGCTTTTGCCTCTCAGGCCATGTCAATATGCATGTGTGTGCAGTTTCAAGACAAGCGTTGCTAAAGGTAGTTACTGTTGCTGTTGTTATTTTTAGCTTTCAGTGAAACCATGTAAAGTTAAAAAGATAGAAAAGGACAAACAGATGCTTCTGAGAAGAGGAACTACATAGTAATGCAGTGCGGCAGCTATTGGTTGCAAAGGACTATTTGGAGATATTGCCACAGCAAGCTACCTTCTCTTTCCTAGAAGTCACTGAATGTGCAAAATGTGGGTTAAAATCATAGACCTCAAGCCAATCAATTACAGAAAATATGCTGAGAATTCAGACAGCTGGGAGTTGTCCTCTCTGTGAAGTAAGAATGAAAACAGGCTGTCTAAAAATGCCACTTAAAAGAGAGAAACGGAAATGCTTCCTCAACCTTTTTTCCTCTGCACTTCTCACATCCAAGTTCCAAACCAAAACAAACAAACAAACCTTATAGTTATAATAATAGTAAGATCAGTTCTCTTTCAAGCAAAAGAAGTATCCCTGTTTTCTGTATAACTTCATAATTCCACTGAGAAGCCTTATGGTGTGAGGAGACTGGTGCTTTCCTGGACAGCCTCCTGTTCCAGTGTTTCCCAATTCTTGTTCCCAAAATCTTTTCTGTATACTCAAACCACAAACTCAGACTCTAGCAAATGTGCCCACTTAGCTCATCAGGCATATCGGAGTAAAATTTATGGTATATTCCATACTAGTAGAATTTTTGCAAGGCTTATTGCATCCTGCTGCTCATCAGGGCAAAGATATTTGTATTTCTGATTTTGGGCTTCGTGAGATACAACAGAGGGTTGAAAATTATTTCTGCTGAGCTGTTCAAGTGACATCTACTGTTGGTGTGATCCGTGGTCATAATTTCATGGCCAACCTGTTGCCTGCACGTTGTCTTAAAGAATTTCTGCTTCCCTCTAAACTTAGATTGTCCCCCCCCATTCCTCTGCTCTGCTGGCATAATGGCTTTCGGGGTCACACCATGAATAGCTTTAAGAAGCTGGTCAGGATTAAAAATAGTAGCAAGAAGATGACGAATTGAGGTTTTTGCCAGGTTTCAACATTTTCAACCTGCATGAGACTTTCATCTCTTGTTCAGAGTATGGTTGTAGGAGCAGCTGCCGGTGCAACCAGGGCGGCATCCTCTTCCTGTCTTGGGGCTGGCAAGGGGCAGGAGGGCTTTACACTGCACAGTCCAGCTTTAGAAATGAGTAGGATTTCTACATGACCAGTCTTCAGAAACTGCACTTGAGTACTCTGAGTGAAATGTTTTTGGAAGGGTATTTGGTAGGTTTGGTTTGAGGGAATTCAGACCCTTGAGAGGCAGCTAGGTGGTTCAGACATAATAGGGAACTCAGTGCCTTTGGTACTTCTCAGATTAAAACCGATAAAAAACCCCAGCCCCAACACAGACCCAAGATGAAACCTTCTCCTGGCTTTCATGGAAGCCAAGGCATCATTTCACTACTTCTTCAAGTATCTGAAAACTGCTGAAATAATACTACAGTTGTTACTTCTGTTGCTGTGAAGGAGTTGGGTTGTTACTTCTGTTCCTGTTTTGTTTCCATTCACACCCAAACAGACTTTCACCTATTTTTTTCTTCCTCCCTGAGCTTCCTCTTTGCAGACAGACCTTTTCTGGGTTCCTTGTCTTAAGCTGTAGTAGAACATGTTGCGTGTTTTTATGTCATCTTTTTGTTTCTTTTTAGGCTTTTTGTTTTGTGTAGCTGAATATGCAATATTTCTTCAATCCAGGTTATCTTGAAATCCCAGAAAGAGTTGTGTCAGGAATATTGGGTAAACAAAGGACATGCAGGAAGATGATGAGGAGGCAAACGGGACTGAAAGGGAATCTGTGGGTTGACTGCCTCAGCTTACCAAGTTTTGAGAAATTATCTCCTCCTTGTCTTCCCCCAGGGTTTCTCAAAATCAAACTTTTCAGTTGTCTGTCCAGCCGTGTGTATAACTTGTTGGAGTCTAGGGCACGGGGAAAACTTCTTGGGCTGGCCCGGGGCCCCGGCTGGGACCCCAGGAAAGCACTGTCTTGGATTTTAATCCATGGGAAAAACTCTTCACACTGAGAGGATGATTTAAAAGCAATAAAAATTAGGAAGTAGTAGTGGTAGTTTAGTTTGTTACAGGGTGGAAATTTATAGTTTGGGATTTTTAGCATGGAGATAGATGAAAGTAAGATGGAGGTTTTGGGGTGGTGTTTTATGCTTTTTAAAATGATTTTATTTTTTGCTGTGACACAGGCACAGAGACATTGGTGAAAGTGAGTTTGATGTAGAATAGATGGTAATTGTTGGTGTAGGATTATGAACATAGTAAGTGCTGTGAATCAATTGGGTAAAAAGTCCATAAGAAGACCTTGAGCTGGGTGTCTCGTGGTCTTTGCAAGCCCTGTTTTTCAGTGAGCACAGCCTGGACTTGAACAGCTTGCAAGCCATGAGATAAGATAAAATAAAAGACTTCAGAGACCAAGGCTGTGGACTCCGTTCATCTTTAGAATTCTGGTATTGGACTTCTGTTGGGGAAAGATCCTCTAATAGTCAGGGGTCTTCTTGAAAGAGGAAACCAACAATAACTAGTGACACTCTTGTAATAAAATACACCTTTAAAGACTGTAGCTTTAGCAATGTACTCTGAACCAACCATTAAACATAAGTTACTATATATTTCTCTATAGCTTGTGGGGTTTTGTTGGGGTTTTTTTTGTTTTTTTCAGTGCATGGCAGGAATGGTTTTTCAAAAGCTTCAACCTGTCATCATCTAAAGGAGTAAGTCACCTGTATTTCACATTCATGATGGAAACAGAGTGCTAAGCAAATGACCATAGTAAATAAGGGAATCTGTTGTGAAAGGCTCCCATTTCTTTAGTAGTTTAAGACTCTGTTTTGACCTTTCCATTCTTCAGTGTAACAGCAGGTTGGTATTGTGGAAGCAATCTTTTCCTGGTTTCTTCTTCCTGCCTCTTCCCAGCTGCTGTGTCTGGCAGTCTTCTGGCCTCTGTCCATCAGTTCAGGGACTAATCTGGCAGCATCTCCTCCCCCTGCATAGAGCAGATCACCTTATAGGAAGGGAATAGGGATTCATGCATGTGTGCAGCATGTGTGGTTTTAGTTTGTATTTATAGTTGATCCAAACTCCTGCAGTTTCAGAGACAACTTGCACAAGAGCCTGGATGAACAGCAAGAGTAAACTCTTGTAGCAAACTGAGGGGAGGGTGAATTTGCTAGCAGTGAACATTGCCTTGAGGTCTCACTGTGCCAACCATCCCTAGGGTCAAAACTAGATGGTGGATGCTCCCAACAATTTACTGGACTTAGATGGAGATAGGTAGGTTCTGCCAGGCATCTGTGGGGGAGGTAAATCTCCACCAGCCTGGCTGCAGACTAGTGAAGACATCAATGACAAGTATTCCTTACTTCACACTGATATGCCAAACAGAGTAACACAACAGCAGAACCCCCAGCCAAGCACAGCTTAGGGTTTATCACATCTATTTATTTTCTAGTTTCAACCCCTTTTCTAGTAACATAGCTTGATTGAAGAGCCATAAAGATAATGCTGTGTTGGAAGGCAGATGGCTGATGGTTATGGTGAAAGTGAAGATTTAATATAATACTGCAGATTTTGTTCAGAAACTCACAGACTTGGTTTGATGGAGCAGGATTTCTGAATGCAGTGGCACAACACTGTTAGGCTTCAGATGGTTCCAACCAGAGGAAGCTTCTTACACAACCAGGTTTGCATCTGATGCAAAAATTCCCGTATCCCTTTCTATTTACATGTACCATCTTATATTGCAGCAGTATTCTGGAACAGTTCTAAAAGTCTGCAGCCTGCCTTTTGTGGTGCTGCAGATTTCAGCTGGCAGTGGTAAAGAGGAAAAGGAGTACATGTACAGCCTTGCCCCTTCACAGCCTCCAGATAAGTCCAGAAACTGTAAGCCCTTCTTACAGAGTAAATTAAGTTTGGGGAGGATTGGCAATGGCAATAGTGGCAAGCTCAGTACTTCAAAATACTTAAAGTTGTTTGAGTTTACACTCAAAAGGGTGGAAAACATCTGAGCTGTGTGTATTACTAGTGACCAAGTCTGAGGGAAAGCAGCAGGGTTATCCTAAGTCATATACGACTTAGTAGTAAATACTTTCAGCCAGTAAAGGTGAAAAGTGCCAGCATTATTCTAACATGTGGCAAAAGCCAAGTATTCAAATGTTGCTCTGAATCTGTTTTGCAATGGGTTGCTGTCTAGTTGCCATGTAAATGGGAGAAGTTGCTGGTTTGTTCAATGCTTTGGGGGGAGTTGAACAAAACTGTTGGTATATGGGCTTGATAAACTACCAGATCGGGTGGTGTTCACCATGTAAAGAGCTCCCATTTCTCAAAACCTATGAGCAAAAGGTTATTGCTGAAGGAGAAGTGTAGCTTCCATGTAGCTGCATTTTTTTTGTTGTTGTGAATGTCCAGTTTCTAGCTATGATTCTTAGTTAAGGAAATCAATGGGTAACTGGCCAAAGGTGTTTGGTCTCTGTGCTGGATGCTTGTACATTTTTATGGGCAACTCTAAAGACTACAACCACTGGCAATTAATAACAGTCTGCAGAGACAGATGGAGGTTTTTTAGCAACAAGTTGCCCACCTTACCCAGGAAGAGACAAGCAGAGCAAACTTGATGTGACAGTATGTTGATCTTTGGTGATAATAGGATGTTACTTGTTTCCTATTACTAATCAGGTGGCTACTCATTTATATGGCCCCCTTCCCAGAAATTCACACAGGGAATTGCCACAAAGGCATTTATCTTTTATTGTAATAGAGGGCTAATAGAGGGCTGTGTGAGGTGGGAAAAGTTTGATTTTGATAACTGTTAAACTTCAAAGTGGGGATTTTTTAAAATTAAGGTAATAATATTCTCTGTGTTAAGGCAAAAAAAGATACTTGCTTAGTTTAGGAAAAAAATTAGGGTTAGAGAAATTTCCTCCCTTGTATTAGCAACATAGTGGATGGACATTGCCCACTGGGCCAAGGGTGTGCAGAACTGCTAGGAGAAGACACTTTGTCCAATTCTTTTGCAGGGAAGGCTGTTGGCTGCAGAAGAAAGGAACAGCCCACTGGGAGCAGTAGCATTTTAAGCTGTCACAGCTAGATTGGCCAGAAATTGCTTATTAGGAACCTTCTGAGGCCTTTAATTAATACAGCAGCTTTCTGCTAATGGTCTCAAGCATGTGACAGTCAGAAGTGTGATTGTGCAATACAGCAAGGCCAACCCATGGGATGTGCTCCTGCTCTTTGCCTTATGCTGGCTCCCTGCTGCCTCCTCCTTTTTCCTGTTTGTCTTCTTAAAATTTTATTTTTAGATGGCAGTTTAACTCCCTGAACTGGCTCATTGTGGAGCAACAGGAGGGTTAAGGTTTGTCAAATGAAGAGGTGGGAGTATGTGTCCAAGGAGGGGGAGACAAGCATGCTGACCTCACTTGGCTGGTAGCTGCACAGCTGCATGGCTGGCAGAGCTGTTTTGCACCCTCAGCACAAAAAAAAGCCAGTCAAGGGTAGGCAAGCTTTTGCATATTAGGCAAGCTGCTAATTTAAGTTGTTTCTTTTAGTGATATATCCTTTTCAACTTGATTTGCAAAGGACTGTCTTGCAGTAGAGCTGTCAAAAGGTTGAGGGGACTTAGGGATGGGGGGGTTTTCCTCTTTTTTTATTCCTTGTTCTTTTTCTTTTTGTCAAATTGTTTTTATAGTTAATGAACAGTCTATTTAGCACTAGACTTAGCACCTTTCATGCAAGATGTAAAACAAGGTCAATCCTGTTCCCACATTTGTAAGTTTGTGAGGGATTTCTGCTTGGTATTGTAGGTGATGGAGAGAGCAGTGTATTATGACTCGGGTGTGAAAGCAGGAGACTGTTCGTAATATCAAAGTGTTTTTCCAGGACCTTCTTAGTGAATAGTCTTTTCACTAATTGGAACACTATATAATGTATTTGTGTTCAGCTGTTGCCTGCTACAACACAATGTAAGCCCACTTATCTACCAGGTGCTTCTGTTATTTTTTTCTAATGTCAGCAGGCAGTGCAAATCTGCACTAGTTGTTTGCGTATGAAGAACTACATTAATCCACAATAAAACCAAAATGGCAATGAGATTTATGTATAATAATTTTTTTAACACCCCCATGCCCCCTTCTGGGAATGCTGATATGATTGGAATGTATTTTTAGTGCTGCACATTTATATTTAAATAACAAGCCTTATAAACAAAGCAATAATAGTCCATTGGAGTGGATTTGCAGAGGAATAGTAAAAAGACAGATTACCTGCTTTATAATGCAAGTCAAGAAGATCATTGTATGTAGTTTGAAAAGGAAGAAATTGGGTGATTAATGTTCTTTCAGTATTTTCATAAGGAACAAACGGAAGTTGTGACATGAATTCTTCTATCCGACATGCAAAGATATAACAAGGTACAATAATCTGGGAACACTTGAACTTTGTGGGTAGGCAGCTATGTAAACAACTTGTTTGAGTAGTGATTTAATAATTATGAAGGTATGATTTATAGCAACCTGCGAAGTGTTATGCCATCTCCAATTCCAACTTGCTTGTTCTCACCCACCACATTCTTTTCAGTTGCAGGGAAAGGTCTTCCTGACCTTGAGTTAGGATTTATTCACTGAGGGATAAGGGAAGCTTCCAAACCAGATGGGATAGGTGCAGTTGTTTCTGTTGTTCTGTCTATGGCAAACACTCCTTCAGCTGCCTGATAACCCATCCCTAACTGTGATTCATGTAATCCATGTTTCACACCTGTGTATGACAGGCCAGATGTTGATTGCTTTAAGACGAGGGTGAGGTCACTCTAAACTGATGCAGGGAATAGTTGAAAAAGACACTTTTTTAAAAGCAAATTTGTTTGCCAATGCGAAAGAAAAATTTTTAATGCAAATATGCCATTGTTGGTATAAGACTCTAGGCTGATGTTTGAGCTAACATAACTTTTGGCTACCTCTGGTGTGGTCCTATGTGCTGTGCAAAGATAATGATGCTAAAAAAGAGAGCACCATTCCAATATTTAAAATGGAAGTGTGTCCTAATATACTGAGTTTTAAGAATATTGGTGGTGGGTATTTTTGTTTTGTGTTTGTTTTGGTTTAGTTGTTGGGTTGCTGGTTTTGTGTTTTATTTTTTTTTTTTTTTTAAGTGTTTGAAGATTGTATTCATACTGTGTGCTGGTTTGGCATACACTGAACTACAGAAAATCCTGTTCTGTATTTATTCCTGTGGCTGATGTGGTCGGTATATAAGTGATAGGATTATATTCTCAACATGTTCCTTGCAAATGACAGAGTGAACGTGGGCTATTGACCATTCACCAAAAACTGACAGCAGTGTGGGTATTAGTATTTTTACAGGTCAGATCAAGATTCCAGGTAAGGGTGTGGGCCTTGAGACTCCCATATGGATAATAGAGGCTTGGAGTTGTATGAGTACTGCTCAGTAATAAGTCAGTCCTTGTCACCAGCATCTCAGTTTGGGATTGCAGGAGTTAGTTCTAAGTCTGAACTGAATTTGAGAAGTATGAATCTCCATATTGTAAATATTTCCTCAGTTCTCTTGTATAGGATAGAAAAATCACAGGAATTTTACATATATCACCTAGCTTATGCTGGTATAGTGCTTCTCCTTTCTTTTCTTCCAGTGTTGCATCCAGTAGCACAGTTTCCTGAGGGAAACCAATTGTTTTTTTCTTCTTAACCTGAACATGTGTATATTTAGATTTTTAGCAGTATATTTATTGTTAAATAATTTGTACAGTAATGGTCATGTCATCATTATGTTTTGATTCTATGCTTTTTTTCTTTGCTTTCCTCACTTGATATTTGTTCTTGGTTTTGATTAAATAAACTAAAGCTTAGGGGACCTTTGACCATGTGGAAAATTATTTGGAAGTTTCTTATTTTTTTCCAGTTATATTAGAGTCTATTTTCTCTGGTATCCTCCTTCTTTCAGCTTTCAGACAAGTTCTCCCCTGAGTTTCATGGTTGTAGTTACTATGGAGATACCTGTCCATTCTTCCTCTTCTCCTCTCTTGCATTCCTCCTTTGCTAGGAGCTCCTGCAGCTGTTATTTATCTTTTCAATAAAGTAAGTAGTCTTTGTAGAGACTTTGTTTCTAATATCTCTTTTGTTGCAGCATGTCGTTTGCCTGTAATGCTTCCATTTTCATGAAATCCTGTATTTGTTTATATGGATGAAAAATTTGGTCTGTGAATAGAGAGTGAGGAGGTCCCTAGTTAAAAGGGTCACTTCTGGAGCTATTATCTGATTTGATCTTTCTTCACAGTTGAAGAGCTGTTCATTGAAGTCATAATTCTGTAAAACGAATTAACTGGTAACATTTGTGTGTATGTATGCTGAGTGTTAAGGACAACTTTTAGAATTTATTTATTTTAAATGGCAGCTTTTGGAATTTAATATAAACATACTCTGGTGCAAGTTAAAATTTCTCGGGTGAAAAAATGAAAACTTGAGACAACACATCGTTAGCCTTTTAAGTTGGAGACTCTTTTCTTTGCACCTCATCATAATTTGATAGCTTTTTATATACAGCTTTATAAATTCCAGCTTAACAGAGAAACATGGATGTTTGGTTGTTGTTCTGCGACAGATATTTTCCTTTGCATGTGTGCTGTTCTATTTCTAAACCCCTTTCTTGGGGAAGCATTGCTTCATTTGGTGTCTGTGGTTTGATATCACTGCTTTGCTGAACGACTTAGATTTGAAATGTGCTCTTCAACCAAGAAATTCTACCACAACTGCCTGTCTGAGCAGACATCCCACCTGGAAAGCCAGTGTAGCTGCACTGCTCTTTTGATGGATGTGTTTCTTATGGTAGCTGCATCTTCAGAGGTTTTTCCCCCTCTTTGTTTCTTTGGAGTTACTACAATGTTCCACTGTTTTCCTTTGGCCTGCTGAGCACTGTGCACTGTCAGCTGTGGCTTTGCACAATCAGGAGTCTACTGAGAAGACCCTCCCTTTTACACCTGCATAAATAACCTGCCTTGGGCTCTTGGTCAGATAATGCAAATCTCTTTGCCTCTCACTGAGAGTGCTGAGTTGAAATTACAGCCTGAAAACCCACAAGTGATACATAATAAGGAGGCATGTCCTTCCCTTGAGTCCATTTGTGCTGGGTCTGGTATGGTTTGTCACCTGGCCAAAGCAAAGGTAGGTGGTTTTCTGTGGGAGTGGTGGAACTGGTATTGGACAGATTCCTTGGGCACCACAGGGAGCACAGCAGAGGCAACTTTGGGGAAAAAGATGAACAGGAGCAACATCAGTCCCCCTGAGGGGTGGCTGGGTACCCTGATCAACTCAGCCCTACAGGATAACAATGCTCTCAGTTTTATTCTATGCAAGCAAGCAATGTTGTCTCCTTTGGCCATTCTTATTCCTTGTAAGGCAAGGGAGAGACTCTGAAATCCTTTACTTCTTGTCCCCTGTGCTCTTCTATTATGCTTTAGATTATTCCTGGCCTGCTGACAATTTGTTCTGCGAGTTATCAAGCAAAATGTGCATTTTAAAATAAATTACTCTAAAATTTTAATCAACTCTTTTTTTAGTAGGGAGTCTCATGTTTTTTTTTTTTGCATACATCTAGTTCGCTGTTAAAGTAAGCAGCTGGGATTTTCTTGATTACTTCTATTTTTAGTGACATCTTCTTTACACCTGCACATTGAAAATCATGAGGTTTTCTAACGGAGATTGCGAAATCTTTCAGCCTCCCTGATTCTTAGGTCAGAAGCCTTGAAATCAAGCTGGCCCTCTTAATTACAGTATCTTGGTGTGCATGGACTTCTTATGTGCATGGAAAAATTGACCACTATTGATTTTCCTTGAAAGTTAGTTCCTCCCACCTGGTTAATTTGTAACAGAACAAGAAGAGAAGACAAACTAGGTGTGGCACAATTTCTGAGACTCTCACTTTTAGGTCTCAAGGCCTGTGGAATCTTCTCATTACCTGAAAATAAAAAGTATTAAGTAATACCTAGGCAAGTGTTACCATGCAATCAAGGTTAGATTTTTACCCATTTTATTTAATTTCTGTTACATAGAAATCCTGCTGTTAAATTCATTTTTGATACGTGTGCTCTATGCCATTCCAGAGTGTTTAATTGCTTCCAGTTTCCAGATGGACTGCAAAATAAACTTTAAAGGTGAATCAGATGAGAAGTGGAAAAAGAGGGGAAATAGCATTTGAGTAAAGGTCATGCTCTTCTTATCAGAAGAATCAATTGAAGCAATTCAGAAAAAAAACCCCCACATGAAAAAAAAGTTCGGTTTTTCTTTGAAGCTTTTGGTTGCAGGACCCTTGTGAAAAATAAATTCAAACATTTGTTCTTCTATAGGCAGTACAACCCACAGTATCTCTAAGTAGCCTAGGTACTGGGTAGCCTTGTGTTCAGATTCTTGTGTAGCCATGCAGAGTACTTAATCACTCTATGTCTCTCCCACTTTCAAGTTTAATTAGCAGAGTTTCAAGCAGTTAAAGATTAGAGTAATAGCTGTTTATTGTTTTCAAGGGCAAAGTATAGGTAAATTATATTATTTATATCTGTTTTGAATATGTGTCTATTTTGGGCTTTATTTATTGCTCTTCCATTTTCTGATATTAAATTAACAGAGATATTCATAAATAAGCAAAAATAATTTCTCTCCCTGAAGGAGGATTTTGAGAGTGCTTTATCAGCACAACTGCATTCAAATCCATTTTTAAATAACAAGAGTTAATTCCTGCATCCACTGAAAGTGCTTATTTATTATTGATTTCAGTGGATTGGACATTTTCCTAAGATATCTGCAGGGTGAAGAAAGCTGTAAATTAAGTGCCTGTGGTTTTGACTGCACTTGGAGTAGCCCTTCAAAGAGTCTTGTTTATTTTCTTTTTCAATTATCGTAGTCTGTATAAGCCTGCTGGAGTTTTACACCACAGAAGGAGCCATCAGAAAGTGACGCCGTGTACCCTCTGCTGTGTATTTCCCCAGGCTCTTACCTGGCTTTTGTCATCTTGCTGCACCTCTGCTCAAGGTGGTCAGTGTGAAATCTGAGAATTTGTTCATTGACTGGATGGCTGCTGACCTGGCTTTCATTCTTGTTGGGCACATGATTATTTCAGTGGCAGAGAAAGGCATCCTCCTCACCTGCAGGATTGTTTGTGTGAAGCCTTTTGCACAGAGTCTGCATTGGAGGTCCTGCATTGCATTGTTTGCCCTGAAGCTGTAGCTGTGCAGGGTTACTAATGCAGTGGGACTACAAGGAGAATATGCCATTCATAGTAAAAATGGAATAGCCTCTCCTTTACACTTTCTTCCAGTGTTATGGGGTTATTCACTCAAACTATTTCAATATTTTATAACAAAATTACCCCGTTGTATCCTAAGCCATCCTGTGTTCCTCTTATTTCAGGTCATAGAAACTTCTCAATATGGAACTTTACTCCAAATTATGGTCATTATTTTCAGCTTCTTAGTTGCGTCTTCTTGAGCGCTGGTTCCCAACCTCTTATTTTGAAACTGCTCAGTTTCAGGAAACTTAACTGCTTTAGCTGTTTGGTGTGGGTGTGATGCTGTGGTGTTACCTGCTGTCTGCAGTTCGAGGCTTCAGATTGATTTGCTCTGCCGGCCTGGGGATGCAGCTGTATGCTAATTTCCCAGTTTGAACAAAACACTCATAGACTGAACTACTTGGTCTTGATATAGAGGGAGGAAGTTTCTAGGCTGGGATGGGTGAGAAAGGCAGGGTCTGGGTCTGTTGCTGTTTCTAGTTTCTTCTCAGCTCTGGGAGTTGAAGTTTCTTTTCCTGAGACAGAGGTCTGATGTTAGAAATGCAGCTCTGTCACATCATTATTCCTAATTTTTAACATGAAAAAGGCAAGTTGAAAGGGAATTTGTTACAACTTCTTGTTATTCTGTCTTCTAAAAGGAAGTGTGAATGTAATCTTCAAATACCATATCTTCATATACTGATTTTTAAAGGCCCTGCGGTCTGAAGTAGTGTTTGACATGAGGACAGGCAACAGTATTTCAGTATCTGGGCAGATTTCCAAACCCTGATACGGTGTGCTTGTTATGACCTATCCTTTCCTCTGGGTGTTCTTTTTCCCCAAGACTTCTCACTGTTCAGGGGACATGTCTTTTAGAGCTTGACATTCCCAGCTTATAAAGCAAACTGACAAAAATGCCTTAAAGTTGAGGCTTGAGGACACGTACACATTCAGGAATATTTTTTTTTTCCTATTTCAAATAGAATATCCTGTTGAGTTAGACACCTTTCTTGGGGGGAAGAGGGGAGTGCAAAATTGTGGAGAGCCTTCTAGCAAGATGCTTTGAGGAAGTAGATCAAGAAGGCAGGTATTGAAGATGTTATTCACTGTTACTCACTGAGTATATGTGTCAGGACAGTGTTATTCATTATTCCAAATAAAATACAGGAAGAAGAAAGTATTCTTTTGCCTTCCTGGACACCCCACACCCTCCCACCTGAGTTACTAAGAAGGGTAGCAGAATCCATTTTGGCTTTTCTCACTCAGGTTCAATTTTTTTTTAACAGTGTGAAGAATGTTTTGCTCTTCTTAGGTAACCTTTTCTGATGGATTGCTGTTTTTTTGTAGAAAAGCACGGATCCCTTTAGTCTTTAAAACAGAAATCCATTTTCTGGCTTTACTCCTCTCTGTCCTTCTTTAGTGGTCATTAGTCAGTCCAGGATGCATGAATTAGTTGTTGACTTTTCTGCTTTGTTTTCTTCCTTGTTTGTTCCTTACTCTGCTGTTTCTTTGGACCATCCCAACCTTTTCTACTGAAGTGTTTTTCTGCTAGGTTTTATTCAACAGAATCCGCATGGTTTCCCAATATGAGCCTTAATGAAAACAAATGTTTACGGCGTTCCCTGAGCATTAGGTGAGCTGCTATCTTTAATTACGAAGGGCTTGGAGATGGAGGAGGAAACCCACTTATTGGCAACAAAGGGCCCTAGGACTGTTTGTGCTTGGCTCATTCATCTCTCTGTGCTTTGCAGACAAGTGAGACTTTCTGAGCATTTGAATACAGTTTATTCTATCAATTAAAAAAGAACAAAACAAAACCTGTCTCTTACATTGCTTAAATACCTATTAAGCCCATGAACTGAATACTAATTTCAGTGGTTCTGTATAATGAGCTCTAAATTTCTGAGTCATGTCAGCCATGGAACCTCTTAACAAGAATGTAGAAACCCCTCCCCCCACCAAAAAAAACACCTCCTAATGTCAGTCTCAGTTCCTTAATTATTTTGATGAGTGTAGAAATGAAAAGCTCCAAAGCATTGTGTCTCAGTGGTTATTTTCCAGATTGAATATAACAGGGAGGATTTATGAAAGTTTTCAGCACTGTTACTGAGGTGGATGAAACACAGAGCAAGAAGGTGTGAGCACTGGTGATGCTCAATGCCAGCAGCACACCTCATCAGCTGACAAGCCCTTGAAAGTTCTTAAGTGGGATGAGATACGGGATTAGATGGAGTTTTGTGTTTCTTTTCTTTTTGGCCTGCCCTCCCTCCGTATGAATGCCAGCACATATAAATCATGGTGCTTAGCTGGTGCAGAAAGCGGGTGTCGCAGTGCAGAGCAGCGCTCTACCAGCTCGATAGGAAGGCAGAAGTGATATCTGAGGTGCATGTGTGAGAGTCCTTTACCTCTGCATGGGTGTTGCTTTGAGTTCCTGTGGATTTTAATTAGGCAGTGCAGTGATGCTGGGCACTACCTGCACTTCGAAACATAGATGTTACTTGAATGTCATTTATTCTTCCTTTTAATACACCTACGAGTGACTTGGTTCAGCTGCACAGTCCCTGTAGAGGAGGCTGCTGAGAGCACAGTGACAGCTTGTACACTCCCCGTGCATCACAGAAAGTGCTCTGCTCATTCCTCTGGAAAATGTTGTTATATAATGCAGCACGGTGCTCTGCTGTGTCTGCTGGGGGGACTACCCCTCTGTTAAGAGGGGTTGCATTGTCAAGTTGGGTGTTTTAAGGATAGAATTCATCATTACTTAATGATATGTGAAACTTAATGCATTTGTCACTGCTTCAAGTTTTCTGGCCTCGCACAATGAACATCCCACTGTGTAAGCTACATTTTCGCCTTAGACTGCATTATTTGTGTTATTGGCAAATGTGCTCATTTATACTAGGGAGAGAAAAATAAAGGCAGGGAACCTTGAGAAATGCCAGCTAATAAAAAATAAGACAGTTGTGTTTTCTAATAAACAATGAACATAGTAAAACTGGTGATGCTACAGGCATCTTGTGTTATTGATGAAAACAAACTGCTTACTGACATCTGCAGCAACCAGCCCTTGATTGGTGGCATACCCAGAGCCCCCCAGTGCCATGTGTTAGGCAGAATTTCTGGAATTCACAGTGTTAGACTTCAGGTTTTGAAGGGGTTTGATTTGTTTGGTTTTTTCCCTCAGGCTTTATTTTTTCTTGCAGATTTATATTTCTTATACAATAGGAAATATAAATACATTTATAAATACATATAACTATATAAATGTATAAATATATATAAGATAATTATAATAAATAATATAATAAGAGTAAGGGAAAAGCTGCTCTTTTCTTGGAGATGGTGTGAAAAGCTATAGGTATTTCTTTTGGACAGCTGATTACTTTAGCTTTCTGAAGTCCCCATAGTTAACATAGTTACCATCAGTACTGCTCTGGAATAGCATTTCACATGCTGTAGACTCCTAACTGCTTCTCCTGAAGAATTCTTTCCCTCTGCTGCATCCCATCACCTGATGCAGAAACTACACATTTCTGCAGGGTGAGAGTGTCCTCTGCTTCATGAGCAAATTCACTTAAGTACCACAGCTTCTGCATCAAGTTGCTCTTTAACATGAGGAAACTTGGGTTCGGCATATGTAACTGCTGTAACCCTGCTGTGTTATGAAGCTGATACATTACATTTTTCCATTTATACTGCTACTTGTACAGTATTTCTAGATCAATAGGTTCCCCCACTCCCCCCAGGAGTAGTTTCTGAAATTCTGTAAATTGAGGTGCCATAGTTTTTATTCATATTTCTTGTCTAAAAGGATGTAAGTCGATGGCAGCGAGAGAACCACCCTTTTCTGTAGTAGAAATCAAATTATTAACTTAAATAATGATAAATCCTCACTTTTGGCATATCTCACTTTTCATGGCATCTGTCTAGATGGGGGAAGTTGATGTTCTGGATCAGCTGTAGCTGTACCAGAGACAGTGATTTTAGCATGATTTTCCTCCATTGAGTGGAATGCAGAAGAATGAAACCTCACCCAAAAATACTTTTAGAGAATTCCCTCTTATCTGCTGAGAGAAGGGTGTAGAGGAAGATCTGCCCTGACTTGTTGCTTGTTCACTATGACCCAGGGAACCTCATAGCCACTGTGGTGGGGATTGACACCAGAGAATATCGCTGCTGCATTTGGCTTGTAGAAGATCATAAAGCTCACTATCTTTCTTTTTCTCCCCCCTTTCTGGTTTTCCCCCCATAAACCTGCTAAATCCTTCTAAAGGAAGTGCTCAGTAAAACTGAGTAGTCATTAATTTGACACTCCAATGCTGAACGAATGTGTGAGCTACAACAGCTGCTTTGCTTTGCATCTTCACTTTGAGGGTGTTGGCATCCCACTGGTTTCTTTTGGATTTAGAAAACCTTCCTTAAAGGGCTAAAGCCTGAGATGGTCTGAAACTCTGAGTTGCCTCAGAACCATATTTTGTAGGTATTATGGAGTTTGGCTTACCAATTGTGGTAGCATGGGTTCCTAAATATGGAGGAGGGTTTAGTTTTGATTTTTGATTGCTTTTAAAGCTTTTCTTTCCCCTTGGGGAAGGAGAGAGGTATGTAAAATGCAGTTAATTATGACAGTTTATTATCTCATTAAATTATGAAATACCTTCTGCTAAACTTACTTTAGTAATCTAAAAATCAGGTATTCATATTTCTGATGTTTGTCTCCAGTCACAGCTTTTCACCACAGATAACGTATGTATGTATCTGTGCATGTGTGTGTGCATGTATATGCGTGTATAAAAGACTGAATAAGTAAAAACTTACCTATATAGTTTAATTTTATTTAGCTTAAAGCAATGTTAACCACATTGGTCATGACAGGCTGTTTAAGGTCACTCAATGGCTATAAAGACAGATACTGTTAGTGACCCAGTTATTTCTAGTGTAGCTTCTGATCTTGCAGATTTATGTAACAATGATGCATGGAAGTGCTGGAACGCTTTTGTAGCTGCCTGGCTGTGAGGAATCCCTCATGGGTAGGGAGAGAGCCCTGGTGAGTGCACAAAAATACAGATTTGCATGTTTGGCAAAGCTCTTTACTTAGATTTGAACCCTGTATGAGACCACGGATGTCTCTGTTTGGTGTGGTTTTAATACATCCCATTTAGATTCAAAATGTGAAGTTGGAGTCATTACCTTTTCCAAGATACAGAATTTGAATATTTGGAGATGGAATTGCAGCTTAATTTCTTCTAAAGGCAAAGTCTCCCTCTGTCTGCAGTAGGAAACTACCACAGAAAACAGCAGGTTGTGGGGTAGGTGAGCTGGAATCTGGTTTAGCTTTAAAAGGGATTTTGGATTTCCTGATCCAAAATCATTCTAGTCTTAGTGATGGTGCTTTGCAGAGATTTTTAGATGGCTTATGTTAAGATAAATTAAGATGCAGCTTTTAAATTAATGAAGTTAAACTGGCACAGGAGGCTGTATGGACAGGCTGTCTTTTTGATTTATCTGTCAACAAGGCACTGGTTTAACCTACTCTTAACCCATAACAGTCCACATGGATTTGAACCGATTTAACAAAAATTAAATTGGGGCAGTCTTGTGTTGCCAGCAAGGCCTCAGGAGAAGCATCTCTAGTTCTGCCTTTTGGCATTGTCTTCCCTTGGTAATGGTGTGATAAAAGATGCATTTATTTTATTTGTTGACTTTGTTGACTTAATTCTCACCTCCAAGCGATTAAGATTTCCTTAGTGCTAGGGGCAGTCACTCACACAACCCGTTGTGGCTGCATTTGTTTGTTATTTTGAACAGTATCCCAAGCTACTGAACCCATATTTAATATAATTTTAAACCAAGAACGTACTCAGGGGGTTTGTGAAATCCTCCACATATTTGTTTACCTGTGGTTCTGTGGTTGGCTGGCTATGAAAAGGATTGCGTGTTTCATCAGATTTCTGCAGTTTTCTAATCAGGCATGTTGCGGCTGCATTGCCATTGTCTCCTTAGTCATCTGGTCCTCACAGGATTTCCATTTTATTTTTGGTTGATTTCCACTCTTCCTGAACATACCAACAGCTCTTTGCATTCCCTCAAAATGCTTTATTTTCTCTATTGCTCCTGGCCTTAATGCCTTGCTTTCTTTTGCTGCCCAAGTGTTATTTCCAATTTCATTTCCTTTGCTCTTGGTGGAATTTTGCATGGCATTCTCACCAATTACCTTTCAGGTGGCCAGCCTTTGAGAACTACGTGAACTGGTGTCAAGTGCATCAAATGTTCACTGGTGATCCCAGCTGAAGTAATTGCCAATTTCTTGCTACTCCTGTGTGGTAGCACTCTTTCCATGACCTTTCTTTTGTATGGCCATGTGGCAAATTGACTTCAGGTCTTCATCTGATTCAAGCAGTCGTGGGTGTGCACATAGTGTTTTTATAGGATTTTATTCCTTCTGCCTTCCCTCTTTTAATCAATGTCTAATTTCAGCCTGGAAAAGGGATAGAAAAATGATTTGTCTGAGGATTGCCAGTAAATCAGTTAACAAATATTAGCTCAATGCAGTTGAGGAGGAGAGAAGGTTCTGGAAGCATCCCAGGATTTGGGGCATTTTCAGACAGATTTACTGTGCTTGGTTGTTGCTCCAGTGATTTATCACTGTCAGCAACCGCACCTCATGGACAATTCCAGAGGAGCACAGTGCCTGCCAGTGGACTTTGCCCATGGGGCGCCTAGAAAGTGTTCACTGTACTTTTATGCAGAGTCACTGTCAGTGTAGACTGCATCTGGAATGCTACCCTCTCCTTTCTATTTTAAATGTTCTGTAATCTGGGGCTTTGCTTGTGATGATACAGGGAAAAGTAGTGGGTGATCTGCTCATGGGGGCAGAAGTGATGGAAATCAGACCTTTTCATTACTTGAAAAAAACCTCTTAAAAAAACCCCAAATTTATCAAGTAGAAAAGCCCACCCAAATTTGTCTTCCTCGCTTGTCTTGGTGGAAACTAGGCTCCTTGTTACAAAAGGGTCGACAGTGAAAGGGACCACACTGGCATTGCTGCCAGGCATGTTTTCTGTTAAAATTTTACAGTTCAGTAACTAATGTGTTTCTCAGTCAGCTTAGGGTGATCTTAATGCAAGCTGCTAGTGGAAGAGGCAGTCCTGTTCTTCCCTCTAGTGTGTTTGTGCCACCTCTTTTGTGCCAGCACCAGCACTTCTGTGCTTATGAAACCTAACCTGAAAAAGTGAAAAACCCAGCCTCAAAATTAATTTTCAGCTAGACTGACTTTCTCAGCCAGCTGATATAGGGTCTCAGGGTCTCCAGTGCTGGCATAAGCAGGAACATGTGGCTGGAGGTGAAGGGAAGAACATACACCACAACCTTTTTCTCTGAAGCAGCCTCTCTGAGATCAGTTTAAACCAAAATGACCCCACTCATGCAGAGTGGGAGGATGCAGGTGAGGCAAGGATGCAGCTGCTGCTCCAGAAAGGCATGGCCCCCCTCCCCTTATTCTCTCCACAACTGCTTGGGCTGTGTCCTCCCATTACTTCCTGGTCAGAGTGGGATGCAGAACCAAAAGGAACCATGACTGTCTTGTTCCACTATCAGCAAGCTCTTAGTTTATCTGAATTGTATCATCAAATACCAGGTGTCCTGCTGCCCATGTACCACTGTGTATCCTAAAAGTAAAATTAAGGAGGGTGTTAGGGAAGAAGCACTGATAAATCTCACTCTCCTGTGAGCAAAGTCTTCTCAGAGGGACTGTATTTTTTCACTTCCTGGGCAGATGTGTGGTGTGTATGCACAATTAGTGTGTGTCTGTGAGAGGTTTTTACTATGATTACCTGGTATTAAAATGAGCTTGATATGCACCATATCTTTTTACTGGAGTCTCCAGGGGCAGGGGAATGTGACACATGTGACAGGAAACAAGAGAGTATTGAATGCTTACTACTGCAGGTAAAGAAAGAGAGTCTGCAGGGAAGGCTATAGATTGTGGTGGTAACAGGAATTGTTACCATAGTTTCCATTCATATCATTAGTTCCCAACTACTTTTTCTGGCATTCAGAAGGAAGAGAAAGACAGCATGCTCTGGCAGTCCAGCCAGCCCCCTCTCATAGGATTTAGCATCCATGTAAAGAAGAGGTTTGAGGTGAATGGCCCCTTTCCTTTTCAGGCCAGTTTGACTGGTAGCAGGATGTGGCATGGCTTGAAAGAAGGCATGAACAGAGTTACTGGGACAATTGACTATATCTGCCTGATTGACTTGCAAGAATGGGCTGCTTGACTCCTGGGGAGGAAGCCTGGAGAGGGTTGTGGTTTGCTTCCAAGAGAAACTGAATGCAAAAAATTACAATGATGAAGGAAAAGAGACCAAAAAGTAGAGACGGCACCTGCTAAAGTTTGTACTTTATCTTCAGAGTTATGTAAGAATAGCACAGGTTTAACATAATGGAATTCAGTATTATGCAAGAATAGCACAGGATTAACATAATGGAATATACTGATTTTTATTTTATTTTCTTCCCCTGATGCATATTTCCGTTTAGTAATCCTTTTTGGCAAGACAGTGAATGTGACTGATGGGTGTTCTATGCAAAAGTGATCACTTTGCTGCTTATCAGAATAAAGTCTGTGAAGCAGATATAGGATGTCTTTTTTTTTTTTTTTCCCCCTTCTCTCTGTGTGTCTAAACGTTGTAGTTTTTACAAGAGAAATGTTGAGTTCCTGGTAATAGCTAGATGGTAGAGGAGCCTTCTAAAGACTGTCCCTGCAGGAAGAGCAGACATATGGTTTCAGGTGTGGTTAAATTGCAAACTGCAACCTCTGCAAGAGGTTAAAATGCCCACAACCTACTGACTTTTATCACTTCCTGCCAGTAGATGGAAAATTTTATTCAAATGTTAGGGATTCATGCAGGGCTTAATTGAACAGGAAGTTTCTCAGCCATTCATATGATGGCTAGAATGATCCATACAGTGTTATTTCTGACATTTCTGCCAGAAGTAATCTGTGGCTTTCTGGCTGGGGCAAGTTGCTTTTAGGGCGAAGGTGAATGATTGCTAGAGTTGATGTACACATGTTTTTCTGAGATTGGAAAACAAGAATGAAATGGTCTGTAAAGCAATTTTTTTTTAAAGCACAATTGCAGAGAAAAGGCTGCTCAAAGTGAAAAGAGAATTTTCCTTCAGTCACACGGCTTTGATCTTGCATCCTCTTGAGTTTTAGCAGCTGGTCAAATTACTAGGGTGGGAGTTGCTGATATGTTTGGTATTATTTGGTGTATCATAGGGAACAAAGAGCAGTTCTGAATTGATCAGAGATCAGGGGTTTGGGTAGTGCCCAGGTGTCACCTGAGTAAGGAAGTGGGAAGCTCTGTCATCTGAACTATGCTGGTTTTGTTTAATGCCTCCTGCTTGTGAACTGGGAATTGAACAGGTTTTGCAGATGTCCCTCAAATGTCTGAGAACACTGAAAATAATATTAGAATATTGAAGCTGCGCAGTGTGTTGTGCTAGAAGTAGTTTTGACCTCTCACTAGTAAAATATGGGGCAACATTCAAGTTTTCTCAAATTGGGCGGGTTTTAATGTTCTATAGGATGTCTTCCATAGGGTGGGATATATTTCTGTAGGGGTCAAAAATACTTTTGAAAATAATCCAGGCAAGCCTTAGATTAAAAAAGTTAACAAAGTTGCCTTCAATTCCACACAGACCCAGCAGCATGATGTTGCAGAGAAGTGAAGTGGAAGGGGAGACCTTTTGTGCCACTAGGCTTTCCCACTCTGGCTTTACCTGACTATCAGGAGACTTGTGAGGGTCGCTTCATTCTCCTACCTTCAGCAAATGCCAGCAGCAGGACCATGACAGGTTCCTTGCCAGTAGGTGGAGATGGTGCAAGTGAACTGGAAACTGCATTCTCCTTCCAGTGAGGAAGGTGTCTATTAGCATGGAGTTCAACCTTGTTTACTTCCAGCACAAGGGACAGGGTTTAATGTGAAAAAATAACTTTGTTCTTGTGGTTTTCTTCTTGAAGAGAAGCTCACAGACATAGTACACACTTAGACATCTGGCAGTGATTATTAAAAACCAAGCAAATGTAAATGAGTTCCTTAATTCTTGGGGTTTTTTTTGTGTTTTTTTTTTTTTGCTGCTGTGGTTTTGCATTTTAACTTTTTAGCGTGTGGGTGACGCTCTTCTCTGTGCTGCAGCACAGCATAAAATGGTAGACCTGGCCTAAGTTACTCCTTGCTGATGGTCTTGCTTTCTGGTATGGCATGGTGGTTTTGGCTCAAGCTGAAAAGCAGGAATCTTGGGTCACACAGCTAGAATAGAGGTGCAGCCGTCATTTCTGGATGCAGGAACTGGAAACCCTAGTCTCCATTTGCCAAGTGCTTTCGTAAGTAACTGTGCTCAGCTGTGCTTGGTAGGTAGCTAGCAGAGCGCTGTGGTGAAGACAATCAAGTAGCAGCCTGAGATGAGGAATGCTGCAGAAGAGGAATGCCTCCAGAATATGGGTGCAGGACCAGAAGTAAGCTGTGCACAGGTGGGAGTGTGGGGAGGAGTCAGAAGTGGTTGTAGCTTTGATGGTAGCGCTAAAGTCAGTGCTCATCAGCTGGTGCTTGGTACTGCTTGACAGCAGTGCCGTGACTCCCACCATAGCCCAGGCCCCAAGAGTCAAGTATTGTAAGATAGGGCGCAGTCTCTGTAGCATGCATAGCCCAAAGAACAGCAGGGAAAGAGATGTATCCAGGACACAGCCCCCTCCAAAACGGGCTTCTGGAATACATTCCTGTTTCTTGTTCCTTCTGAATGAGGCTGGTTTTGCATTACTGTGCACCTTGGTAGCCTCTGTGAGCACATCTGAGCTGGCTCAGCTGAATGCTGTTGGCTGTGGTGTTGAGGGTGTCAGCAATAACCAGGACTTCGGGAGGAGCATTTCTAGGACTTACAGTCTGCAGCATTGTTATTAGATTCATTTCCATGTAGATTGATGAATTTGAAAGCTTAACCTGTGTAATGCAGTGTGCACTATGGTACAGTGGAGACACAGCTGGAGTACAACTTGGAGCAGCCAAAGGCTGAAGTGCCAGTGCTTATGTTCTTAGACTAGAAATCAAGCTACTCCAGAATGGGAATTTTTAAGAACTGTTGCAGGACAAAGGAAGGGTGGCTCCACCTGTCTATCCAGTATTCAGAAGGATCTCTTCTGCCATCTATTGCCATGTACAGCTCACCACATGTCTGTATGGGGAGGAAAAATTTTTGTCCAATCTCAGGTGTTATAGCCCTGGAGAAAGTAGATTTAAAAGAGTCATTGTTTTTATGATTGTCCAAATCCCACACTTATAGAGGAATATGGCTTTGATCCTGGTTTTATGGACAAGTCTATAGGACAGTTGCTGTAGTGTGTTCTGATGACAAAGGCTCTAAGAAAACTGCTTCTTGGGAGTTTCATTCAGCAGCCATATCCTCATTTGGTCACACTCCCACTGCTGCTTCTCTCTGGACAGCAGCTAATAAACCCTCCTGTACTTGTCACAGCCACTGGCCCGTGGGACAGGTGGAAGGGTTTGAGTATTTGATGGTCATTAATATATTTAAATCAACCTTTCTCCAGCTGCTAGAGTCTGAGCTGGAGGCATGCCACTGTTGAGATATTTGAAGGTGGATGTGTGCTTTTGTTATTGTGTTGTGCTGGAGCTGCACCTTGGTAACTTAGTTAAGTTTTGGTTTAAGCACAGTGAGAGGTTGTGACCCTGCCTACAGCACTGCAGTGATGCAAATTGTGTGCGATAAGCATGGATGGACTGTTCTTGCATCAAGTCCAGTTAAAACCAGTTGCAGCAGTGAGAGGAGACCAATTCTACTGGAAAAGGGTTACAACTTTGATTAAGTATGTGTTTGGTTTTTTGGATCATTTCTTGTTCTTCTTTGCTTCCCTCTGTCCTGAAGTCCATGAATGGCACTCAAGTTCACGCTGGGAAATCCTACTGGTACATAAGAGTAGCGCCAACATTTCCTGACCACTGTGGATGTTTTAGGGCAAAAACCCAGGGCATTTAGTACCCAGTGTAATTTAGCCCTCTCAAGGTTATCTGAAACACCTGCAATTACTGGATCACAGGTGAAACCTGAACTCAAGTGTTAGTTTTCTACAACTTTTTCTATTAACAGTCTAGTGTGGGCCTCAAACTAGCAGGCAAGCTCTCCATACCTGTGTCATTGTGACGGCTTATAGAGGCAATATGGAGTATGTACAAGACTCATTTATGGTGGCTGGTTCCTCCTAGCACAGTTAAAGTGGTGGGAGATGGTAGCAGTGTCCTGCCCCTTTTAAGGACTCCCACTTCGCCCTATGCTATCTTGTTTGTTGTTTGAACAGCCAGCTGTTTCACTTAGTAGGTGTTGTTGTCTCTGCTAAACTGCATGACATGAGGTGGGTTTGGAGACTGCAAGTACCTTCTTGTAATCAGTGAGCATTGCCAGGAAAAACAGGCGGTTCCAGAATTAATGATAATTGGAGCAGTTTTCAGCAAAAAAAAAAGTTTGTCTCTAGCTGTACTTTGAGCTAGTCGTGAAGCATATGGGTTAGCTCAATTATTGCTCATTAAACACCATTCCCAAACACCTTTCTATTGTTAGCAGGAGAAGATGTTCTCAGAAACCAACTGTTTCCCATTAAAAAAAAAAAAACACACACAAAAAAAAAATCTCAAAAGAAAGTGTGCATACATTCATTGTGGCTAAAGTTTTAGAGCGAGAAGTGTTTTTTACAGATACGTGCTCTGTTAGGCTTAACAATCAAGGACTGAATGGGCTTAATATTATGCTTTCATTGGCTCACTTGAAAATTTAAGTCTGGTTTAAAATCCTGTTGTTGATTTGAGCTCAATTTTGATTTACTGGCCCACAGAAAGTAAAAAGATAGAGTGAATAAAGGTCTTAGTAAAAACTGCTTCTGAAAATTGTTGCATTCAACCTTTCTGGCATGTTTAATTTACTGAAAAGTAGCCCAGATTCTTTTAATCATATGACGGGATTAAGAATTATGCTCTTACCTGGTAGTACAGGTGTAGGTTGTGTCTTGGATTACATTATCTTGCAAATTATTTTGAATGAGTCATATCTGAGAGTGACCCCATGTGTTGCACCAGTTACTGCACTTGATATCTACATGGATGGGAGCAACCAGGTCTCTTAACTTCTACTCCCTTCCTGGTACAAACAGGCGTAGGGACACAGATGGTGATTGAATCTCTGTTTCCACTGCTGCAGACTTGCTGGCAGTAGTGACAGAGCCGTGTGCTATCAAATGGGCAACAGATACCACTGATGTGGGCAGAAAATACTATCCCAGTAGCTTTGGGGGATGTGGGAGAGGAAATGCATTTCAAAGGACTCCTTTGCACGCCTGCTTTCTTGCTCTGGTGAGGTGCCGTTGATTGACCTGGTAGTGTAGCTTGGGACACGATGGCAGAGGTGTGTGAGTACAGAAACACTGCCTAGAGCCAAGACATGCACTCAGGTGTGCTCTAGGGACAGCCAGCAAGATTTTGAGGGGAATTTTTTTCCACCCTGTTTTTTAAAAATTATCCAAATGTTAACCCTCACAGTTTGAGGAAAAAAGAATATGTTTCATATAAGTTTTGGCATTATTGGTGTAGACAACTTGTTGAAGTTCGAAGCCCTGTTCATGTGAACTGGTGGTCTTCTAGAAGGTCACTGTTAGGAGGGAATGTCTTAGACTTACTGTGAGGATTGAAAGGTAAAATGTAGTTTAGCCATGCTTCCTGCTGGCACATGTAGTAGTGATAAAGATTTCCTTCTTGTCCTCTGAAGAATGATACCTCCAGCAACAAGTTTTGCATGCTCATCTTGGGCTTGCCTAGAAGTGCCTGTAACGTGGCTGACTTTGAGGTGGAAATTACACACTTGATAATCATCTGATTTCCAGCAGACACCTGGCTATTAAACCCTAAATTACTTTTTAATTTTATTTTTAAATGAGGGCAGAACATTTCTGCAGCCTGTCACGTTCAGGTAAGTTTACCTTGCTGAACAAAGCTGCACACACAAGTGAATTTTTCTATACAGACATGCTGTGTTGCCAGACCAAGTACCACGTTGTATGGTGCAGTTACACATTTTACATGCTTGGTTTATCACCTCCAATGAGACCAAAAGATGATTCACTTTAGACCTCATGGAGATCAGGGGTAAAGAGCCAAGCAAACCTCAGAGATAAGTATCTCATCATGCCAGCAAAATGTCATAGCAGTGAAGTAACCCAGGTACTCAGCAGAGGGGAAGCCATAATGTATTAGCATAGAGTGGTCAGAACAAAATCTGTGAGGTAGAGTGCCCAGCCATGCCAGAGCCATCCCTTAATTGTTGAGTGAAAAGCACATTGCAGTGAGAAGGGAAATGGGAATTAGTCTCAAAACTGTACTGCTCAAGCAACTGCTTCAGCTATGGGTCCTGTAGTGTTGGGAAACCTAACTCTTTGTCCTGCCATTATCAAGAAAAAGGATATATCAGGCTACAAAAAAGCAGAACAAAAGCAAAAGTGGAGTTCAAGGAGTAAATGAAAGGTAGTGAGACCAAACACCAAGGACATACGGTAGCACGTATTAAGCAGGAAGGTCGGTGGAAACCTGCAGATTGCTGGAGATGAGAGAATGTTCGCATGTTGCTTTGCAAATCTCTTCCCAGTTGAGATGCTTAGGCACGAGAATAGCCTCTCAAACCCAGAATTTTCTATAAATAGATTATGTATGCATGCAAATATATTACAAGTCTGACTGGTTTCTGTTTTTGTGTATATTTTTAGTACTTATGCTTTGTTTTTGCTTAGAAGTTATGAAGTAATAAACCGAAAAGAATCAGATTCTTATACTGATGTACAACAAAATCTCACATACTGATAGTTTAATACTTTATTTGTGGCTGGCACAACATGCACTGTTATCTAGAATATTAATATTTACTAAATTCAACACAGACTGCTACTACTAGCCTGAACTTTGCTTCGCAAAGAAAAGACTGCCTTTGTGTATGAAGTCTTTTTTCCTAAATGTGAACTTTTTTACAAGCAAAAGGAATGGTGCTAGGATATGCTATTTTAAAAGACATTCTGAAGCATTTTTAGTTAACACAAACTGTAGTGTTTTAATTACAAAGAATGCAGTTTGCTTAAAATATTCAACTAAAAAAAATTCTACTTTAAAAAATGTTCAAAAAGTATATTTTGTTTCAGGAGAGAAATGTTTTGTAGCCTAGTCTGACTTTATGCAATCAGGATATTTTTGTGGTGGAGTTTTAGTCTCTGGCTGAAATTTACTTTTTGAGACCTGAACAGTTCAGTAGAAGAGAAGCACACCCAAAGGAGGTGAGACTTCCTCAGGCTGAGGCTTTTTTGAACTTTATGTCATAGGTATGTGTTTTAAGTCTCAAAAGAAGTAGAAGGAAAATAACATTCTGTTGAGAGAAGGTGGTTTACTGTTTATTTTTAAACAGTCTAGATATTTCTGGCTGTGTGTTGGCTGTTTGCATGACGTTTAGATGTGGGATTATTTTAAGTTCTTTCCTCATCCTTTTCCGTCTTGCAAAGGTTTTTCTGTTTGCGTATTTATGAGCCTTACATAGTGTGTCCCCTTTCAATGAGGACAAAGTGAGCAATTTATTTTGAGGACGGAAACAGGATTTTTTTGTTCTCTCTGCTGCTCATGCCAATCTGTCTGTTGTTGCCAAATGCACACTAAATAGGTCATTCCAGCAGAAATCGTTGCATTAAGAAGCAAAGAGCAAAACCATGGTGGTGGTGTTATGCATTTAAACAATCTTGGATTCATTTAGGTTGGAAGACACCTTTAAGATCGTTGACTCCAACCGTTAACCCACCACTGCCAGGTCCACCCCTGTCCTCAAGTGCTGTGTCCTCAAGTGCCACATCCCTGTGTCTTTTTAAATGCCTCCAGGGATGGTGACTCAATCACTTCTCTGGGCAGACCATTCCAATGCTTTGCAACCCTTTCTGTGAAGAAACTTTTCCTAATACCCAATCTAAACATCCCCTGGCACAACTTGAGACCTTTGCCTCTGGTCCTGTCCCTTGTTATGTGGGAGAAGAGACTGATCCCCACCTGGCTACACCTTCTTTCGGCCTTTAGGTTCTGGAAAGCAATGAGATTCCCCCTGAGCCACCTTTTCTTCAGGCTAAATACCTCCAGCTCTCTCACTTACTTCTCATAGGGCTTGTGCTCCTGATCCTTCACCAGCTCCGTTTCCATATCCACCACCTCAATGTCTTTCTTGTAGTAAGGGGTCCAAAACAGAAAATAGGATTTGAGATGAGGCACCACTAGTGCTGAGTACAGAGGGACAGTCACTGCCCTGGTCCTGCTGGTGTTTCCCTAAATACACTGCTTCTCTCTAAATTTTAGATAAGCACCATCATACATACACACACAGTGTCTTTCTGATCACTTTGATCACTTCTGTTCTTCCTTGTTCAGAAGTGGTGTGTGAGTACAACTTGCTATGCTTCCTCTGATGTAACTGTAGTGAAGAAGGGCACAATCCTCCTTTGGCAGCAGCTTCACACTTAGATTGGATTAAGTGTAATGTGAGACCATACCTGAAATAATTGGTTTTATGTGGCTAGAGGTTTTTGTGGGGACATACAAGTTTATTAAGGTGCATACATGCCTTCAAAAGGAAACAGTTTTAATTGTTGCCAACATTTTGAAATATGTGTGTTTTTTCTTTGCTGTCCCATCTTTGAAACTGGTCAATGGTTTGCATAAATCTGAAGCAAGGACTACATAAGGATGTGTCTTTTGCTTGCTAATCTTGATTCCTCGTCCCCATATGCTGTAGCTACAAGAATAGTTTATTTCTTGCTCACAGCTTACTTTGTGTGCACTTAGGCACTGAAGTAGAAGCCTGTGGAGCACATACGTGCAAGGAGCAGTCGTTATTTCAGAAACCTAATGGATGCTGCAGTCATAAAAGAGTGCTTTCATTTACTAGTGTTTGTAAATTGAATCAGTGATATTTACACCCCCTACCTGCTCATGGTTTTAATAGAAGATGGATATTTCATAAGGGGGCCTGGTTTTATGGCACTGGTGAGGTCAAACTGAGCAGATGGAAGGACAGCAATCTTTAACTCTGGTTTGAGAGAAGCGTCTCAGACACGCCTGACCGCATAGCTGCAAGTCTCCACAGCATCCTTGAGGAAGCAGCAAAGTTTCATGGTTATAAGTGGAGGGAACACCTAGAATTTTCTCTGTCCTTGCTGAAATTAAGTGCCCCTGTGGATAAGTGAAGAACCTGTGATGCTGCCAGGCCAGGCTCCATGCCCCATGGGGATTTTTTTGTTCCAGAAAAGAACACTAGCAGACAGCATACTTTCAAAGGCAGACAAAACCAAAAGTACTTTCGGTTCCCCTAATTCTTTTCACGTCTATGCCAAACTTGCAGGTCAGTCTCTAATCCTGTTCCAGTGCTCTGGGGACTGATAATAGGAATACTGCAAACCAGCATGGATGATTCTTGCTGCAAAGGGTTAATTTTGAACCATAAAACAGGCTTTAACCTTTACTTTCTGGGGTGGTACTCCTCCTTGCTTATCACTGATCACATGAGATTTGAGCAGGTACAGAGATTCAGAGAGTGGGTGGGTTAATGTTTTTAACAGCCTGGCTGATGAAGCACATCAGTGGGAAAAAATTGCTGTGCAGAAAGCCGGGATGCTCGCTAACCTTTATAGTCTGTTTTTTGCCGAAAGAGCATATGTTTTGTGCAGAACGGAAGCCAACACAAAGCGTTCTTCTCTGGCTGCATGTATGGTTTTGGTGATACAAGTGTAGTTGCTTGAAATTAAAATCCCATTCATCCTGCACGGGAATCCTCAGTCTGCTTGAAGAGATGGGATTTGCAAAGCAATCTGAGTAATTTTTAGAGATACGAGCAGATCTATACAAGACCTTCATTCTGGAAAGATAACTGTTCATAGATATGAGGAAATATATTATTAAATAGTCTTTTAGTTCCAGTTCACAAATTATAAGCACCATTATAAAAAAATTTGTAAACACCAGGTTATTTTTGCCATGGAGGAGATTAAAAAAAGCAGTAGGAATGGCTGGTGTGTTTTGTTGTTCAGGGCAGTGGGGGTTGCATAGTGAGGACAAGGACAATTTTATGCATAGTTTAGGGAGAAAACTGCTGAATGGTACTTTTGCCCTCTGTTGTCATTAGGCAACATGTATTCATACAAAAACTGCTGGGATTTTAAGTGGGTTTTTTTTGTTATCTTAGTGACAAGATTGTAGAAGTTTAAAATATGGTAACAAACCTCTTGTTACCCAAATATTTAAGGTTAATACCCATGAAAAAGGAGAGGTTTGCCAATTATGTGTTTCATCCTTACTGAATGACAACTGCTTTCCTTAAGTCACAACAGTCGAGGCTGCGGTGGAGTGACAAGACCTGGGCTTCTCTTCAGTGTTATTTAATATGTTTCACTTTGACATTATGTAAATACTCTGCTATTAGGGAGCAAAATGACATAAAATTGCATCCTTTCTCAACAAGGTTTTAAGTTCTTTCTGTAGCTTCTCTCCTTTTTGAAGCTGTAATAAAGATCATAATTAGAATCCCAGTTGCTTAAGTGAGAAATTAACATTCTTATATGTTCTTATATGCTGAGCTGAGCCAGGTTCCCAGCGAGACCCCCTCCGGGTATCTGTCCTGCCCCAAAATGCTTTCCCTTATACCAATTTACGTTCTGGACATATTAAAGAAAATCATATTCATTGCTACTTAGAAGTTAATCAGAACCTTCAGATAGGCTTGAAATAATTTGCAGCCAACTGCCAAAGCCACCTGCAGCCGTTCATTTCCTGTCGACGTACCCGGGCATGCTTTAAAACCAATCAGAGAGTGTCAGTCCATTGCCCAGTACCAGGACTGAACAAGTTCATTCCATGCATGTCCTTCACTCTTAGAAATTTATCCCAAATCCTGCTTAACCCCACTGCCAACCTCCTTGCTTACTGTCTTCTGGGCTGTGGCCAAGCAAACAAAAATCAGAAGGTTTTGACCTGATGTTTTCCCTGTCAAAAATATCTTTTCCTAAAGGTTGTATTTTTTTTAGAACTGGGCACAAAAATATATATCTATATCTTATCTATTAATAAATATTTTACTATGAGGATAAGATTCTAGCAGATTGGAATAAATTAAAATCTTAATGGGGCTAAAATAAACCTAATTTGTAATTCAATTAAAAACAGAAAGCAATGAGCACTAACACTTAACAAAAAAAGAGGCATTTTCATGGTGCAAAATACAGACTTAATTTCCAAATAAATGAATGATAGACTGTAATTGTATCATGTGCAAGAAGACACTCAGAACATATGAAACAGTAGTCACAGATTTTGCAGTCAAGATGTTCCCTTTCTGGTTTTCCAAATTGTAGCAGAAGATACTGAAGGGTAAAACAAATAAAATACTGTCTTCATACTGTCTTCATTGACCCAGCTAGGCATTTGGTATTGGTGGGAGATGGATTCAGATCTCTCTCTCTCTCTCCCCCCCCTTCCCCTCAGAATGGTGAATTTTTACGTTTTTGCACATCCAGCAAGTTCTGCCTAACGTGTTTCTGATCTGCTCTTCTTCCTACAGGCCAAGGCTGCAAGCACAAAGGAAGTTTGCTCAGTCCCAGCCAAACAGTCCCAGCACAACTCCAATAAAGATAGTGGAGCCGTTGTTACCCCCTCCTGCCACTCAGATTTCTGACCTCTCCAAAAGGAAGCCCAAGACGGAAGATTTTCTCACTTTCCTCTGTCTTCGAGGTAGGTGTCTGGAGCAGCACTGGGGCACAGTCTCATTCACAGGAGGAGCTGTAGCACTGCACAGCAAGCAGCAGCCAGACAAAAATACTGGAGCTGCACTTGAAGGTATTGTGTGCATTTCAGCTCTCAGCAATTTGACTGTATCTGCAGCAGGAGCATTCGAGTTCACGGTTCTAAAGATCATAAAATGAGGCTGGTAATAGTGCAAAGAGAAATTTCTTTTATGCTCAGCTCTCTGTTACCCTGAATGGGTTTTTGTCTAGCTCTCTTAAGTTCTCCCCATCCTCCTTTGTTTTGTCTGACTATAAACTGAAGAAGTGCTCAACTTGCCTGAGTACTTGTTCCTGCAAGAGAAAATCTGCTTGGAAATTCCCCTTCTCTACCTACTCACTGTCCTTTATTGCTAAATCGGAGTGAGGCTTTTCATCTGACAGTGGGTGGAGGGGTTACCATTGTTCTTGTCTGCCTCAGGAGCTGGATTGTTCCTGTGGTGATAATTAAAACAGGTGAGCTCCTCCTCTCAGCAATCCAAGTACAAATGAGGCATCTGAAATTGTGGAGTGAAATACTTGAATTACCTCACAGTAACAGGTGCTTGAGCCTGGCTGGAGCTGTGTGGTGTATCATGGGCTGTGTGTCTGCAAGCCTGCAACATCAGACTTGGGGGGCCTGAGCGTAAGGTACAGCTCACTGCCTGGATTAAGCTAGAGAAAATGTTACTTGAGTGGTCATTTTTCTTAAGACTTTCCATGGCCCTGTGTCCCAAGTCATGTACTGAAGGATAGCATCTTTCAGTTAATCGCCCAATTGTCGTGTTATCTCTTGCTGTATGTTTCTCTGTAGGTGCGTCCCCTTGTCTCTTGTCCAGTTTGTTAGCTGTAAGTGCATCCTCTGTGCTGGAACGATGCCTCTTGCTGTTTTTCTGTCCCATTACCTGCTGAAAGGGTGTGCATTTGTTACAGATAGTGCTTGTCTGCAAAAGTCTTACCTAGTGGGTTGAAGCTTTCAGAACTTTCAGAGTTCCCTTTTCTTAGGTCTCTCTTGCATCTGTGGACAGCAGTGATCAACACCATCCGTAGCTTCCTGCTGAGGCTTTCTCACCTTAATGCAGTGTGGTTTGATTGCCTTTTTCTTTTCTTCTGTAATATTCTAGGCTAGTGGTACCTTCAGACTGGTTGCTAATTTATCCATCGTATTTCACATCCAGTATGGAGCCTTCTGGGACCTCTGGTAAAGTGGGTGGGTGGAGGGGATAGAGGAGGGTGATTTTCTAGCTTTTGTGTTTGTTTAAAGGATGGAGAGGAGCAGACTCTAATGGAATTTAAAGTGGCATCGTGGTCCTCTGAAATTTAATCTGTGGAAATGTATTTCTAATTTAGAGTGCTGTGAGGTTATTCAGTCTGTTGGCAGCATGTCGCTGCTGTGATCTGGGCCAACTGCCACAGTTGTTGGTGGGAAGAGTCAGATGGGGCTTGTGTGTGTGAGCACACATGGCTGCATTCACACACTTGTTTCCACTGCTTGCTAACTAAGCATGTGTTATTTATAGCTTTGAAGGCACGTGCGCATATAGAAAGGCAACCTGTGTGGGGGTGTCACTTATCTCCACTTTTATTTTCTACTCTCTTAGTACTCTCTTAGTGTTCTGGTTTAACAATGCAAATGGGAAATGCAGGTACTTTTGTCCTATTCCAGTGCTTTGTGTTGTTAGGTTTTTTGGTTGGTTTTTTTTTTTTTTTTTTTTTTTTTTTTTTTTTTTTTTTTTTTGTATTTAAATCAGTGGCTGTTTAGCTCTTGTACCTGTAATTTTCTCCTTTGTTATTCACCTGTGGCATAATTGATGTTTTGTACTGTCAATTAAGAACTTGCAATTCATTGCTAATTTCTTCAGTATGCAGGAGTACTCGAACATTTCTGACAACACATGCGTTCAGACAGCAAGATCACAACTGCAATTACGTTAAAAACCACGAGGGAAAGTCTGCTCTGAGTGCCACACATGGCACGTTCTTGGTCTGTGTACAGTCTGAAGAAAAGCAGAAAGGGAAATCTGTCAGCTTTGTGTTTCAGCCCCCCCACAAGCTTATGACTCCATCACCCCTGGATAAAACATGAAAAGAGCCAGTCAAGAAGAGGCAGGAGAATCTGCTACCTGGATGCTTCTCTGTGGAGGAGCAGGAGAGTGCTGTGGTTTGGAGGGTGGAATGGCTTGTTCAGACTTGTATTAGCATGGTTCAGACTTCTATGCCTGAACTGCTGTGTCCTTCAAGAGGTCCTGGCTGCCTGAGGTTGTGTCCATTTGGCCTCTGGAAATGTTTAGCTCCCGGTGGTTGTCTCTTTTGATGTGTCCATTTCAAAACAAGGAGATGGAAGCTGGTTGTTACTATGCTGGTAGGGAGTTCATGTAGCAGCATGCTGGTGCATCCAGCTCCAGAAAGGTCCCAAAAGCGACTTTTCAGGGCATTGGCAGGTTTAGTTCGGTGCTGTTCTTCTGGTGGTGCCTAAGGAGCTTGGAGAGGGAAGAGCCAGCACTTACTAAGACCCTGCATAAGGAAGACTTGGGATTTTTTGGAAGGGGTTATTTTGATTTGGAGCCTCCATGCTATTTATTGAAGTGTTGAGGGTTTCAGAATTGTTTGTGTGGTAGGACACGTGGTTGTTCTGACTTCTGTCCAGCTGTAAATGTCCAGCCTTGGCTCTTTGTGTTTTCACCGTGAAATGCAACATGCAATTGCATGGAAAAAAGAGTGCACTCACAGGGTTGAAGTTCAGCACTTCAAATCTTAAGTGTAGTAGTGATAAGATCCAGGTCAGTAAATCCCCATGTTTGTTTAATTAAAAAAAAAAAATAAAAAATATCCTAACTTAGGTCCTAGTCCTTCAAAATGATCTGGTGATGGATTCACAAGCAAAGCCTTTTTTTGGGCAAAGGGGTCTTTCTCAGGATTGGTGGGAATGCAGCTCAGAGGTCTCTGCCCTTGTCCCACCACACCTAGCAGTGGTGTCAGAAGCACCATGTAAATTTGTCACACCATAGAATTGTGAATCACTAAGGATGGAAAACACCTTCAAGATCACCAAGTCCAGCCTCTGTCTGAATTCCACTGTGAATTCACATGTCAGTTTGTACTTTCATTTTCTGTTCTTAAACAGAGAAATTTAAGCATCCTGTCACTACTGCAGGTTCATTCTTCATTGTTTTTGCGGGGTTTATTTTGAGTGGGAGCAGCTGAATTCTGTAAGTGAAGGAGCAATATTATCATGCTGTAGTGTGGAAGAAAGGCCCATAAGATCCCATACTTAGGAGAAGAAGTCCCATTTACCTGTTCTGCTATGTGTAGGAAAATCTAATGATTCAAATAATTTTAACTCCCCCCTCACTCCATTAGCACCCTGTAATTTCAAAGGGAAATAATTTAACCAAGATGACCTGCTTAGTTTCATTATCCAGAACACTAAGGCTTTAGACATATTTTAATTAGTTTGTTTTTCAAACTCTTGATTTGATAATACACGGTACTAATTACTTCTTAAAAGTTAAGTGGAACACAGTGAAAAAGCTGTAACAATTGATGAATATCTGAGCAACCTGGAATACATTTCTAGACTGACCAAACTTGGCAAGGCTCCTCTGCTTTCTATTATTTCAAAACCCTCCTTTTAAAAAGGCTGTTTTTAAAAAAAATTTATTAAATTGTGACCTAGAATTGCCAACACAAGGAGGGGAATAGTACAGATATCTCTGAAGTGTTTGTCTGCAGTGTTCTTATCTTTAAATAGCTTATTTGAAGGAGCCTGTATGCCCTTTGCCAGAGGCATAATTAGTATCTTTCAGCAGTGTGTAGATACCAGTATGTCATCTCTGTGTGCTTGTACAACAGCTCTCACTTTTACTGTGTTTTCTGCCTCTGATCATATTTTTCTTAATAGCTTCTGTTACAGTGCATTTAAGTTACCTCTGCTCTCTGTAATTATTTACAGGTTAAAATATTGTGAGTCAAATACCAGGCTAAAGGAGGAAGGAGAAACAACTCCCTGTGAGCAATAGATCTTTGGCAAAACGTGGTAACAGGGAGGCTATGATTAGGAGAGTACATTTTAAGAAGTTTTCCCATGATCAATTTTCTAATTAAGCTGAGCCTCTGGGAGTTACATGCTAGAGAATTTCAGGGATTCCTAAATAAAAATGGTTAATTGAGATCTCACAAATGGAGTTTTCAGGTTCTTCTATTCTGCAAAACGTGTGATTGTTCTTTTTCTTTGAGTGCTGTGCTGACTTAATAATCTGATGATTTATTACAATTAGGCAAAATCAAAATAGAAAATTTCACTATAGCATGTTTGTCTGAATTTCAGTAACTTTTAACTTTTAGTGCTGTGTGCTTTTAAACAGGCTTTTTATTCTTTTAAACACCTGTATTTGGGTGGTAAAAAGGGTCAGGGGCCTTTCATCCGAGTCTTCCTTTTTGAGTCCTGATTGGAGAGATTGACTGTGTCAGTTCATAACTGCAGAGATTTTCGATTACAATGGGAGAGCCCCTAGAACCAAAACATGTGAGTTCTTAATCTTAGACATGTTAGAAAACAGCTGTTAATTTGGCTTTCTTTCAGCAAGGCAAAAGGTGTGTTTGCCTGTCAGTTTGGTGTCAGTGGGTTCTGTAGTCCATGTGTGCCATACTTGGAAAGCTGCTAACTCGCATCAGCCACATTCTTGAGGCACCAGCCATTGGCACCGTGGAGACTTGCTCACCACATCAGAGTGAGCACATTGAATAGCACAGACACTTGATTAGGCTGGAACCAAAGCAGTGAAATTCTGACACTGTCCAAAAGTATGAGCTTCTTTGCTGTCTGAGTTAGTTTTTATCATTCCAAAATAATACTAAAACATGCAGACATATAATAATTTGTTTAAAACACTGGAAGAAAAAGATTTATTGATTTTGTTATTAAATCATTTAGTATTTGAAACTAAAATTTTAGGATTGATTGAAAATTCAAGAATCAAGTACAGGGTGCTGAATTTTAATTGCATGAACCATTTAATAACAAGTAAGTTTGCATTTAGTAATTGTAATCTCAAAACTTCTAAGCTCTTTTTTAAAGTTAGAAGTAACACTGAGGTGTAGAATATAAGCTATTTCTCATATGGAACCATTTAGGCCACCTATGGAATATGAGCTACTCTTGTAGTGGTTTTAGGATAAGATTAATCAGTGTTGGCAGAGAGCAGTGGTTATGCAGCTCAGAGTGAACAACATGTGTGTTAAATACCAAGAGAGAAGAGAGCCTGGTCACCACCACCATGGCATTATTCCTTCCCAGAGGAAGAGTGCTGCTAGAGTGCCAAAAATCCAGGCATCCAGTGGAAGGTGCAGTTTCATGCCAGTGTGTGCCTACTGGGAGATTTAAGAGATGGGAAGAGATGATGAAGCAAGATAGAGTATCTTGTGTGTAGTACTGCAGCTGAATGAAAGTTTTTTTTCTTGCTCTTCCTGGTTTTGGGCCCTTTCTGATGTTAAGAATTCCAAAATCTATGCCTTCCAAAAGCCACAGGATGCAGTTAACTGATAGAAATGGGAGAGTAGTCTTGAGGTTTAGCTCTTATATTTGCCACAGGCTCACTCCGAGTCCCTCAGCGAACTGCTTAGTTTTTTGTAAAATGAGGATAAATATTTAACTCTCTGTATAGGCATCCATATAGCTGGCTGTTGATTATGGATGAGCTACTGGCATAAAATCTGAATGCTGCAAGGGCAGCAGCAATTCAAAGCCTCACTGCCCAGGAGGGCAGTGTAAAGTATTCTGGCAAAGGCAATTCTTGCCCTTCATCCCAGCCAAAAATTTCTCTGAGCCTGCTTCTCTAGCCCATGAATATACCATAGCTTCAGTGTTACCCAAATGACTGGTTTTGGCTTAGGGATGGGACCCAGGATCTCTTGCTTATGAGACACAGCCTGGTAGATTTTTAGAATGTCATCACAGTGGTTTGAAACTTCCATACTGGTTTTGTTCTTGGTAGGAGGGAACATAAAGGTAGGGGTTGAAGTGCATGTGGAAAGGGTTGGTTTTGAGGTTCGCTGTAAAATCCAGTCAGGCTGGTGGAGTTAAGTTGCTTTGAGGTTATCTGATATGAACTGTAGATGTGAGAAGCACTCCTTCACGTTTTTTTAATTTTGAGTACTCTGTTACTCTGGAGTGTTTTGCTAAGTTTGGAAAGTAGACCTATTATTTTTTTCATACAAACTCAGGTATGTTCCCCTCCTTGTTCCATTTCCCTAGAAAAGGAAAAAGTTTCTTCAGCTTTTTGGGTTTAGCTCTACTGCTTCGAAGAATGGCCTGAGAGGAAAATGGGGTTTCTATTGCTACACTAGTCAGTAAATTAGCTGTAACACCAGGCACCTTGCAATGCACACAGTGGCAGCAGAGGGAAAAACTGGAGTTTAGTTTTATTTCTGTATTTGAGATAGCCTTTTCCTCTCTCTCACTCAGGCACCGGGGAGCTCCCTCTGGGACCCTTCCTGCAGGTGGAGTCAGACAAGTGAAGTACAATTGCTCTTTCCTATAGAGTTTATGCAATTTGTGCTCCTTTAGCCTGGCTTGGTAAAAAACAACCATGAGATGCAGGCATAAATTACATATATTTGCACTTCAGGGATTTGGAGTTGTCCTGCCAAAACATAATAAGTGGATCATGTAATAAATGAGAAGCAGGCCCTAAATGTTAAGCACTGAGATGCCAGCACATCAGGAGCATTTAAGAGGCAAGGTTTTTCCACCTGCATACAGCCACAAAATGGGGCTGTGTGTCAGAGGAGAAGCCAAACCTCTGAACGTGGCTCACTGTAGGGCTTGGCAAGGCGCGTGCTTTTCTGGGGCAGGCTGAAGTCCTGCGTACCTTGACCTGCCCTGTGCTTAAATCATTCTAATGTCTTAAATTGTGTTAAGGTTTTTCCAAAGCACATCTGGGTTGTGTTTAATTGTTAGGAGGAAAAAAACAACAAAGGAGCTAGAGGGGGGCGGGAGTTGGTGTAAATAATTCACGAAGAAGAATCCTCCAATTTTGCAGAAACCACAGCCCAAATTACAGAGAAGGCTTTTGGACTGAGATGATTTTTGTTGTGGTTGTAACATACCAGGGTTTGAATCCTGTCCAGATGAAAACATTTGGTTTGTACTTCAGTAAATACTGCAGAAGCACTGCCAGCTAATTCTGAAGAGTAATGAAATAGTATTTTTGGCAAAACACATGCACTTTCCATACTTCTGATTCCACTCTTCAGATCCAAATTCAGAGAGTTTTTTTTTTTAACATGCTTAGCTAGTCCAAGACAAAAGTTAATGTAATTTAATGAGAAACAAAATATAACCATAATTTAGGAGAGAAGACTACANAAAAAAAAAAAAAGTAATAACCTTATTAGTCAAATAAAATGGCTGAAAAAGAGTATGGTTTATTTTGTTAATCAGGCACTTGCTGCTGAGGTCAACACATCTGTGTGTGCAGGCTGCAAAAGCATAATTTCTGCCTGCTATTAGTAGCAAACTTGAATTTTGCACATGCAAAGGGTGACATCTTTCCTAGAAAATTACTAAAAGCAGCACCATGACTTAAACCCCCCCATATTTTACTTTGTACTTATTGTTGTATAAGCACCAAATTATTGTAACAGAAGCATGAAATATATTTGTCCTTCTTTCACATGCATTAGGCCACACTTAGTGTGTAGTTGTAGTAATCATTTTTCCCATATAGTTAGGCTTTCTTTTGTGTTGCTCTCACAATAGGAGGGAAGACAAAAATACTCAAGAGAGAATTGCAATAATGAAACTGAAGATACTGATGGAAGCAGTTGCCAAACATACTTCAAATCTAATTTTTAAAAGAGCTGTCTGTCCTCCCATTCTGTAATAGTTCATAGCTCATTGTAACCTTGATGAGTGATTTTTAAAAAAAACCAACTCATCATTAATAATTTTTCTCAAAGTTTGCCACATGTGGTTGTATCTGATCCTAGGAGTTCTTGTACTGGTGAGGAAGAGGGTACCTAGGCTTGTGTCGGCTGTCTGAACTTTCTGTGTGGCTTGCAACCCCTTAGTCAGACATGGAAATTTTTTAGGCTTTCAGAATTTCACTATGAGGTCCAGCTTTGGAGATCTGGCTTTTCCCTGTGTTTTGGAGGAAGGGGAGAGGGCTGGGAAGTTCCCTCCAGGTTGCTGCCTGACTTTGGCCATGGCTTTTCTGCTCTCTACTGTGAGACCTGTTAAGCAGGAAAAAGTGAATAGTGGCACGTGTGTGGATCAGGGCAGCAGGTTGACTGCACTGTCAGATGGATGCCTTGTACTGAGCCAGCTTTAACAGCAATGTCCCTTCCACTTTACTGTATTTGTTACTATTTCATGTCAGTAACTTCCCTTCCGTATCTCCCTTCTCCTGTTGTTCCCATAGCTTGTCCATCTGCTACCGTCCCTCTCATCACTCACCTTTCTCCAGACCCCACATATCTGGATTCCTCCCTTCTGCTCTGCAGCTTTCCTACAGCCTACTCCTTCTTTCATGCCTTCTCCTTCCTTCCCAATATGTTGCAATTGCCCCATCCAGATCTTTGGTGACATGATATGCTTTTATGCAAATATTGCTGCAAAACAAGTCAGCTGTCTTGTGGGGGAGGGGAAGCATTTAGAAATTGTATGCTTAGACATCATCAGGACACAATGTAAAATGTGCAGCTCCTACACGTGATTGGGAACATACTGCGTTTAATGTTTTGTTTAATAACATAAAGTGATATATTATGCTACACATTCAATAAGAAAAAGTGTGCATAGAAATTTTCCAAATCTTTTTTTGAGAGCTTGTAACATTACATTACAGTTACAGCATTTATTAATGGACTTCAATTTCCTTAGTCTGGGATTTTAATCTGAATCAGTTCCCTGATCCAGTTCACCACATGGCCCCACAAAAAAATTACACTGCCACAGTTGAGGAGGTGGCACAGGTATAATAAGAAGAGGCCAGATGGAGGTAGATATTCTGTAGGCCATTTTTGATGCCAAGAAAAATGTCCACACAGCTACCAACAATCTCGATGGTTCCTTGTGTGGAATGTCTTCTAAATGAGCAGTAAGAATTCAACTTTAATTTCTAGGCTGCCGTCAGATTTGCTGAGTGAGCAGGCTTTTCAGGCACCTGCTTATAGGGTGGGTGGCAGGGTGGGTTTCTCAAGGTGGAGGGCTGCTCATGTGCTTTCCCCAGGCTCTGGAAGGTTGCTCCCTGTTCTTCTGCTTCCTTCACTCCAGTGCCCATGGTAGCAACTGCCTGCACGATGTGAGGGCTCCCAGTACAGAAGGAGACTTGTAAAATTCAATATATCCGCAAGCTCTCGTAACTCTTTTTATTCCTCTCTCTCTTTCTCTCAGATTTTTCTGCTGTTTTCTTGGGGATGGAAAGTGAGGAAGTGGGGAATTGTTTACCTAGAGTGCTGAGACATGGCAGGCTCCACCTCCCAGGCACAGATGTTGCCCTTTATTTGTAGCATTGCTGCTCTTCTTTTTTTGCTGTTCGTTATTAATTCCAATGTCACTCTTTATATTACCCTTGGTAGGCTTTGAGAATCACACTTTGGTGTTGGGGAGGGCAAGAGGAAGGATGATTGCTCATCTTTATTTACTCTTGCTGCCTGACTGGGAATTATGTGCAAGAAGGTACCAGCATAGCTGCCCCATAGGTTTGTGTTGCTGCGTGTGTCCAGGAACAGACAAATGTGCAGAATAGAGATCCATGAATTTTACATATCAAGGAAGCCTCTACAACACTATGTTCTGTGAATATGTGTGTATGGATGTGTCTGGTGAACCTGCAGTTTTCCTTATTCTCATGCCATTTTGGAGGGCTTTTATCATCTTGCTGTCTTACATCATTTTCTTGGTAAATATCTGTTACACATGGAGTAACCTGAGAGCAACAACTCTCAACAAAGTCTCTCTGTAAGGAAAACCACCATGGTCTAAACTGGCAGTGAAGACCAGCCAGATTTTAGAGGAAGGGCAATAAATTTTATTTGACCAGCTGATACAGCTGGAAAAAGCCAGTCAGCTCTTGAGAGCACATTCTTCTTCACATTTCCAAGGGTCTTGAACATTTATAGCTACAGTAACATTTCTTAGTATTGTTTATATAAATCAGTAGCTTTGAGAAACAAATGGGGTCCCCTATAGAGGTAGGCTCTGGTATCACGTACACATCCCTATCTGATGTCAGAGTGAATGAGGGATATTTAGGACAGGAATCATGATTGCACAATATTAAAAAAGGTGAGCGATTACATAGCTTCCACTCTTCACAGTTTCATTCATATGAGTTTCATTATTTCATCAGTCATGAGAAGTCTGAGTATTATTTCCATAGGAAGGGTCTGTGTGGGGGTTGCTTAGCTCTTTGCTTGGTGTACCAGCAGTGCACATAAACTACTTACACTTTAGGTGTTATTTCATAAACATAATTGTCATTCTTTCAGCTTGAATTGAATCACAGTGTACTTGCAGGCATGTCTTTTGTTCAATTTGCTCATAAAGGGAATTTCCAGTGTCGTGAGCTTTGCCAGCATGTTTCAGTATTTTAAGCCAGTGTTTTCTCAGCCTTTTGGACATGTTTATCTACGTAGACTTAAAGAAAAAGTGGTTTTTACCAGTTCTACGCATATTTGTGAACAAATTATTTGAGCCTGTTCCAGAACTGAAGTAGTATTATAAAAGATGAGGCTAAAAATAGTTCTGATACAAAAATTAAGCAAGAAAATCAGAGCTTTTAAATTTCTTGCAGAGTCTTCCATCCATAACAATGCTTAAACAGAACAAAAATGTGCAAGTNTTTTTTTTTTTTTCTTTATTTCTGTTTGGCAAGTCAAGTTTAATAAATATGTAGGAAAAGCTGGTGGGAAGGAGGGGAGAAGACCCAGACTGAACGCCAGCTTTTCTCCAAGGTCTCATATTGCAGAGAACTTAGATCAATAAAGTGAGGGTTAGCAGGACTCTCCTGTGTTATTGCATGTTGCTAGTCTAATTTCTCTGGAAATGTCCTTTCCAAACAGTCCCAGCTGTCCCAGGAATGCAGTTTAACCATTGTTGTTCATAGATCTCGATTGGAAAGAATTAAAAACTGTCATTCTGACAGGAGATTTATGCACTGAGATTACAGCAATTGAATACCAGGAGTTAGGTAAAGTTTGTGCTTGCTCTCGAACTTGGGTAGGACTCTCTCTCCTTTCTAAGCAGACTGACGCTGTACTCTATTTTATTCTCTGCTTTAAGAAGAAAAAAAAGATTGCTATTGTAATAACATTTGCATTGCAGATGATACATTTCTGTTGGTTGCTGTTTAAAGGAGCTGCCAAAAAAGCTCAGAGATGGGGAATTCTAAGGAAGATGAAGCTGAGACAACAGACACTATATCTAGACTCCTATTTTAGTGTCTCAGAAAGATAAATTTTCTGACTATTTCTCTGATTATAATAGGGGGATTTCAGTCTGTGTTTGAATCTAATTTTGAGGGTTCCAAACAGTGAGGTTCTTTTAGACCATCATTTGTCAATGCACAGTGGTGTCAGATGTTGTCAGACTTCAGATTCTGATAAGAACTGATGCACTTACATCCAGTTTCTGAAACCATACTACACATTTGGGTACCTAGATGGAAGAAAGAAATAATTTCTTTTTCAGGCAGCACTGTCCTAGGAGTAACTATTTTAGAGTCTTCTAGTTAGTTGCTGTTGAAACTTAAAATTCCCCAACAAGTAAAAGAATTAATATGCCTCTCTGCACCTCTTAACCTACTGTGTTGGATTGCTTAGATTATGCCAGAAAGTTCTGGGCTTGCATGAAAAATGTGAAAGTTTTTTTTGTTTCTGTAAGTTGCTACAGCTTCCATGCTGTGAAATATGTCAACAGTCTTAATTTGATCATCAGTCTATATAAATATGATATCTGTGGCATGCAAAAGCCTTTTTCGCTAGGATAACCATATGTGTCCATACATTTCTGTCTAGGTTGGATGGAATAATACACAATTTCAGGGGGAAAAAAAATCATCATGACCTCAGTGCTGCTGTAATGCTTCTCCTGGCTGCCCCAGGGCTAACACTCACACATAGAACAGGATGCCGGTGAGGAGTTTCTCTCTGCTTCTCCCTAAGGCAGCCACAGTTCCAAAGGGGCTGTTAGAGAGGCCAAAAACAAAAGTCTCTACAGGTGGGGGCTAAGCCTTCAGTGGATGGAGGAGAGAATTGGAAAGGTTAGTTTTCAGTAAGAACACTCATGGACTGAGATAAAGATGGTTAAATAGGCAAAGCAAAGCTGCAAGCAAAGTGAAACAAGGAATTCATTTGCTACTCGCTGTTGGCGGGCAGGTGTTCATCCATCCCCAGGATGAAGAGCTCCATCGCATCAGATGGTTACATGGGAATACAAATGGTGTTACAATGAATGTCCCCACCTTCCTCCTTCTTCCCCAGCTCTTATTGCTGAGAACAGTCCTGTGGTCTGGAATATCCCTTTGGCCAGTTGTCCCATCTGTGTCCCTTCAAGCTCCTTGTGCACCCCAGCCTGCTTGCTGGTAGAGCAGCATGAAAAATGGGCAAAAAATGCCTTGACATTGTGCAAGCACTGCTCAGCAATGGCTGAAACATCCCAGTATTATGAACCCTGCTTCCAGCACAAATCCCAAACATGGCCATGTTCCAGCTACTATGAAGAAAATGAACTCCATCCCAATCAAAACCAGTATATTTAAGAATAGATGATTTATTTTAGAAACAGCCTATCCTAGATTTTGTGCCATATTTAGGTAATTCTTTCATTAAAAAGTGATTTTTATAGTTAAGAGTATTTTGTACAAACCTGGTGGAAGCAGAAAATACACAATCAAAAAATAAGCTTTAGTTAGTTGTTGGCAATGGCAACACCAACAGCTAAAAACCAAACCAAATATTGAATTGCAGTTCTGAAGAGCTTGAAGTCAGAAGTGCTTCCTAAGGAAGCACCAGCCAAATAGCCACTACCTTGTGTTGTACTCTAGCCCAGTTCTCTTTGTCCTTTTGTTTTATTTAGCTGCAGGAGTATAATTGAAGTTGCTGTTATCCAAGTGTTTTGACTATACTTTTTTCACTTTCTTTAAAAGAAATTTTTCTTTGGCAGTAACTAGAAGGCTCTTAGGGTACCTTTTCGTCCAGGGGATAGATAGGAGACTAATTTTGAAGTAGAAAGTGATACTGAGCACACGGGAAAGTGCCCATTAGTTGTCAGCAGTATTTTTACGTTTTAAAAATCATGGGAGTGTCATGGGAAGTAATCAAAAGATGAGAAACAACATCCTCAAGAGGAGCACACAGGGAATCAGAAGGCCTTTCCTCTTTTTTCCCCTTTTCCAGGAATCCTCTAGGCAAATAAGCTTCTCAGTGTCTTGGCTTTTCTCTTTCTTTATTTCTTACTGCAGAATACTGCAAAACATTGTGTACAATATTGTAGAGGTCCGCAAAGTATTGTGAACTTTAAATGCTTTATTGTAAAGATAACTTAAAAATATCACTGTGGTGCAGACTGCTTTTTTGCTCTTTTTTCTTCTGTTTGGAAAAGATGTAAGCTTCTAGTTGTGTGTTAAGATTTCAGCAAGGCACTTGAGCACGCATTTGAAATTAAGCATGTGCACTAGTCCTTTCCTGAATACACAGAGCTATTAATTAGGGCTTGTAGCAAGACTGATTGTCTGAAGTATGAATAGAATGTGCTTGAGGGGGGGAGAACCCTGCTTTTCAAGCATATGCGTATCCTGTTGGTAAAAACTAATGAATAAAAACCCTCTAGTTAGTCATGCACTGGTCTGACCTGCCAGCTCTGAGTCCCACTCTCCCCTTGCTGTGTGTGACACTGAAGTAGGCTACGATCGATATGTTTAGTGCAGTTAGTGAATGTAATGATGCTAACGAGCCATTTCTTTATAATGATCAGGTTCTCCAGCCCTGCCCAGCAACATGGTATATTTTGGAAGCTCTCAGGATGATGAGGATGAAGAAGAGGAGGAGGAGGAAACAGAGGATACAAAAACAGCCACAAACAATGCTTCATCATCATGCCAGTCAACACCCAGGAAAGGAAAAACGCATAAACATGTACCAAATGGGCAAGGTAGGTCTTAAGAAGTGCTGTTCTTCTGTACCCCCTAGTAAAGAAATTGACAAGCTGGAAGTGCTTAATCCTTGTCTGTTCTTCTGGATCTGATTGAAAAAATGGTGGAGTAAGATTCAGTTCTGGTGTTTTGTGCTTTAACCTGTTTCTTCTGGCAATCTGATCTCTCTCTGTGGCAGAACTACTGCAGGGTTGGAATTATATACACACACACACATATATATATACACACACACACACATACATACTGAAGTGGGGCTCTGTCTCTTCTCCGTGTAACAGCAATAGGACCAGGGGAAATGGCCTCAAGTTTCACCAGGAAAGGTTTAGATTAAGTATTAGGAAGAATTTCTTCACTGAAAGGGTTGTCATGGCTGCCCAGGGAAGTGATTGAGTCACTATCCCTGAAGGAATTTAGAAGTCATGTAGATGTGGCACTTAGGAACATGTTTATTGGGGGACTTGGCTATATTAGGTTTATGGTTGGATTCAATGATCTTAAAGGTCTTTTCCAACCTTAAAAATCCAGTGATTCTATGAGGTGTATTTTTGTATGTACACGCACATGTATAGACACACAGTCATGCTCTCTGGCTTTTTTGAGACTTTTAATTTAGAATTACTTTATTTTATCAAAGTTAAACATATGCATTCATAAGTGTTATCAAAATGTATGCCAGGGGCAACACTTAATTTCTCTCATGCAATATTGAGACCACACTTGCAGTAGGCTGATACCACATTCATGTTGTTGATTGAAAAATTTTATGAAAGAAACTTTTTCAAGTCAGTTATTTCTCTGCAAATCAGCAAAAGCTGCATTAATTACACAGTAATTGTCACAGTGTCCTTGTGGTGTAACTTGAAAAATGGATCCATATATATTGCAACATTACCTACCATATAATGGAAGATTTTAAGCTGTGCTGAAAATTTCTTGAGTCTGCTGTAATGCTCCCCTGCCAGCATCCTGTGTGATGTGGTTCTTGCTCCAGCAGGAGCTCTCGTTTCATAACTGTGCCTTCTCTGCCTGACATAATTTCAAAATGTAGCCTATGCTCTCTGTTCCCTTCCTCGCTATTAGTTTTCTATGAGAATCTTTCTTTCTGGTGACTGCCCCTTCAGCTCTTCTCCTTTTAGTAGGACTGTGAGGAAGGTCTCTTGACAGTGCACTTTTTGAGAGGTGACCTGTGCCTGCTCTGTTTGTTCTTTCATGCTACCTTGCTCCAAAGAAGAGATTAGTAGATCCCAATTACTTCACTATGCTGATCCTCATCTCTGCCTTTCAAAAGGGAGTTTTCTATAAAGGGTGCCTTTGTTACATACGCCAAAATTTTTTTCATGACTGCATCGGAATCTGTTTGTACTGCACCTCAAGCTCAAAAACTCACTTTTTGTGAATGATTTGTGGATAATTGTGCAAGGAGATGTTATGCCTAATAGCATTTCAACTGTCACTGTGACCAGGAGCTTTAATGTTTTACCAGCCATAGATCAAAACTTGGCACTTTAGGATAGATTTCTAATTAGCCCTCTCTCCCCTCCCAAAATAAGAGGCACAAAACTCTGCATATGGAAAATGAGGCTGCACATAACAGAACTGCTCCCTTAGAGTTTTAAATGTGATACATCAATGCAAAAGGAGCTGATCATGTTCCTTGAGAATGTCCCAGATGGCAGCTAACTTTGAAATTAGCTCAAAACCAGAGACACCTGAAATCTTAATTGGGGGTAAGTAAAGGCAAACATAATGAGCCATATAATGGCTTCATAATCTTTATCAATATAGATCAGAGAGAGTGTAAATGAAGCTGCTGCTTTAATAGAGCTGCAAAAGACCTTTATAAAATACATAGGAGACAATGTGAGATGTTTTGACAAAGGTGAAGAAACAGGAATTCCCAGAGAAGGCAGCTGCTTCTTCTTCGTCATTGTAATTTCTTTTTTTATTCTTTGCTTTTTTTTTTTTTAATTAAAATTTCCTTACCCAGGGGTATTCCCATTCTTCAGTGTCTGTTATGTTGGTTGACAGCCAATAGTATTTTTGTTTCATGTGAATAAAGTAGGTTCTGGTTCATGTGTGTGTTTTAAATGAGACCACACACAAAGGCAGACCAGGGACGGGTGCAGCAAATGAACTTAATCTAGCGTGAGAGTCTATTTTTAATGAATTAAAGTCTTTTGTTTTTAATGTACAATGTCTAGTCAAGCACTTTGGACCTGAAAATGCTAAGCATTTGCTATGACACACAACAACAAAGGTTCAGAGCTTGATTAATGTCATTAGACAGTGTCAAATGATTACTTTCTGCTCAATGGGGGCCAGAACAATTTTTCTGGGCGAAGTCATTTGTCAATATCCTCTTCTGATGCCCATATCGGGCATTATTAAGGTTGCACACCAAACTATTTGTTATAACTGAGCCTGTTGAGCCACCTTTTGGACAGCTAACTCAGTCGAGAACGCCTGGGTGTGAATGGGAAGCACGTATAGCACGTGGCATAGCTTGCTGCACAAGATGAAGTAATTAGCTCCACTGACTTGTTGCCTTTCAACCTTACTGCTTACACAGATGCAGTTAAAGCATCAAATTGTTACCTGTGCCTTTTCATCCTCCTTTCATAGTGCTGCTGATGTGCTGCACACACATCCAGCTGCAAAAGAGCAAAGTGAAATGTTAGGGAGGAGAAGTGTGTATTCCCTGCATTCATGGGAGTGTGTCAAAGGGAGTGTGCAAGTCTTTCCAGGGAAGTATTGGGTCTAAATTGCATCTCCCTGATGCAATTTATTCCAAGTTGTAGGTAAGAGGATAGGCTTAGGTCTTTGTTATTTTAAACCTAATTCTTTCAATTCCTCACAACTAAATAAATCCTAGTTTGATTTCATTCTGTGGCACAATGGAAGGTTTTCTTTGCAGGCTCCTGAAGAAAAATGTTTGCAGGTGCCAAGAGTTTTGCTAGGCAGGCTGTGATAGAGAACTGGAAGATGGAGCTGGGGAGTTTTTGGGTTATCAGGCCCATCTCAGGGGCAAAGGAGGATAGGCATTACTCTACTTGAAAGGGCTTGTGGGCTGGAAAAGTGCCTCAGGAGGAGCAGCATACACAGAATTGTGTAGACAACTTTGACATTGCATGCAGCAGGCTACAGTTCCTCTAATAATGGTTGGCTAATTTTCTCAGGAAGAATAATTGGGGAATTCGATATTTCTCATGCCAGCCCAGCAACTCAAAGGGGGGTGCACATCTGGGTCAGTGTACCTGGGAATGTTATATTGTTTCTGGATGCCAGAGCCAAACAATTAAGTTCTAATTTACTATTAGGAAAACAGAATTAACCATTGTTATTTGTAACCAAACTTCTTAATGAAGGGTGATTCTGGTGTCCTTAGCTGGAGTAATCCGGCTTCAGTGTGCCAGCAAACCTACAGGGTCAGAAATGGTTACTGGTCCATGCTGTGTTTTGTTAACATGAAGAGATAAAAACTGCCCTGCATGCTTTTTGCCTGAAATGGGCAGGGGAGAAAATGGTATAGATGCTTGCTTTCCCTTCCCCCCCACTCTTGAGGCTCAAATTTCAAAACAGACCTGGCAGTAATGCATTGTAAGCAAGCATTGCAAGAAACGCTATACTCTGCTTCAGTGCTGTCCTACTCGCTTACCAGAATCACAGAAGAACATTTCACTTCTCAATTTGCAGTGGGTAATTTCGCAAAGAAATTTCCTTACATGCGTAGTAGTACAAAGATGATGCAGGAAAAAATTGTAGATAGTTTTTTTTTTTTTTCAGGGTATAGTTCAGTGCAGTGTTTGTGTATCTTGGGCTTGAATGGCACATCTTTTAAATACATGACTGTTTGAGTGTGCTGTGAGAAAATTCTGATTTATGGTTCTTTATTTAGTTTTAGTTTTAACTCAGTTTGGTATTTGTGGGTGGGTACATGAGACAGAGCCTTAGGCTTGTACAACATTTTTAGTGAAACTAATCCTGAAGAGGTAAACATTTAGAAGAAAAATATATATTTTGAAGAATGAGAAAATTTCAGGCAGAGTGCTGCAATAGTTAATGGGTAGGCAATTATTTTGATGATTTACAGCCTTTTGTTGAAAGACCATGGAACCAGTAATTGTTGCAATAAACATTTTTGCACATTTAATTTTTCTGCAAAAATATGTAACACGAAAATTACCCGGTTTGCAGTAATTTGCATATTTAAATATGCAAATCAGGCACAACACATTTGGGGATTTGTGGATTTTCAGTAGTGAGATGTATGACCTGTGGAGAAGAATAGGGGAGCTGGAAGTTGCTCAAAAAAAAAGAAAAAAAAAAAGAGAGAATTGTTATCCTGGTGCGAGACTCATGATAACAGACAGACACTTCTTGTATGGACTTGCTGCTTAGTGAGTGACCCTTTTGATGTTGTTTGTGTCGTAATGGTTAGGTGAGAGTAATGAATTTGTGCTGAGACGAGACACTTGGTATTGAATTTTTGCAAGCGGTGGCGCGGTGTCTCATACCAATAACGCTTCTCCCGGTGGCCCAATATATTCCTGCGCGTGCAGGGCTTGAGCTGTGTTATTGATGGTGTCAAAAACAAATTCAGTGTTACCTCTCTGCCATGGCTCTCCTGTTTGACTCCTGCTAGCATGTAGCCATGGAAATTTCTCTGCGGTGTTGTCCACTGAGAACTTGAGTGGTGTTGCATTAGGGCTTGGAAAGTGTGGAAACAGCAATACCACATGTTTTCATATGATGTGGTGTTGGCCTTTCTTCTGAAGTACACCTTTGCTCCTGACTGAGTAGGCAGAGCATGTTGGGGAGCTCCAGAAGACAGCTTCTATCTCTGGAAATGATTTATGGAAGTCAGAACATATCCAACATTTAAGGAAAACAATTGGCAGCATTAAAATACTGTGTTTTATGGAAGTAGAAGGTTGTTTTAGTTCCTCTGGGAGGGGAAAAGAATTACTGCCTGGGTCCTTTAACGCAGATTGAGAGCCACATAAATGTTTTCACAGTGACTTAGAACTGAATTAAAGCCAGAGCAAGAATGTTTTTGTACAGTAACAGATACTCCATGCCAAAAAGTTGATTAATACTACGTCTCTTCCCAAACATGATCTATGTAACAACATGAGGTTTGCACTGGAATAGCTGGCTCGAGTTCACAATATTGGCAAGGTTCCCTTTTCTGCTTCTAAAAACAAAACTTCTCCCTTTCACTTCTGTCTCCCCTCTTTTTTTCTGGATGGTTTTATGAATGTGCAGTCACTTGCTTTATGCAGTGCAAGCTCTGCAACATGCAGCACATGTATGTGTGCATGGTCCATGCCTTCATCTCCCAATCACTGGCACACAGCAAAAGGGCTCAGTACTGTGCAGTCCATATTAAACCTCCCCAGTTATCCCAAGTATAAAGCATATCAGGCACAGGAATAACCTCCAGGAGGGCTTGGGAAACAAAGCTTTGTCCACTGAGTCAATAGCTGACTGAACCCAGTCCAGTAATTCTGCTGCCTCCACAGTGAAAGCCTGATTATTGTACATATTATAAATCAGCTTCTGAATGGCTGGCTGGCTGTATCCTGTGAAGTGTTTGTGTGCAAATTAATTTGTAGGAATACTTTCGAAAATTGCTGAAAACATATTATGTTTATCGCCCACTACAGTGTCAATTCCTGTAGTAAATGCTTAGTTAATCTGTAGTAATTGAACACATCTGTGGCTTTACTTGACCAAAATTTTTTTTTAGACTTTATTAAAGCTGCACCTAATACAGGGACAATTTGCGCAGTTTGCATTGGTTTGTGTAGGGATTCTTTATCACAGTTTCAAAAGAGATACCCCAAAGTCCCCGTATGGGATCCTGGGTGAATATTGGTGCCCGGGGTCTAGTTCCCCTGATGCAGGGAGCACTGTGATGCATCTGTGAGGATCACGCCTGCCATAAGGTTTTGTTCTGCTGCCATAAATTAAATTAGTGGTTTAAAAAGCCCCAGTGCTTGTGAGTTTTGAATGCAGCGGTTCAGTTTCTTTGCATTTGATCATCACTGCTAACCAAAAGACCCACAAGTATTTCACTGTGGGACTTGTATTGTTTCAGTTTAATAGTGATAATAGCTTTGGAGGATGCAGCATTTGGAGAATAAGCATTCAGATAGATACGAGTATAATGATAGCCATTTGTTCTATCTGGAGTGTCTGAACACTAATAATTTACTTGCGCTTTTAATTATTTGTTAGTAGTGCTTCTTACCTTTAACTAAAAGCTGTTCTGGAAATACAGAGTTGGTTAAGGTAGCATAAAATAATCATAATTCAAGACTACATATCATTTCTGCTTCACGAATGCAAGTTTTACCACTAGTGTAGGTTGGACTTGGTTTTTTGTCTATCTTTTAATGAAATTATTTCTTCAAGGGTGAAACCTTTATTGACTACTCTTTAGCAAGGAACTAAAGAGGCTGGGAACAGATGATTGAGTATTGGCATCTCAGACTTATTTCTAACATGGGAGATTGTCCTGGAGCACATCTGTCTGAGGTTCATAAAGCACAATATACACCTTTTTCCTGCTTTTCTGAGTGCATCAGAAATATTTAAGAGCTGGCAGACATGAAGGAGAATGCAATTTGCTGCATAAGAAGGCACAAAAGAATTGGGGATCATTTCATTTTTTAATCAGATTTGGTCTCAGTAATATTTATGCAGAGTTTTGGGAGGTTATTGTTTTCTTTCCTTGGAGGAGTGGATGTTGGTGGCTTATTACTAGTTACTCTTCAACAATGAAATTTTAGTGGGGGGATTGGTCTTTTTTGGTGATACGCTTTTTCTTTGAACCATCTTATTAGCTGTTGGGGCCAGAGTTTAATTCTGTATTGTACTAAATAAATTTATTATCTAAATTACTTGCTTCAACATTTTTAGTGAGATGGGAGAAAAATCATAGTCTCAGGGATTTTTTCCCCCCTAAATTCTTGGCTTGTTGATAGCATTTTGTAATTAGTCAACATTTTGATAGTTGTTCACATAGTGTTTATGAATTTTTCAGAACTTACTATTGCAGAAAGGTTTTATAGCTGGATATAACAGTAATCTAGGTGTTTAAAGAAACAAATACTGATTTTTATAGAACCTGATACCATATACTGTTTAACTAGAAGACAGCGTGGCAAAAACTGTTTTGCATCTACATCTCCCTTTGTTGTGTTTTCAGACTTAAGCTTTTTGAGCTTTTCTTGTGAGACTGATTTTTTTTCCTCCTGTTTATCTCTTCCCCTTTTCAAGAATCTTACAAATTAAGACAAAAGATAATTACTCGGAGGGTAAAACTGGCAGGGTTCCCACGACACTTAAATTTAACGAGCTGTTGCATATAAAATATACCTTGTCTCATGTTTGCGGGGGTTTTTTTTTGTTGTTGTTGTTGGGGTTTTTTTGTGAACCAGAGAAGGGCACAATTTGGCTTTTTGGCTGTGTTTTCTGTTTTAGTAATCTTCAGTTTTTAAAGTGGCAACTGATTACAGAAAATTAATCTCTCTGACTTGAATGTTTCCATAGGAGCAGATCAGTATATACAATTTGTTTCCTTCAAAGGAAGATAGCACTCTAAACGATAAAATAGATACTAACAAAGCTGCCATTGGTTGTTTGTGCTGTGTCTTATTAAAAATAAATAGTTGTGCTTTGTTCATCTGTAGCACCTTCCATCTGATGTGAGAATTCTTTACAAAGGAGGAAGAATGTATTGTCATGAACTTCCTGAGAGGGGTTGGTAGTCATTATCAGCTCCATCACTGGAAATGAAATTGTGGAGGGTTACATGATTTTTGCAGAAATCACTGAGAAATCCTTGGCTGACTGGGGCAGCACCAGTTGCTCCTGAGCTCAGACGTGACAGAACCATGGGGAAATTTGTGGTGACTCCAGTGCAGATAGCTTTTATCTCACTCTTACTCCATTTGTGCAAGTGGGAAGGAAGAGAGGAGGATAAGCAATTGCAGTCTTTTTCTTTTTTAAATAATCTGCTTCAACACTTATGACTGACTGAATATGATAAGGGAACTGAAAATACAATAAGTGACCTGAAAATCAAATTTGTCAATAGTTGTCAATAGTTTCCCCCCACTTGCGGGAAACCGGATAGCTGCTTGGGAAGGTTTGGAGGTAGGGTCTGCTCAAAAGCAGCTTAGCTGCCCCTCTTCTGTCCAGCAAGATTGTTGAGTTTTTATTACTACTCTTACTGCTGTTCCAGCTATTAATACTCTACATTTGTTGAGACAGCTGAGCTTCACAACTTAGATAAGAAGGTATGTGTTGTAGGAATACCACCTTTAAGTGACAAAAGAAGGCTTTCATTTCAGAAGAAAACAGTAACTTCATGCATTTAGTTACTGTTCCCAAACAGATCGTGTATGTTGTATGTAATAAATAAGATTTTCACATAGTTGTGCTATTTAGTATTTATGAAGTTTCTTGTTTGCATCCTTTACTAAGCCATGTCAAAGAAAGACAGGGGTGGAAATCAAGAGTTAAAGGCAGCAGGGCATTTGCCATTGTGGATGTTGGATTGCTTGCCTTGTGGACCTCTGTCAATTGCTCCACTGAAGAGGGGGCATCACTGACGTGAATTCAGCACATTTTTGATTAACAAACAGAGAAATGGGATGTGATTTTTTTGTTTGTTTGTTTCAGCTTCAGCTTTTCATGTTCCCTGACAACAGAAGAACAGTGACTATTCTTAAATAAATTCAGCAGAGACAGGAACAAAACTTGCTTGTATATGTTTGCATAATATTTACTGTACAAAAAATAAAGGTGTCTGTTTCACACTTTCTTATCCCTTCATTTAAAGGTTATGGTGCTTAGCATAGGTCCCAGTGTTACTTTGTGTCACATGTTTCAAAATGGTTTTAGTATTTTCCTTTCTTTGCAGAAGTACCTTTTTCTGTTTGCAGCTTGTCTGCTATAGGCAAACTGCTGTCAGTTTGATTCAGCAGTTTGGGTATTGATGAAAACAAAACATGCTTTTTCATGGAACGTTTCCTTTCTTGTACATTGGTATAAAAATGAATCTTTCTTCTGTTTAGGTTATGTTTAGAATTCCTTCACTGCAAGAGCAAAGAAAGATAATTAAAACTGTCATAAGTAAAAATCAAACTCATAATTCTAAATATAGGTCAGTCAAAACAGTAATATACCTTGTATGTTTTAATTTGAATATTGAAGATAATGTGTGCTAACAAGCAGAGGAAATACTTCAGTAAATCTGTTCCTCTAAAGAAATATGCAAAATAGTGCTATTTCTATATCGATTCAACTTCAGATGTAAGAAGGCATTCACTAAATATCCAGCACTGGGAGCCGAGAAAATTGTGATGTTTTGAATGAAGTGTTTGGTCTTGCATACTTTTTCTTTTCTTTTTTTTCCCCTTAATAACCTGATTTTCTCTCTTCTCAGTTTTCAATGGGTCCAGCAAATCATCGAAGGAGAAAGAACCTGCTCAGAAACACAAAAGCAAAGAGGCCACCCCAGGGAAGGAGAGGAACAGCGAACATAAGGCTGAGAGTCGAAAAGACCAGGCTGCTGCTAATCACCACGCTACTACAAACACTGGCTCCTCTACGAAAGGGCTCACGGCTAACAACCACCACGCTCTTCACAGATCGGCTCAGGACTTAAGGAAACAGGTAATAAGTTCTACTCCACTGTGGACACAGGGGAAACAAAGGCTTTTAAGGTTTTAAGCTCCTTTTGCCACTGCTAGGTAGAGATTGAATGCTGTGAAGCAGCAGGGAGTTAATTTGCAGTGATAAAAATAAAAAAGGAAAAAAGATATATATATACATATGGGAAGTCAATATGATAAAGCATGCTTTACAACTCTTTTTATTATCTGGTATGTTCATATGAAAGAGTAAAGTTCATATTGCTCTTTATGAAACCTTTCTGACTGGCACTCTGTGCTGATGTGCCAGGGCTGGCAGCACATGGAAGAAGGAGCTGGTCTGTGGTGGCTTATCTCGGGGGCTCACTGGTGCTCTGGAGAACCTGACATGGTACTCACGTGCCTTGGGTTGCACATGCGCAGCACAGACCTCAGAGTCTTTTGCCTGATGCATAAAGAAGATGCTCCAAAATTTTAGAGTTCCATGTTACTTGCTTGAAAGCTAGCAGAAAAATTCAGCAAAGATATTTGTTTCAACCTAACTTGAATTTGGGGGTGAAAGTTTAGCAGACTAGTCTTTCAGTGTTTGTGACTGTCCTTATTCAGGCTGGGGCTGGGTTAGCAGAGTTAGCACTAGGGCAGTGCAGTACAGAAAGCTTGCTGCACTTAAGCCTTTTTGGGTTTGGGTTTTTTTGTTTGTTTGTTTGTTTGTTTGGGGGTTTTTTTGTGGGGGTGGTGGTGGTGGTGCTGGGGGATGTTGATTTGTTTTTTTCCTTGGGGTTGGTGGGTTGGGTTGAGTTTTTTGTGGTTGGTTGGTTGTTCTGCAGTGATGAATTATCAGTGGGCTGATTTGAGACAGTCTTTACTTGCTAGCATCTAAAGATTTTTCTTCTAAGTAAGCTGACCTGGTCTTCAGTGGAGCTGGAATGGCCATCTTGTAGAGGGCTGTCAAGGCCTTTAACTGGCACCTCTGAGTCATAGGCTTGGAAATTAAAAATGGCAAAAACAAAAGCAGTGATGCTCTTGCTGAGGAAATCTTTAATGCTGTGTGTTTCAGTGGTGGTTTAAGTTCTCCTGAAATGACTTCACCTATTTTGTGTTACCTTCTAAATCAGTTTGGAGATCCTGAAGGCTATTCACAGTATGTCTGCAGCTCTGTAAGACTTCAGTTCTTTATTCCACCATGACAATTTGCCCTTATCTAGGCATAAGTGTGAATGTCTACCTTTGCATCCTTTCGGATTTCTTTTTTGTGATTAGCAGTATCTTATGCTGTGACATGCTCTGTTCATGAGCTCATGGTGTTGAACAAGTTTCCCAAAACATATGAATACAGCTCTTAATTCTTTTAACCTGTGGGAACACTTGTGTGAAGTGCTTTAAAGTTGTATCATCAGAGTTTGGTTGATTAAAAGTTTGGTGAAAGTCAGCTGCTTCCACTTTTGAAGGTAGTTCTGAAAGGAAAAAATCAAGTGTAGAATAGTTTTGTCCACAATCCAAGTGGTTTTGCTTCATAGAGTATTAAAAGTTTTTTATTGTGTGACACAATGGAGAAAAATTTAAAGCACTGCAGTACAACCAGCAGTCACACCACATGGACACATCAGCAAGGGTGGTCCCCAGGCTTCAGAAAATAAGGGGGAGTTTAAGTCAAGAATGATATGGGTTTTCTTTTTTTTTTTCTTCCTAAAAAACGGTTAGGTGCCTAATATCCTTCTGCAACCCACAGCAGCATAAGTACTTTCTTACACATTTTAATGAAAATGTGACTCTGACTAATTAAAGGTAGATTATATGTTTTGCCTGACAGAAAGACTTAGTTTTGTATGAAACTTTAGATTTAGCAGTTATAGGGCATTGCTAGACTTCTTGCTGTTGTCCTGAGTCTTTCTGTTTCTGCTTTTCTATTTTTGTTCTTATGGTGGTGCACTTGCACTTGTCGTAGGTTCCTTATCTTCTTCGCGTTCTCCTTTGCCATCTTCCAAAGTCTTCCTACTTTAAAGGGTTGTGAGCAAAGGAAATGTAGTTCAATGGGGCCCTCTCTTGGCCTAATATGGTAATTTACCTCTGTACAACTCTTACAAGCACAGAATTGGTTTTAAGAATGAATTCAAGATCAGTTGCGTGCCTTGGTTTTGTTTGGGAACAAAACTGTTGTCAGTGTCGCTAATGCTGCTCTTATCACTGTGGTTGCTATCTATCAGGTTGTTTATTTTTTGTGTATGGTTTTGGAGGCTGAATCCTTAGTGCTATGCAGAGGTGTGTATGTAGACCTCCTCAACTACAGACCAGCTCAAATCTAACAAACAAATTGCTGCAAGACTGTGCTGGTCCCGTGTTATTTTTTTAATAAAGACAGGAAAATTTAAAATCTGTTATACCATGTTTTACTGCAGGACAAGTGTTCAGTAAAGAGAAAAGAGTGGTCTGAAGACAATTATACGTCAGCAAAAGTGGGAACATAGCTGAAAAGCAAATACAAGATTATTCATATCCCTCGTTTCACCTTTGGCTCAAGACTGTGGGTCATGTAAGGCTAATGTCAGTCGCTTTATTCCTTCTAGGTGGCACACCTAGTTGATGCATGAAAGGCTGTGGACATTGTCCCCCTGGATTTCAGTAAAGCCTTTGGCACCACCTCCCACACAACTCTCCCAGAGAAACAGGCTGTTCATGACTTAGATAGGTGTTAGCTGGGTAAAAAACTGTCTGGATGGCTGGGTCCAGAGAGTGGTGGTGAATGGAGTCACATCCAGTTGGCAGCTGGTGGTCCCCAGGGCTCAGTGTTGGGGCCAATCCTGTTTAACATCTTCAATGACCTGGGCAAGGGGACTGAGGACACCCTCAGCCACTTCACACACAACACCAGCAGGAGCACTGATCTGCTGAGGGTAGAAAGGCTCTGCAGAGGGATCTGGAGGGACAGGAAAGCTGGAGTTGCTGGTCAACAGTGGCTCAACAAGAGCCAGCAGTGCCCAGGTGGCCAAAAGGCCAATGCCACCCTGGCCTGTGTCAGCAATAGTGAGGCCAGCAGGAGCAGGGCAGTGACTGTCCCCCCAGACTCAGCACTGGGGAGGCCACACGTACCAAATACTGGGTTCAGGTTTGGGCCCCTCACCACAAGACATTGAGGGGCTGGAGGGTGTTCAGAGAAGGGCAATGGAGCTGGGAAAGGCTCTGGAGCATGAGTCTGATGAGGAGTGTCAAAGGGAGCTGCGGGTGCTGAAGCTGGAGAAAAGGGGGCTCAGGAGCACCTTATCACTGTTTACAGCTGCCTGAAAGGAGGCTGTAGCCAGGTGGGAGTTGGTCTCTTCCTCTGGATAACAAGAAATAAGACCAGAGAAGATGGTCTGAAGTTGCACCAGGGCAGGTTTAGACTGTGTAATAGGAAAAACTTCTCTACTGAAATGGGGGGTTGGGTATTAGAACAGCCTGCCCAGGAAGTGATTGAGTCACCATCCCTAGAGGTATTTAAGAGACCTGTTGGTATGGCACCTATGGACATGATTTAGTGGTGGACTTGACAGTGCTGGGTTAATGGTTGGACTCCATGATAAGTTTGAATAAAAATTCAAAATCTTGTGCTTACCATCTAGGATTGGAGCTTCTGTCTTAAAGCTGATGGTGCTTGTGACATGTTTTGCTTTGAGTAGGAGAAGCTGTGAGGATATTGCCTTTTTCCATGAGCACTCTACTGTGTTCTGTTCTCAGCCCCTGTGTCACAAGCCCTTGCTGCAGGAGTGCCTCGGCTGGCCCCTCAGACTTCTGGTCACAATTTCCTCAGAAAAAATCATCAGCAGGCTGGAGTGACAAGGTGCCTCCATGCAGCCTGACTGTTCACACTGAGGTTTTGTCTTGATTATACCTGACAGCGCAGTAATACAGCTACAGCCTCCTGAAACCTTCTGAAAACCTCCTGTAGAGGAGACTCCACAATGTCCATTGACAGCTTCTTCTGGTGTTTTCCTTTTTCTGCTAATGAGCAAGTTTTCCTACTTGTGCTTCAGATCATTGTAGACTTGTAAAGAGTTTTTTTTTTTCCTCCTGCTTTTCCCAGTGAACATGGAAAGAGCATTTACTGTCTCTTTTCAGAGGAGCTCCTTCTGCATCAGAAGACTTTTACAGAGTTGTCCCACGGTTATTTCTTTCAGATTAAGACCAGCTCCCTTGGCTTTTCAGCAGCAGTCTCATTTCCCAAATACCTGGAACAATTTGTATTAATTTAGACTTGTTCCTCTATCTAAATTTTTCTCACATTGTGGCCCCCGTGCTTGATCCAGCTCTCCTTAGGAAAGCCAGTGCTCCTGCCCTTTGCTTTCAACATCCTTAATAATAGCTATCAGAAAGTGATTTATGTGCTTTGTATTGCCATTGCATTTTGCAGCTCGCTGCAGTCCCCAAATGTTATTCTTCCCCTACATGTATATACTTTGTGCCTCCTAAATATAGCACTTCCTCTTACTGTAGGAATGTTCTGAAATGGGTTCTTCAGGAGTGCCTTTGATTTTAATCTTGTCCTGTGAGTGATTATAATCTCTTCCTTCCAGGTGTGTTTCACTGTCAAATTTTACAATAATGAAAATACTTGGTAGAATGAAGGTAAAGCCAAGTCCCTGCAGAAAGACATGTGAAATGCCCTCCCAGGACAATAGTGAACTATAACAATGAAAACTTTTTTTAAGGATGACTTTATTTAGTCCTTTGTGAAGCCACTTTAGAGTAATTATGTCTGGGATGTGTCTCAGGAGTTTGATGGAATTTCCCAGTGGACAGTGACTGGAATCCTACTGAAGCAGAGGTGCTGCTTTACAGGCAGAGGTGCCTGTCAGAAGATGATTAAATTGCTTGATTAGCTATTTTGACAAAACCCTGGTAGATTTTGTTGTTTTGCTTTTAACATTCTTTTATAATAATTTGCGTGCTTGTGAATTAACTGTTCAGTGATTTGTTCCAAAATTATTTTAGGATTTGAAGTTAGGTAGACTCTCCGTCTGCCCCCAGTTTATTTCCAGGAGCCATGCCCTAGGTCATTCAGGTATTTTCTACCTTGCTGGGGTTGCTATCCTGGTCTTTTTGCTGAAATGGATTGTGTTCTATACCTGATAAATATTCAGTCAGTGGCACTTCTGGTGAAGGTTAATGCAAAAGATGCAGGAACACTTTAGTCAGGCTATTTGTTTCCCTTCCTTTTGTGATGCTTTATCTCTTCCATTGTTTGTTATCTTGTATTTTTAAGGTATTTATAATTTTTTTTTCTGTTTTAATTTCTTGCTAACTGAAGTTTCTTTAGCTTCTTGGTCTTTGAGATTTTAATGTGTGCTTTTTCGTTTCCTATATGGTTGCCCTTAGTCATGTAATTGTGTTACCACTTTTTACTGTGATCAATTTCTAACTTTCCAGTCATTAGAGAACTTTGTGAATAGCTGTAATGGCCTGTGCTTTATGCCTTTCCTCTGAGTGGAAATTGCTTTGGTGTGGATTTTTCTTTTATTTCTAAGGTTTGTTTGTTTGTTTTTAAAGTCTTTTCTCTACTCTTGTCACATCTTAGAAATGAAAACCCATTTCATGATCACTCTCACCCAGATTACCTTCCCCTTCCAGTTCTCAATCAATTCTTGTCTGTTAGTCTAGGTGAAATCTGTAATCGATATTCCTAGCTATTTATAAATCTGGGGATGTTCAATGCTTGTTGTGACTGCTGCAGGCAAGAGGCAGCTCTCTACCCATGTCTGTTATGCAACATGAAAAAGTGTTGTAAAAGTTAAATCCAGGCCTGCATTTCAAATATGGAGTACTGCTTAAATTTCAAGGGACATGGGTAAATGCATTTCTGTTTGCAAGTGTTTGCTTTCCTGATGATACCTCATACATCTTTGAAAAGCTCAAGGTAAAAACTCATGTCATCAGTTAACTGGATTTTCCTTAAGTGTTTCTACCTTGCACACACAGGAAGGGCAAGAATATGGACGGTTTTTAGAAGATCATTACTCCTGCTCCGATTTCTGGAGTGCAGAGAAAACGTGCATAAACACACAGAAATGTTTGTGTGTATGCAGAATCTCCAGGTTCCAATTCCCCTGCCACAAGTCACTGCATGCAAGACCATAGCACAGTATTTTCAGCCTCTATTTGATCCCTATTTTATATCATCCTTATTATATAAGTGACTGCAGTTCTTGCATTTATTTGAGAGAAGCTGCCATGCCTACTGATTTGACAAGGATTTCAGAACTCCACAGGAGAAAGTATTACAACTCTGCAGGAAATGGTGTTACTCACCTGAGTGCTGATAAGGACTGATTGTACTGTATGCTTTCACTTTGAACACTTTTATCAGTGTTTCTGTCTTCTGGATGTGTTTTTCTGTGCTCACAGTCATTTAAGGAGGCGAGAAGTCAATGTTTAAAGTTGTGTAAATGCTGAACTTTGAGTTTTGAACTTGAACTTCATTTTTTTAGTAGTGGGGTTTAGCTTTGGCGATGCTGAGCTGTCTCAATTCCCTTTGTAGATGGGGGTTTCTTCTGGTCTTTAACATATCTTGTAGTTAAAATACAAACTCTAGTCTCATAACTGGGTTTAAACGTCTAACAGAAAGCAGCAATTCTAAGCTGCATTGATACAATATTATCAAATACAATATGTGTCAGCAAAATAGCCCAGATACCAAACTTAAAAAAAACCCCATTGGACTATTGTATACATTTTTACATTTCAAATTATCGACTTCAGCAACAACACCAAGATTTAATATGTATGACAGACTGGATCCTTCGTGGCCATGCTGATCTGTTAGGTGCATAGTGTGTTCCACATCTCCTTCTATATGTATGCATGGATAGAAGGTAAATTGATTTGAATCTCAGTGTGTTTTTTGCAAATGTGCAGATTCCAGTTAGAGTAGATAATATATGCTGCCTGTTTTGTCTGCTAAGAAGTAGTGAAATGTGTGTGCACGTAAAGGAAGTTGGGTGGGGGGGAGAGAGAGAGAGTGCCTTGAGGGCCAGAAAAAGAGGTAATGAAGGTATTAGTTTCTGAAACAGACTATTTGTGTTTCGTAATCCCGTAACAGCCTTCTGGTAGACAAGGAAGGGAACAGTGCAAGCAAGGGACCTCACCATTCCTAATGCCAGAGGTTTTGTACCCTCTGAAAGCAAGACTGGGGGCTTTCTGGTAAATTAAAAAAAAAAAAACAAACAAAACAAAACAACAAACACAAAACAAAAAACCACCCAAGTTTTTATTTCATTAGATTCCTATAAATGCCTAGTCCCCTCTCTTGCCTGTGTGCAAACCATTTTGTGAAGATTGTATGATGGGGCCAGGAGTCGGGACTGCAGAGTATGGTAGTCCAGCAAATGGGAAATTGGGGCTGAATGATCACATGATTGATTGATTTTTCTGTTTTGTGTTTCCTTCCTTTTGCTCCTCCTACAACACTTCTGGCATTTCAGGTTTCTAAAGTCAACGGGGTCACTCGAATGTCATCTCCGAGTGCAAATGCAGCCAGTGCCAAAAAGATGAGAGAAGTCAGACCTTCACCGTCCAAAACTGTGAAGTACACTGCAACAGTGACAAAGGGAACTGTCACATACACCAAAGCCAAGAAAGAACTGGTCAAGGAAACCAAACTAAATCACCACAAACCCAGTTCACCTGTCAACCACACAATCTCAGGGAAAATAGAAAGTAGCAATGCAAAAACCCGCAAACAGGTGCTATCCCTTGGAGCATCCAAGTCTAACAATACCGCTGTTAATGGTGTAAAAGTCAATGGCAAGTTGAACCAAAAGACATGCACTAAGGAGGTGGGGAGACAGTTGAGGGAGGGGCTGCGCAATTCGAAGAGGAGGCTGGAAGAGACAAATCACATAGACAAAATACAGTCGCCCACCAAGAGGATGAAAGGGGCCATCAACTTGGCAGAAGCTGCCAGCAAAAAGGCAGCAGTAGAAAAGCCTTTGCTGAATGGACACCTTAGAAAGGAAGTGCCAGAGAAGAGTTTGGAAAGAAATAGGCCGAAAAGAGCCACTGCTGGAAAGAGTACGCCAGGGAAACAAGCACATGGCAAAACTGAAAATGCCTCCTGTGAAAATCGTTCTACCTCTCAAGCGGAGTCCTTGCACAAGCCACAAGACTCAATGGGAAAGCACGAAAAGGGCAGTAGTAAGTCTGGGTGGGGGATGCTGGGGGAGATTCCCATCCTTAGGCCCTCCACCAAGGAATTTCATGACCCGCTGATATACATTGAGTCAGTCCGAGCTCAGGTAGAGAAGTATGGGATGTGCAGGGTGATTCCTCCTCCAGACTGGAGACCTGAGTGCAAGCTAAATGATGAAATGCGGTTTGTGACACAGATTCAGCACATACACAAGCTAGGCAGGCGCTGGGGACCCAACGTGCAGCGGCTGGCCTGTATCAAGAAGCACCTCAAATCTCAGGGCATTACCATGGATGAACTCCCACTCATAGGTAAGGGCTGTGATTCCTTGGCCTTTTGCCACTGCTTTTAAGCGTCCGTATATGACTTTATGCTCTGTTTGCCTTTATGCTTAACCAAACTCCTGTTCAATTAACAGTACAGAGCTCTGAATCTCTCTCTTTTTCCATTGGCCAGGCACAATACAGGTAGGTTGTATGAGAGCTTTCCAGGTCGACTTGATATTGCCATTTTCCTCCCTGTTTGACCCAGGGGGAAAAATCCGCTCCGTGAGACCTTGGTCTGCAGATTTCAGAATCTTCTGTCCCTGCTGTTTACTTACATGTGTAGTACGACTATGTATATTGATAGCCTTGTTTTAAAGGTTCTCTCAGAATATTTTTTTGGACCTTTCCCAAGGTGTTTTCCTAACAGGTTGTAATGCTGCCATGCTTTAATGCGTTTTTCTCTCCTCCTCTTCCTTTAAAAGCATTTAACCAAAGGGGAAAGAAAATATCTCAGAACTGACTTGTGTTTGGGTACTCAGACACTTAAAATCACAAATTTGCAGTGACCTGCTGACATTTAACAACCATTAAGTGTCAAGAATAGGCAGTAAAATGTAGTTGATTGCAAAATGGAGGTTTCATTATTTCTCCCAGCAGGTGTCTGCCAGGGCTAATGCCTGAGTGAGAATCACTTATTTAACAGAATTCTTGGTTTATGGTCTGCTGTCAGATATGACACGTGACAAAAATGTGACAATAGTTTGTAAAAACATGACAACAGCAGCATACAAATGAACTATTGAATGAGCTGCCTCCATCTCTACTGCCTTTGCAGCCACCGCATAGTAAGAAACCTGTGTTTCTAATCTTTGTTAGTTCTTCCCTTTGTTTTTGAGGTGTTTTGAGTCAGGAGCTCACAGGACCTGCATGTTGCAACCCGAGGCTAGCATTTTGCCTTTGAGGCATTATCCGACCCGAGGCAGCTCTCAGCGCTGGTTGGATTAAAGGACACGCTTTTCTGTTTAAACGATTCACAACACTTCCTTCCCCCCGCCTCCTCCTTTTTAAACTTTATTTTATAACACATATGGTAAGTGAGGGAAAACGCATAAAAGCACACAAAATGATTGCAGACTTTATGGTGAACTGATGCAGGGCGCAGCAGAGAAATAACAAAATTTTAAGAAGGAGGAACTAGGGGTTAGCTCTTGGTTGCAATAGCCGTGCAAAAACGTTCGAGGAAATCTGAAAATTAAAATCACTCAAGCAGCAATAAGTGAACATTTTGTATGCCTAATGTATGCAATGGTTGTATGCTAATAGAAAAGAATAATGAATTACATTTACATTGGCAAGAGAGAGAAGAAAATGTGCAAGACAGCTCGATTAACACTCTTGGAACAATGTTAACTTTTTAATGAAATACCTTAACTCGGCATTAAGATGGCATTACTGTTAATTATTTGTATTATTTAAGCACCTAAGAGCCTAATGAATAGACAAGGATTCTATTCTGCTGGGTGCCATATAACCAGACAAACAGTGGTCTCTTACAAATTTGCATCCTATGTATCCTTTCTGAAGTCAGTTTCCTACCTATCCTGTGTTTAAAATCAAAAACAAAATGGAGAAAAGAATCTGGGGATCATCAGTGCACAAAGAGGAAAAATCTGTTGGTTCTATCAGGAAACATAAAATAATCTGTAGTCATAAATGCATGCTTATTTAAGTAGGCATGCATACGTAGGCCCTTCTCTCTGGACCAAATCACATTTCCATTGAATTAAGTGGGACTTCTGCCAATGGCTTGTGCCAGCATTTCGTATTAAATGCATACCTGAAGATTTAAGATTTTCTTTTTTTGAAAGGAGCTTGCTCATTTTAAAATGAGCAATTTAAAAGTATTCCTAGCTTAGGGAAATTGAGGCAATTTTTTAAAAAGAAAGTTAAATACTGCTTCTGTGTAATGTGCCAGATCTCCTATTTAAGCCATTTTGCTATAGGTGCTTTTAAAGTGCTTAGAACTCTTTTTTTCTTGTTGGGTTTTTCTCTTCCCTTTTTTTTTTCTCTCTCCTTCAGCCTTTCAAGGAAAGTTTAAGCAGCAAGCTTAGGTCGATCCTGGAAAACATCAGTCTGAGATATAAATGCTTCCAAAAGTTATGACTGTGTGAAATGGAATTATAATTGAGAGCATTTTGCAAATCTTAGCTGTAGGCTTTGGTTGAATGAAGTGCTACTTGAGCTCTAATATTGCGGAGTGATTATGAGTGATCATTCCATGATGCGGGAGCAAATTGAATTTTCTACAGTGCTGAAACTAGGACCTTAAACTGGGTGTGTGCTGGAGAAAACATAAAATGGTAAATTTGGGCCACGCTTCTTTCCAAGTTAGGAGTATGTTTCCCCACTTTATGTAGATTGCTGAATCTGTTGGCATGGAAAGCCATCTTGAGTTACACCTTCAGCTAATTTGTGGCCTGCACCTAGAAAACACTGACCAGAAAAGTTAACAGAATCCATCTTGGAAGCTATGTTTATATTATGTTCTGTATGTAAGATTAAAGAGGAAAGAAGGAAAACTTTCCAAACTCATTTTGTTTTTTCTCCCAATGGTGGTTACTTTTTCTCAGCTTCAAGACCATTTTAACATCTCCCGCACCCCATTCCCAAATGTATTAAATAGGATAAATCTGCTGTCTCGTGGTTCTGCCTCCACCCTTACCAAGTCCTACTCAAAGCCTTATGCTTGGTTTTGCTGCAGCCAGACACCTTTGCCTTGTGCTGTGTGGGCAGTATAAATGTTAGCAGCCTCTGGTGCTGCTCCAACTCAGTCGCAGCCAGTGTCCCAAAACATTGCATGCAGGTTTACACTGCTGAGCCTCCCTTGTCACTGCATTGACACAAGTGGTTGAAGAGGGGAAAGCAGAGGGAAGAAGGAAGACTGGAATCAGCAATGAAGGTTTCTGAGATGCAGCACAGGATAGTTTGAAAAAATACTGCTTGTGCTAGCAGACAAGATGATATGAGTTAGATGATGTAGCTGTGCATCCTACAGTAAATATTTACCACAATGCTGCTTCTTGCCCTCCTCTGTTGCAGTAGCATTTCTGAGTGCTCTGAAATGGCTATGGCGTAATGGGTTTTTTCTCAGTGAGAAAGGCAAAGGGGAGACAGTGTGGCGGCAGAGATGTTGACGCTGGTTTTGTATTAATTCTCTTTTTCCTTGGACAGTGCCCTGCTGAATTGTAGGTGGTCTTTGGGCCATTTCTTCACTCTTCCCACTGATGATTTATTTCTGTGTTTTCAGAGTTATTTATGATGTTTCTTTTATTGTTACTCATCCATTTGGCTGCTTTTAATGCTGCAGTTTGTATAATTTTTTTTTTTTTTGACTGGAGTGTGAAATGTGCTAGTCATCTTAAAACACACAAAACCAGAATGGAGTATAAAATATGGATGGCCTCAGACTGGAAGAATAATGTGTCTGGAACTTTTTATGCGGTTGCAGGCTGCAGCCCCAAACAACCCCTTGCCTCCCTTTGGTTTTTATACAGATTTTATTACCTGTAGTGAAATTAATAATGTTGCTGTGCTTCTTTTAAGTACTAACTTCATTCAAGGTGTTGTGCAGACATTAGATAATTGTTATTTCACCTCCAGAAAGGATAGGTATTTGTCTTTCTGATGGCCAATACCCCAGCTTGACACTGGTATTTGTTTATTCCGGGTATGAACCAGATGTGGGAGTGATGGTGGGTGAGGGTGTATGGGTTTTTACAGAGCTGGGCAACTCTCATCTGCTTAGCCAGTGTGTAATGACCAGGGCACAGATGCATGTCAAGGAGATAGCTTGGGGTGCTCTGAGACGAGAAGGGCATGAAACTCGAGGAGAGCAAACTGAATCATAGGGAAGGCTGTTGGAAGTAGCAGAATACGGCCTGTGAATGAATTGAGCTGGCAAAAGAGGGTATCTCTCTTTAGCAGGAGGCATGCAAGAGAGGGACAATTCTGCTCTGGTGCCCAGGTGCCTGGAGCTGTCATGTCCCCTGTGTGCACAGCCTGGTAGCATATTTGACATGAGCTGCCTGCAGCTTTCCTAATCTACTCCTGTGTTTCCCTTTCCCTTCCTCTGCTGCCTGGCACATGCGGACCCCAGGAGGCTGCGAGCTCGACCTGGCCTGCTTCGTCCAGCTGATCAACGAGATGGGGGGGATGCAGCAAGTGACTGACCTCAAGAAATGGAACAAGCTGGCAGACATGCTGCGCATCCCCAAAACTGCACAGGACAGGCTGGCCAAGCTACAAGAAGCCTACTGCCAGTACTTGCTCTCCTATGACTCCCTCTCCCCCGAGGAGCACAAGAAACTGGAGAAGGAGGTCTTGCTGGAAAAGGAAATCCTGGAGAAGAGGAAAGGACCTTTGGAGGGACATTCAGAGAATGCCTACAAGTTCCATTCCTTGCCCCGGTTTGAGCCCAAAAATGGACTCATCAATGGCGTGGTTCACAAAAATGGCTTCCGCAACAAGTTAAAAGAGGTCGATGTCCCACTGAAGACGGGCAGGCGGCGGCTCTTTGCTCAGGAAAAGGAGACCACGAAGGAGGACGAGGAGGAGGAGGAGGAGGGAGTTCTTAGCGACTTACACAAGTGTATATACAAGGTAATGAGGCTGGCTCTGCCCGGTCTGTTCTGTGCAGCCGATGATGCTGTTGTGTGGGTGGTGTCTGGGTGCACACAGAGCTGTCTGTGGGGAGCTGATGGGTTGCAGTGGCATTCCTGAGGCAGCACTTACCATTGTTATCGTGGCCAGGCAGTCTGGTGGCTTTATCCTGATATGCCTGGCTCTTGCAGGATGTCTGGAAAACTTGGGAGGCATTATTGTCATAACAAGATGCACTGGGCTCTGCCCCCCTTCATCTCCTTGTGAGAAGTTCCCTGAATATCTCTGCCCAATTATCCTTGCAGACACAGATTGTATTTTCATTTTCTAGTGACATTTAAAGTAATGTTCTGCTTTCTCATTCCTGCTTCTTGCAAATCTCTCTGTAAGTGAAGTAGTGCTGCACATCAAAACGAACATCACTAGAAATACTACTACGTTTAGAAAGGGCAAATTGAAATGCAAACAGTATTTTCATCCACGATGCCAGACTTTGCTCAGCATTAACAGTCACATGGATGCTTAGTCCTCCACATATCAAGTGCATCCATTTACAAAGGAATGCTGACTCTTTCACTGAATTTTATTTGGCAGTCTCCTGCTCTGGAGCAGGACTTGGCACTGCAACTCACAGTGCAATTTTGAGTTGTGTTGAATGGCGTGGCCACATTCTGAGAGAAATACAGCCTTGAGTGTCCATGCCCAGTAAAGGAATATGCCATTCTTCCCCTTCCAATCTCACTTCCATCACCAGGAAATGAGCCAGATAGCCCAAAATTACTTATTGTTAAGCTATTTAGGGACTGTATGAGCTCACGACTTGGGCTTTAAAAGCTTGCTTCAGTTTTCTTTTCCAGCCTGTTATGATTTGTCAGCCCGAAAATTCTTTCTCCTGGGGACTCTGGCCTCAATCCCACCTTTGAAAAGCAATCTCTTTACCATGCTGCCCTTGGAGAGAAGCCTATCTAATGACAGCAGCTTTTGTGAATAGTGAAGTGGCATTTCTGTGCTTAATATCCTGTGTGTAATGATGGTTAAATGAAAAACTTTATACACCTTACCTGACTGCTGCTTGAACAACCTCAAACTTGGGGGTGGGGATGCCTATTTCTTCTTTCCCAGTGCAAGTTCAAAGTTCAGTAGAAACAAAGTCACTCAATAACCAAGATTGGGATTTGTGAGAAATATCCCAATTGGATTTAGGAAGTAAAAAAAAAAAAAAAAAAAGCAGCAAGCAAGCAAAGCATAGCTGGTATAACCAGTCTGAGTCTGCCGAGTACCAGGCCTTTACCCCAAAAGGCAGAGAGCTCCCAGAATTTCTGCTTGGTCACCAAAAAAAGCAATGGCAGTACTGGCAGCATCAGACCCTGTCTGAGTCTGACAATACCAGGTGGAAATACTTTTGTCCTGAGGCTGTTACAGAGGAGCATCACCGAGCCCATGGGCTGGGGCTCCCCCCACCCACCAAAGCAGCTGCAGCACATGGAGCGACTCAGAGAATGCCTTGGGTTGTCCAGTGTGGTACCAGCAGCTTCCCAGACACTGGGGCTTGCCTGTTTTGATCTCATCCCATGTTCTCTGTAGTACAGAGACTGGTAGCTGCTGTCACAGGTGATGGCCTGGGGAGAAGGCAGGGGGAAGCAAATCTCTGGTGGATTTCTGGAGAGGTGCCTGCTGTGGAATGCCCTGTGGGACGCCTGGTCAGCCTGAATGCAGAGAGAGGAATGAAACTTCATTTTCACAGCACTCAGGGTAGAGCCCTTTAGGAGGACTGATGCATTAATACTGGTTATGTCACTTAGAGCAAGCCTCAAGACACAGAAATTAGGCATCAAGCATGATGCACCAGGGTAGCCCACAAGATGTGAAATTGCTGTAGTTCATCACTAGGCTTTAAAAGACTGAGGGAAGGTGGTGCTGGCATCAGTTGTAGGCAGAGAGTGCTTTGTGGCATTTAATGAAACAAGCCTTTTAATCCTGTGTGTGTAGATGGGGGAGTGTTCTTTTTCCCAGTAACATGTTCCTGAGAAAATTGGAATTTCATTAACAGAACCTGCCCTCATGTTACAGTATCCACAGATGATGAGATTGTAATGGTTCCTTTTTAAAGCACATTGCTAATTCTAATTAAAAATTTAAAAAACACACATAAACAAAAACCCAGAACAAAACCACAAACAAACAAAACCCAAAAAAACCAAACCAAATTAAAAAATCGACCAACAAACTCATGCCTGTGAAAAATGCCCAGGACAATATCTTGAGGGCTGGAGGGAGCACATAGTAATCAAAGTCTAATTTAGGCCATCAGGTCTGTTTTTCAGCCTATGAAGAGGCTATACATTTAGGGTTTCTCACAGTAATTTCTGCAGTCAGCACATGCTTGAGCTGTTTTTAGCAAGAGACATCCAGTCTTCCAGGAGCAGTTACCACCATCTCACATGTCAAGGTTAGAGTAAGTCTCCTTTGTGTTTGCCTGACTTTCTGCCAGGACTCCCAAATTATTTTCAGTGTCTCTCCTTCCCTGGCTGTGAGGCCTGCTGTGCTTTTAAGTGTGTGCTGCAGGCTCCTGTGTTTGCTTGCTTTAGTCCTAAATAAGTGGCTTTTCTACCTGACAATTAAAATGTTGTCATTTCTAAGTGTGTGAAGTAAACTCCTGACATCAAAGCAGGATCTGATGCAAGATTTTCACTCTTCTTTCCCCAGTTCTATCTCTGAAAATATTTTAAAAATCTTAACTGGTGCTGACTGAAAGCAGCATTTGTTTCCATACAGAACAAACTGAAGGCATATTCGCAGATTCATTAGAGGGACACACAGAAGAAATTGCAATGAGAGTTTTGCCAGCCCTCCCATAAAACCATCATGAAAATCTTATGCTGAGCTCTCTTCACCCAGGGACTTGGCATTTTCATACTCCCCTTAATAGCAGCCCCTCCTTCCCACCTGTGGCTATTGTGAAATCTCTGGTTTCAGCTCACATTTATGTTTGCTTTAATGTCTTTAACATTCATAGCGTTGCAGTGTCCTTCTCTCTGCCATCCCTCTAGGCTTGGTGGTGGTGATGCTTCCACTGGGTTGGCTCTCATGGCCCCTGCATCAGATGTGAGAAGAATCAGGGGAGGAAATAGGAATTTCTTTTCTTAAACCATCCTCTCTTTTTGTCACAGCAACAGAGACTCTGCCTTGTAGCTTTAAGCTCCTAGGACAGTTGTTGAACTGCTGAGATGCTTTCCAGGGTGTTGGAAAGGGTATTTTGCCCCTCAACAATTCATTCTGTGTTCTCGTTAGAATGCTCCATAAAAGCACTTAAAATTATTTTCTGTGTTGGCATCAGAAAATGTTACAAGTTCTTCAGATTAAAGAAAATGACCAAACAGCACAAACAGATAACAAAATCCCCTCAGCCATTTAATTTGTTCTATAGTTTTTAGGAGACTAAAAAGATACGAAATTCTTTGCAGAAGAAATAGGTCTATGCAGTTTTAAAGGGTTAAACCGTTCCAGTTTTTTCTTGCTTGCTATATACTTCTATTTTTTTTTTCTTGTCTATCTGAAAAATGGAAAGACATGGCTAATCTTGGAAGATGAGGCCCTAATTTTGTTTATCTGCATAAGATGAGAAGAAGAGGCAAGTAACTGAGAGGAGGCAGCTGCTGCAGTGCTGCTTTGCCCCTGGTGGAGGCTGTGCCCAAGCGCCGTGATTTGGTGCGGGCCCTGCGCTTTACGAGCGGTTTTGTTGTAAAGGGCTGCCTCAATAAACCATTCATGAGGGCATTAAAAGATGAAGGAAATTGCTTATTGGATCACAGAGAATCCAGCTCTGAAGTTTATGGGAATCTGAGTGCCCCAGGCCCTGGGCATTTCACAAACTTTTTTTGCTAAAGCTAATTATGCAGCATTCAATTTAAAAAGTGACAGCGTTACAACCATATGAGCAGAGTGATAGACTTGGCCTCTGGGGGAAAGCTGCTTTTATAGTTCTTTCTAGTTTACTCTTGGACATAGTTATTAAATAAATTAAACACAAGAATAGGCTGAGGTGGTTTGGCAGATCTGTTTCATAATTGAAAAACTAGAAAGGTAACAGTCCAAAGAATTAAACTCATTTATGCAGAGTTTTTTAGTCTCTGGTTGCTCAGATGAGCAGTTGGGGCACAGTGGGAAAGAGCAGTGGATCTGGTGAGGGAGCAAAGGTGTTTTGTACTCCACATTTGCTGGTCTCTGCCTGCAGCAGTGCCCCTAGACCTCATGTGGTGCCTGCCAGCTCTCGTGGCATGCAGCTTCCCAGCATCTTCCTTCTGCCCTGGGCCAGAGGAGGCAACACAGTGTGCTCTCTGGGCACACTACGATGTCAGGGCTGAAAGGAGCAAGTGGGTTCTCATGCTCTTGCCTCCAAAGCCATCAGATGATGCTTCCCAGAGCTTTTGGTGTGGTGTAGGTTGCAGGAAAGCAGGTGCCTGGAAACTTTGGGGTAGCTCAAGCAGAAAACCAAGTCAAGAACCTTTTCTTGTACAGCTCCTGCAGCAGTGCCAAGAAAGAATGCACTTAATCAGCAATTTTACTATGTTTTACTTTTCCTAACCTTGTAATAACAAGTCTTGGTTCCTTGGCATTTGAACTGCTTTTATTGAATTGAGCATAACTAGTTTTTGAAAGCAAGTGATTACAGTAATCCTGGCAAACTCTGCTTTTTGTAATCCTCTTCCACCACATAGAACATTTTGATGCTGAGCATTTCTGTGAATTTTCTAAGTCTTTTTCACCTGCTCCTTGTACATAAAGGGCATGGCCACATGGTCCCTGGATAATGTATTGGATTTGACTGGCTGCCTACTGGAGTCTTTTCAACCTGTCATAGGAAGCTGGCCCATGTCCATCCTCTGTATTTGTCAAGCACTGAGTGTTGTGCTGGTCAAAGCAGTGTTCCTTCTGGGAACATTCAGATGGCCTTTTTACGTGGTGGGTTTGGGAACTTGATGTGGTCAAATTTTTTCTGTATCTTCTGAGGTATTTTCTCAGCAACAAAATGAGCTTTAGACCCAAACTTCTTCTAGAGACTTTGTCCTCTTTCCCTCTGTTGTCATCTGGGATCAAGCCAGTAAGGAAAAGAGTGAGGACATGGGGGAACGCAGGCGTATTTCTTCATTTTCACTTTTAATTTTATTTTATTTTTCCACAGGGTAGGTCTGTTTCTTTAACAACCTTCTACCGAACAGCAAGAAACATCATGAACATGTGCTTCACAAAGGAGCCTACAGTAGCTGAAGTAGAGGTGAGGCCAGCTCAAGGGGTGGTAAAGGTTTTTATTTCAGAGCATTGATTATGGGGATTCAGAATAGTTGACTTTCAAGCATTGCTGTAGTCAGTTAAAGGCTGTCTAGTTCGGAATTCTAAAAAACAGTTAAAAAGACATGGTGCTGATTCTTCCTTCTCTAAAATTTTTTGAACATTTTTAATAAAGGTTTTGATGAACCGAGGAAGAGAAAGAATTCTTAATCTGACGTGCTGAAACACAGAAACCAAGAGGATCTAAATTTTGCCTGCCTTATTGTGACTTTAATTATTTATATTCTTATTTTTAAGCAATATTTTATATTGAATTACATTGAGGTCATGAAAACCTCGTAAATTTCTGGGGTTTATATTTTAATGAGAAATACCTTGTTCAGCAAATTAAAAATGCATTACTGTTTTCTCTTACCACAGCAAGAATACTGGCGGATAGTGGAACAGAAAGATTGCCATGTAGCAGTGCATTGTGGAAAAGTAGATACCAACACCCACGGGAGTGGTTTTCCTGTGGGAAAATCTGAACCATTTTCAAGGTAAGATCCTCAAATCCATCCTCTTTGTTGCCTCACTCCTGAGCAGAGCCCAGCAGGGCAGCTTGGCACTGGAAGCATTGGCATAGGGAACGTGCACTGACTGTGTCTCCCTCTGTGTCACCCCTCAAACAGGCATGGGTGGAACCTCACAGTCCTTCCTAATAATACAGGATCCATCCTGCGACATCTTGGTGCTGTGCCTGGTAAGCAAATCCCTTCTCTATGTTTGCAGCCAGTGGCAGTGTCCTCTGAATGTGGTGCTGTGACCTCCAAATGCTGCTCCCTCTTCCTGGCCCTGCTGTTCCCCAGCTGACTGAGCAGATGTGCAGTTGTGCATACCTGCTGTGGTGTTTAAAGGGGTGAAGGCAGCTGTGCAGATAAAGGAATTACGAACAGTTGAGACCTTATTCCTGGAGAAACCAGATGTACCTGCAGTATCTCTTGCTGTTCTTGCCAGGCTATCAGTGTTCTGTTATGTCAGGACAGAGAAGTGCAGCTTGCACACTTGCAAAATGTAGTCTGTAGCACTGGGAAAAGCAGCACACGTGTTTTTTAAACGAATTGACACAAATTCTCCAGATGCCTGTACACCGTTGCATTTTCCTGGTAAGAAACAGTGTGGAATCCCCTGTTGAGATCAGGTGTCTGGGAAACAGGGTAACTGCTGAAAAGTTACATATATGCTTGACAACATGAAGCAGCCTCCTCTGATCAATGGCACTGAACTTAAATTATGGGTATTTGTAAATTCTCCTAAGAATAAAAGTTTTATACGGCTATTAGAAAACAAACATGTTCAAGGGCACTGCAGACGGCTGGTAGAATATTTTCTTAATGGAAGATGCTGAATACGTTAAATTACTCCCCGTGAATTATTCACTCCCATAGGAAGACTTTTAACTTCAAGGGTCAGCTTACAGGGAGCATAAGATTTTAGATTTAAATGCCCTCTCAAACTGTCTTTTACTGAACAAACTAAAGTTACTCAAAACTCATTTTTCGATCTCTTTGTTTTAGGAGTGACAATTCCTTGGCTAAATATTGGCATGGTCTTTTCTACCTCATGCTGGTCTCGAGACCAAAATCACCTTCCATACATTGACTACTTACACACTGGTGCTGATTGCATTTGGTAGGTACTCCTGTGGTTTTCCTTCACATTCCTTCACATGGCTGCCTGTAGGCTGGTGTCATAGCAACTTGTGTGGTACTTTTGCACGAGGGAATCTCACCTAGAGGGTCCAGTGTGTGCGTCGAGGGGAGGGTCCAGTTTTAATGGGAAAATGTGGTATAAACTTAGGAGATGAGAACCCCTTTCCTGGAAGAAAAGTTTCATTTGGTTTTCTGTGGTCTCTTCTGGTGTCTTGATGTCCCCATGGTGGCAGTGGCATCGGCATCATGAACTGCTCTTTATGCACATGCAAAGCGTGTTCTCACACATTTCTCAGATGCTGCTGATGTCAGGGGTGCTGTCACTGGGAAAGCACATGGCCCAACAAAAAAGATTTGAAATCTGGAGAAAACCATTAAAGCAGGATCTACTCTCTCTCTAAATGTGTTAAGTTGAAGAAATGTTCTGTATGTGATCCTTTCAAGGGGTAAAGGTAACTGCTGGATTATGCTGCAGACCTGGGAGTTGGTCAGTTTCTGCCATGGGCATTTCATGGCTCTTCTCCCTGTTCTGTGAATCAGGAATCTGTAATCTTTTATAATAGTATGCTATGAGGACAAATTGCTGAGTAAGCTACATTGTCCTCAGCCTTAGGTGAGTCTGTTTCTCTCTAAAACATTAATCTAGTCTTAAATGACAGTGAATTCCAAACAGAAGGTATTCAAGAATCCCCTAATTAAGTTCTGAGGCCACTTTTCATATTGTGTGTCAAAACATGTGACTCCTTGAACAGGATTGCATGCAGACAGCTCAAATTTTAGGAAAGATTACTATTCCTGTTTTTCAAATCCAAGAAGAATAAAAGTAAAGAAGTCATTTGCTTTATCTTGATGGACTTACAGAGATGAGTACATAGCTTAAGGCATGTTTGTGATGAAACAGGGATAGTAGGCAGGAATAACTCATAAGAAGGAAGTGAAACTCCTTTGTCTGTTGAAGCTATTCTTCAGCAAGGCTGCCAGCCTGAAGTGTCAGGCTCGTATTCATTAGCTCATTACAGTTTTTAATAGTGCAGTAGAGCACCCAACTGTGTTAGGAGAAGATGAATTTAATATCTGCAGGTCTGGTGCAGTACACGGAGTAGCCCTGATGGCATTGCCTTAGGTCACTGTTTCAGGGACAACAAAGTGGCCACTGGGCTCCAAACCTCTCCTCCATTTTGCCAAGTCCATCCACTACCCAGAAATCCAAGCACAAATCCCTGTGCTGCTCAAACCACTTTGTTTACCTGCAGATTGCTCAGCTTACTCTCTAATCTCTCAGGTTTTACCTCATGGAGATTAAACAGGGGAGAACTCAATTTGCATGCAGGGTAGAGGTCAGTGACCTAGCTTTTTTATTCTGGAGGGATCCTCAGTGCCCAGTAAAAGAGAGAAGGAAATCTCATTTTGCCAAGACACTCGGAAGCCTGTACTGGCCACTTCCATTTTTATAGATACATCAGGAATTGCAGATGAGTGCCATTGCAGCATACACCAGTTGCAAAGGATCTCATTTCCCTCAGTCCTGCCCCAGGCACTCAGTTTCATGCAAGTCTGTTCTGCCCCTGCTCTTCACACATCCTTCCCAAGCATTTTCCTATGCCTGTCTTGTGAGGGGACTGCGTGCTTTAATCCTCTGTCTGTTCCAGCCATATTTTCTGACTAAAAAAGAGTGGGTTCTGCCATGACCTGGGTTGAAATTTGAAATATTTTCATCCCTGTTTCAAATCTGTTATTACAGTAAAACTAGAGTGATTAACACATCTGGGGAGTTGTACTGAAGCTGTCACTGTTAGCAATAAAGTGTTTGACACGTGGCATACCTTTAAAATTGCTGTTGGGATTTGATCCTGACTTACCCAGATGAAGTTCTTCTACTTCACCTCTCTGTAACCTTTGGAGTTCTTAGCAAGGTCCTGACCATTGTCAGTATATATGTAGGGAGCTGGTCTTCATACACCTGGGCAACCAGCACAAAAAAACTCTTACTGTGGCTTACTGCAATTAGTTATATGAGCAGATTATGTCATGTCTTCTGCCTCTTGGCTTGAAGATCAACAAACACAAATCACAGTCATTGTCAGTACAGTGAACAGTGATGAGGTGTTCCGCTCATAGGAAGTGCAGCCTGCTACAGACTCTTCAGTCAGGATAACTGTGATGCACACGGAGTTAGTGCACGTTATAAGGCTAAGTACCCTGACAAGGTTTGTAAAGCAGAACACTTCATGAAGTTGCTGGAGAGTTGAGATGAGTGGCAGGAAGACTGTACCAAATCCCCCAAATCTTCCCAGCTTCATTCTCTTGTTCCAAGTTTGGAAAAACGACTCCATGTGTGTGTGTTTCTGGTGTGGGGGCAAATGGACTCCAGGTCCAGGTCTCATTGCCTAAAGAGAAAGGGTAAGTCATGATAAACCTGGAGATGCTTTTTATTTGCCTGAGCATGACCTCTTGGATAGGCTGCAGGCAAGAGCAGTGACCAGTTGTCACCATATCCCCTCCCTGCATCCAGAAAAACAGCAGTTCTCTGGACGTGTGGCTCTAAGACTCAAGACTCCCATGAGGCTTCTTGTCATTCTGCTGAGGGAGCAGTGCTGGCAGTGAGCACAAGAGGACAGCTGCTTCCTTGGCTTCCAAGGAGAGGAGGATGTGCAACTTGGTAGATTCCCAGCAGAGTTTAAAACCTATCCTGCCACTTTGGCTGCTCTTAGTCAGAGTTGTTCAGTAAGCAAGGCAAGAAGGTCTTAGGCAACTTCATGCACTAACAGTAGAGGGAATTTGTGGTGTCTTGACTTACAAACAGAAAATGTTATTAAATGTGAAGATCTTTTGGTTGATGCACAGATAATAAATACAGCCTTTTATGGTAAAGATAACAACATATATCAGTGCTCACGATATGCAAACTTCTGCCCATAATTAGCTGGTTTTGGTGCTGTTAAAACGAACATCAGTCTATTGCTGGTTTCTCTCTTCTGACTCTACAGAGGACTGAGTTTGTTTTCTTTTTTGGGGATTTTGTGTCTTTTGATACTTGCTGAATATGATCAGACTGAGCCTGAATAAACAACTTCCTTTCAATCCTCAGTGTTTTACCAAAAGAGCTGTGTGTGAAACCCTGTGTTGAATTTCTTTTTTCTAATCAATGTGCTGGTCTGAACTGCGTGTTACTGTGTAGCTGTGGACTGTTATTTACTCCACAGTAAATCTTTCTCTTTTCCTCTGACAAAACAACAGGTATTGCATTCCTGCTGCGGAGGAGAACAAACTTGATGATGTGGTACATACCCTGCTGCAAGCCAATGGCACTCCAGGGCTGGAAATGCTTGAAAGTAATGTAATGGTAGGTTAACATTGGGAGAGGTGTTCCCATTTGAGAACCCAAGGCTAATCAGGAGGCTGGTTGGTTGGGGATTTATTTTGGTTTTGTCTTACACTGCAGTGATGCAGAGGGGGCTACTTTCTGTTTGCAGTGTTTACTCACATGGTCTTTTTCTAACAAGGGTGTTATTATGTATTAATATAAAAACAAACATGAAAATGCAATAAATGTTTTTAATACTGTCTAAAATGTATTTAGCCTCACAAAGGCACTGGGATTTAATCAATTTATCTGCCATGACGGACATTTTATGATGCCAGCATGGATAGGAGAAACCTAATACTTAGGTATTTTTGCCTCCTTTGTTTATCTTTTTGATAACAATTTCAGTGGATTTAAGTATAAATTGGGGAGCCCATAACAAAAGACCCTCCCTTGGCTCCCCATGTTAACATCTCACTGAAGTGCAGTAGCACAATGGATTCAGTGCCAAGTCAGAAAAGATGGGATGGAAAGCTGAATGGTCTCTGTTGCTTTCTGTAGTGGCAGACAGTGTTCTGTCCTTGGGCACGTGAGAGTTGAAACTGCTGTTTTAGGAGAGGCACTCCCACAGTTGTCACTGCAAGCGCTGAGGTTCGGCACGGGCGCAGTGGGAGAGGGAAAGCGCCCAGAACGGAGCTTTTGGCAGAGCACAGCTTTGCTCCATGAGCAGTAGCAGGTGGCAGCACCCAGCCAGGAAGAGCATCAGAGAACTGTAAAAGAAAGTTCTGATTGTTTTTCTCTCGCTTTTTTTTTTCTCTCTGTCTTTCCAGATCTCCCCAGAGATCTTGTGTAAGGAGGGGATCAGGGTGCACCGTACTGTACAGCAGAGCGGGCAGTTTGTTGTCTGTTTTCCTGGATCCTTTGTGTCCAAAGTATGTTGTGGCTATAGTGTTTCCGAATCGGTGCACTTTGCTACCACCCAGTGGACAAGTATGGGCTTTAAAACAGCCAAGGTAAGTTGAGGAAAGGAGTTAAAATGGATTCACGGCCCTACCATCTAAAAGGACAGCAGACATTCCCAGGATTGGTAGCATTCTGAGAGTAGTGCAACTACGTCTGTTTTTCTGGACTACTAAATAAACAAAAAACAAAAACAGGAAAAAGTTCTGCAAGGCATAAGACGATCCAGAGCATTCAGAAAAGTGACTGAGTTGTTAACTGATGGTTAAAGACTTGTGTATAAATAAAAATCTCAGAAGATTGTTATGCCTGCAGACCAGTTTGCAAGGAAGCTTTTCAAAAATCCCTTCATAGCTAATGATACATTGTATTATGCTTACTAATTTTTTTTTAAAGTGATGTTTTCTAGAACCATTAGAATCTCAGGTGCAAATATCTGAATAACTGTGCTTGTTAGATCCTATGGTAGGCAGAGTCAGTTAATACTCACAGCTGTATTGCTTGTTTTTCTCTGCCCCTTCATTCAGGAAATGCTGTTGATCAGGGCAATTTCAATTTTAATCGACTTGAAAATCCTTAGGTTCACTGACCAGCCCATCCAATACTAGATGTAAATAAATAACTTTCCCATTCCCTTTTCACACAACTGACCAAGGCAGGTTGCCTGCAGAAACAAGTGATTTGTCCAGTCATCAAGATTCTGGCTACATTTCTGTGTTCTTGGACAAAGAATATACGCCACTAATTGTGTTCCTGACCTTCTGGAATACACTCTGGGTTACAGATACTATTTTGGTAGTGTTTTATAGCTAAGCCACTAGTAAATTATCCTTTACAGCTTCAGACCAAGTTACTAAGCAATTAACTGTAATATGTCCACAGTTAGGGATTGCTTCTTTAGGGTAAATGGAATTCTTCCAGCCTGGTTATTCTAACTGTATATTAACTTAGTTTGAAATAAAAGATTATTTTATTATATATTTATTTTGGGGGAAGGTGGGAATTGTGTATGTCTATAAGTAAGGCATAAGAATCCTGAGCTAACCTTTCCTGTCTGAACGTACATGATTATATTAACACCATGTGCTGTATTTATCGCTCTACTGAACACTTGTTTGATATCGTGAAAATGCTACTCCTGTAAGAGACAGAAATCACTATGCAGCAATTAAACAGCTCTTGGTGCCTCAAATTTTGAAGAACAGTTTCTTTTGATTAATTTTTAAGAGCTTTGCACTGGGTAAATATAAGCTGACTGAAAATCCAGCAGATTACAGTCTATGATAACCTACCTTGGAAATTGAAGTCACAGCTCTCACAAACTTTACAAAGAAACACAGATAACAAACATGTTTATATCAAAATAACTTTTGAAACATCTACTGCATTGTTCTTTCCTCTTTTTTTCCCCCCCTTCCCTTTCTGTCCTCAAACTGTCTTATGTTCTTAATTCCCTTTAATTTTGGAAATTATTTTTTGGTTCCTTCACTTTGACAAGGCACTTTGCCATCTTTGCCACAACACTGGCCAGGATTGTGCTTTCCAGAGGTGGTGAGATGTTCTGTGTAATGGGCAATATTCGCCTTTTGGACTGTTAAATGAACTCTCTGATAAACAACTATACCTTCTGTCTGTTCGTTCTCCACAGCAATACCGACAGTTTTTAGCATTTGATAAATTAACTTTGTTTTCATCCTGTGATACTGTGACCTGATTTTTTATAGTGACTCTCCTTATATTACTAAAATTATGTTGTTTCGTTTCTGTATTGAATGACTGCTCAATCTTCTTTAATACATGGAAAAATTAAATTCTGCATCTGAAATTGCATTGATTTCAGTCTCACAAGCACTTTGGAAAATTGTTGGAATAAAAGAGTTGATATACACCCTTGTAGAGGGACAGTCAGGTTTAACCTAGACCATACTTGGAACAACGTTGCTAGTTTTTAAAAAGCACCCTAAGAGCTCTTGAAATTTTAAGGTAAGGATGAGAAGAAGATTTAGAGTTGTGGTGGAAGAGTGTTTGGAGTGGCAAAGGGATAACCCCATAGCTTCAAATAAGGCCAAGTCAGTGAAACTTACTTAGGAAACTGAAGGCACTCAGTGTTAGAGGTTTGGAAATAAGAGGGAATGTCTGGTTTTAAAGGAGGGCTTTGGTGCTCTAGGGCCTACCAGAAATTGGGTGGGAGGAGAATCAGCTGGTACTGTAATACAAGAGGAAGAAGTACATAGGAAAGGTAGAGTTAGTCTTTCAGTTGGAGCAGCACTGATGCACTCACAGGAGTAAGTCCATAAGTCATGTTTAACTCTGTTACAGTGACAGAATCCCTGTGCAGTGATCTCCCAAATAGGAAAATTGTGGTATTAGCACAGTACTCCCTGGCCATCCATGGAAGATGCTGGCAGGGGTTGGACAGGTATTTCCCTGCCTCCAGTTTTAGTTGGGATGAGGAACATGCCTTTAAAATGCCACAGGTTTCCTGCTCTTTGGCTTCTGTCACAGAGCTTCTGTCCCACCTGGAGCACATGGGGCTCCTTCAGATGAAACCAAAGGGAGAGTGGTCCTACAGAAATGTACCTGATGTCCTCACTAGAAAAGAACTGTGCTGTGGTAGAGAGCTGAGATTAAGAACCTTGCAAGAGCAGTTAAATGCAAAATAGCCACTGTTGTGGAAGAAGTAAATGTACAAAAACATTAAAACAGGGCAGCCACCGTGGTGACTTTTGCAGCAAGGTCATAGCCTCCAGCCCTTGAAACTTTGGAGGTAGGTAAGGACAAGAGTTGCAGCTGACAGAGTCTGTGAGCATTTTTGGGAGAAAAAGCTCTTAAATAAATCCAGAGGTGAAGTTCACACACCAAAAAAAAAAACAACCTGATTTAAAGAAAAGCAGAGGATGGCAGTCTTTATCATGAAAAGAGGAGGTCTCTTTCTGCATTCCTCAGGAGTTTGTACTAGCACGGTTTAATGTATCCATAAATAACCTAGGAGGGGAAGTTAATAGCAAAACTAATCCTTTATGCTGAGTATATTAATGGTAATGGCAGAAAAAATTAAAGCTATGAAGTGTTACAGAAAGATTTCATGATACCGAGTGATCCAAGTGAGAAAATGGTAGATGAAGTTCAGTGTTGATAAATTTTAAAAACATAATCCTAATGTGACAGATACAGAGATGGGCTCTGAATGATGGGCTCTTGCTACTGAGAAAAGAGGTCTTTGGATTCCTATGAAGCTGTCAGTCAAGTGCTCTGGAGTGGCATAACAAAAATACATGGAATGTTAAGAATTACAAGGAAAAAATAGATAACAAAGCAGAAACTGCTCTGGCACTGTGTAGTCTTGGTGGTTTGTGCAATTTGAAGTCCCTAATTGCAGAAGGAATATAGAGAAACTAGAAAAAGCACAGCAGAGATCAATGGTTAAAATTATTAATTAGCCTCTGCATTAAATACAAGAGTACTACTCAGCCTGGAAAAAGAATGACCAAGAGATGTATTGAGAGCAAGAGAGATCACAACGGAGGATAATTATAATGCAAATGTTCACTGACTTTCATGACACTGAAAAATGTGTCACTAAAAGAAGTAATCATGCAGCAGTACAAGTCTGTTGTAAAATATTTACCTGTGTATTTCAGTACTGTATGGAAGAGAAAAATGTACATAGTTTCAGAAATTCAGATAAATGCAGAGATACAACAAGTTGTGCTAAAGCCAGCCTGGGCTCAGGCCATCCCTGAGCTGTCACCCAGCTGGAGCCAACCTTGCTTTCTTCTCCAGCCACCCACTGTGGCATTTTATCCTGGCTGTGTGTATTGCCTGTGCAGGATTTTTCCCCCTGCATTTGAGTCTGTTCTTGTGTACACAGCCTCAGCCTAAGCAAACCTAACATGGAAATATCTTCCCATACCACTCTTTAACAGTGCAGCTGTCTCCTAACAGTGCAACTGTTCCAACCCCATGCAGGGTCCAGCAGAGCAAATAGCTTCTGAAGAACACTTTTCTTACCTGAAACCTCTTTGGAATCCTTTCTGGTCAGCAAAGACTGCTATTCCATTTTATGTGATAGTTATCACTTGAATGCATGCAGTTTGGTGCTGTTAAAAATGATTAATTTTATGATAATATTGAAATACCCAGAGAACATAATTATGGTTACAGAACAAGGTGAAAAAAATTAAGGTTAAAAAATAAAATCTTTGGGGTTATGTGTGCTGAGTAGGTATTTGGCAGGTTTAACCACTAACCAGAAATGTCACCCTCACATTACAGTCCAGTGTTAGCTCATTTGAACTCTCTGACTCTACATAAGCCAAAACAGACCTGCAGGTACTGGGAAAATACTGCACTTTTCCCACCTGCACATTAAATCAAGGAATTTGCCTACCTAAGAATTATCAAAAGGGTTTCAGCTACCAAAATAATTCAGTTTGTACTGAGTGAAAAACATAACTTCTAAAAGCTTTCACAGAGGGGAACTAATAACAGGCAGAATGGAACCTCCCTCTTTTGCCTGTTATTTCTTATCCCTGGCATCTGCCCATTCTGCTAGGTTTTTTATGTTTTAAAAGATGCAAAATAACACCTGTCCTGGGTTTCAAGGAGGTCATATGTATAGATCTTACACTGTTTGTACTCTGAGCCATCCAGTATTACTGAGCTTAAGTGATGGTGTTGCTCTTCTTGGCCTCCACACGAAAAATTAATTTTTAGGGAGATAATTTTGAGGTGCTTGGAACGTAAACACTTTGTGTAACTGGGACTATGGAAAGATTTTACTTGTGATAATTTTAAAAGGCTATTTTTTGCTTCAGTTTATTAGTATCAATAATATTTGTTAATTAACTTTTGATTAATTCTTGGTAACATTTTATTTTCAAACTTGCTTGGGAATTAATGTGGCAATTTCCTCCTGTCCCAGGAAATGAAGCGGCGCCGTATAGCCAAACCATTTTCAATGGAAAAGTTGCTTTATCAGATTGCAACAGCAGAAGCAAAAAAAGAAAACGGACCGACTCTGAGTACGATATCATCGCTCCTGGGAGAGCTCAGGTAACGAATTGGGGGCCTGCTTTACCTCTTTTTTTTTCATTGGCAGACTCCGGAGGTGGATGAGTAAGTAACCCCTGCAGACACACCTTGCCCCTACTTATTCAAGCAAAAGCCCAGCAGATGTACCTGAAGACAGGCACACGTGGAAGAAGCAGCTTCCTTGGCTGTAGCCTATGTGACAGTGTTCATGGTTATGATGTCTTAAATCTAAGCATTCCCTCCCTACTTTAGACACCTTAAAAAAATTGAAACTGCAGTTTGCACTGGCTTTTTATTTTGTTAATTCTTGGTGCTGAGAGTTGAGATTTCCTGACGCATTATGTGAACTATGTGGTGCCAAGTGGTCAAACACCTTCCTTGAGTTTTTCAACCTCTTGGCATCACTAGTCACTGTCAATCCCTGTCTGTAGTGGGTTTTGCACCAGGAACCCTTGTCTTTCAGTATCAAGACTGTTACACTACAGGTACAAAAGGTCCTTTGTTTACAGAGACTTGTCTCGGTTTAAAATAGTAAGAGAGCAGTTGTGCATGCATGGTAACGCATCTGGTGTTAGAACTCCAGTGTTTTAAAGAATAAAAGCTTCACACTCCTTTTTCTCTGCAGTATTAAGGACACATGTTCAGGGTTTCTCTTAAGATAGGTGAGAAAAGAAAATATAATGTTGCCTGGCTTCCTGTGTAATGATCTTCTCTTTTGTTCCCTACCATGTAGTTGCTACCTATCTTTCAAGTTTGTGACAACTGATACTCGAGATGTCAAGAAAGTTTTGATGAATGGAGTCTACAAACTGTATTTAACTAAACTAGCATGTTCATTTGGAAAATTTCCAGTGACATATTGAAGGGGAAAACAGCCTATGTGTTGTTTAGTGTTCAGAAAGAAATCCAAAGAGGTGTGCTGACTGCTTTACCTGCAGGTGGCTCCCCTGTGGGAATAACCACTTTCAAGTGCCTTTTTTTTTCCCCTTGAAGAGGAAGTCTGCACATACAAAAGGCAAAACAAATGTTGGTGTTGCTCTTAGACCATCACATTGACCTTTATCAGAGTGGTTCTCAAACTTGTTCTTATGCACAGGTTGGAATTCACTGGAGGATATGGATCCTTCCTGTCACTGCTTATAGGAAACAAAAGCCCAAACAAAAAAAACCCCAAAAAACAAAAACAAAAACAAAAAACCCGAGAAAAAGCCATCTGAAGTGGAACACTGTACCATTTTTTTTTCCCTTTGTTTTGTTTTGCTTGTTTGTTGTGTCTCTTGCTGCCTCTTCTCCTGATCTGCCTTGGTTGCTCAGTTTGCCCGTGCCATTTGCTTAGCTTGGCTCTCCACTCATCTTCAGCTGTGTCTGGTGGTGCACTTTTTTAATCCTCCCCTTCCATCTGCTCGGCTCACTCCACACTTGCTGTCTTCCACTCAGCTCCAACCCAACCTGCTCTCCTGAAGCTGTAGAGTTCAGCACAGGAGTGTTGTCCCCCTTAGAGATGCCGCGGGTGAAGGGCGGCCAGAGGGCTCGGTGGTTGTCCTTAATTGACATCTCCTTCTTTTTCCCTGGGTGTACAGCAAGATCTTCGTCTTTTGGCACAATCACTTGCCCTGCTCCCCCTTTCCTGCCTGAAGCACCTTATGGCAGCAGGTCCTTGGTTCATCTCTGCCTCCTGATGAAGGGGCTGTTACTCCTGACAGCAACGGCTCCTCTTCCTCAAGGTGGCTTTTGGCAACTTCAGGAATGACATTCATGTTAGCCACAGCTCCCGACTCTCCACATGGCTCCGAGCAACCATCGACCTCGAGGAAGTCCTCAGCAATCCCCACTTCTCTGTGGAGCAGTTTGAGAACCATTGCCTTGATACAGTGGTCGCTGTTAAAATCCAGAGATAGCTTTTGCAATTAGGTAGCGTTTCCCGGGCGCTGGCTGTGTCTGCCGTGCTTAGGGAACGGCACCAAGCCCCGACACCACTCAGGGCTTTGCTGTGTGGAGCTCAGGTGTCAGCGCCAAGCGCGGTAAAGGGGTGACTGTGTGTCTGTGTGGCGGCTGGAGGCAGTGCCGGTGTGTGACTGTGCCCCCATTCACAGGGACACGGAGCTGAGGCAGCGGCGGCAGCTGTACGAGGCCGGTCTGCACTCCTCGGCGCGCTACGGCAGCCACGACAGCAGCAGCGCCAGCGTGGATGGCAAGAAAAAGCCTCGAAAGTGGTTGCAGTTAGAAACGTCAGAGAGGAGGTGTCAGATTTGTCAGCACCTGTGCTATCTTTCCATGGTGGGTACAATCAATCCTTTACCACTTCTGGGGTACTGTCTCCCTGCTCTAGCATTCCAGGGATCTATAGGCATTTGAGAGACAGCACACGGCCACGGAGCCATGTCCTGCACTCCGTGCAAGACATAGAGGTGTTGATGTTGCATTCACTGCCTTGGCCAGCGGTGACAGAAGATGACTGTTAGCTGGCTTCCCACCCTGCCAGAAGGGGTGAACCTGTGCCCTCAGACACCTATGAGATGTTTGCACGGCACTAGGAGGGCTAACAAAGACACCTGCAGGTTGCCAGCAGCAGTAAGTTGTGGCAGAGCAGGTCTCAGGATGAGCTACAGTTCAGACACATGCCACGGGCCTCAGGCATGCAGCCACAGCCTGTGCTGAGACAATGTCCCTGCAAGCCAAATTGCAGGGGAGATGCAGGATCCCATCCATCACACTGTTTGCCAGCCTGTCCAAAAATAGCCCATAAACTTTCTCTCTTTTAAGAGGGAATTGCCTACTGGCTTTTGAAGGTATGCTGACCACTGCAGTGATGCTTCCAGGCTTAGAGCTGAATGCAGAACACCTACAAACACAGCAATGTCATTAAAAATACCAGAAGCCCCTCCCACAGCCTTATATACCATTTACTCCCAAGAAGAGGTAATAACCGTAATGCAGTGCCTGTGAGTCCATATTTAGTCCTTCTGGTTTGGGAGGGTTTTTTTTTCCTGTCATCTCTTGGGGATTTTTTTTTTTTTTTTTGGTTATAGATGTTAGGTTTTTAATGGAAACGAAATGTAACTGCATATAATCAGATGTAGCTTTTTCCCTCCCTAGCATAAAATATGCTGAGTTTATACATGTCTTTAGACAACTTTCTAAGTAGTATTAGTTTGAAGTAACTTTAAAATGAGTTTATTTGAAAAAAAAAACAAAAAAACCCACCCAAAATACTAACCAGAACCTTTTAATTCTGGTTCATTTGCTCTGGAGTAACTTTAATCATGGGAAAGATTTTTTTCTGTGTCACTCTTTAACAGTAGTTGAGGACAAAAAAACCCAGCTTGGTTGTTAAATTCCAAGCTGAGTGTACAGGCTTGGCAGGCAGCCAGCTGAGCAAATGTGACCTCTGCTGAACAAGACAGTAGTTGAGGAATCCTGTGGCTAAGCTGATTACATCCTTGTTCAAGACAGCACTTTAAGTAATGGGAAACTACTCCTTACAGGAGATTTTTAGGACTGCATAGGAGATGATAATAAAAGCATATGCTGTTTGGATTTAGCCCTCATTACTATTGTTGGGGGGTTTTTTTGCTTGGATTTTTTAAAAATTATCATTATTTGCCAACATTAGTGCTCAAAAAGAGATAGATTCTTTCTACTTGTTACACATCCTGAATGATTTCACAATGTGCTTTACACCTCCTTCCCCTACCTTGCAGTAAAATCCAGCTGTAGCAATTCTGGCCATAACTGAATACTGTGGGGACTTTGGAGCTAACTGCACTTCTTCCCCCCCACCTCTGCTCTTTCATGTAGGTTGTACAGGAGAATGAAAATGTTGTCTTCTGCTTGGAGTGTGCCCTGCGGCACGTGGAGAAGCAGAAGTCGTGCCGGGGGCTGAAGATGATGTACCGCTACGATGAGGTGAGCGTGACACCACGCTGGGGCCGGGGACCCAACACCTGGGAGGACAATGAACTTTGCCTTTGTCCTACTGAGGCCTCAGGAAAATGGTCTTGGGTTTGGGGTTTGCTTGGGCTTTGTTTTTGATGTGGGAAGAAGGTGCTTTATTATAATCTAAGTAAGACAAAAAACAACAAAGGGAACATGATGACACAGGTGAAACCTGAAGCATAAATTGCATGAATATGTGCCACGGAACATAAGCCACTTAATGCTTTGGGATGGAACATGAGGCTTTGCTTTCACTGGTTATGTTATGGTAATTTCTGTACTTTAGAATACCTTCCCTCTGTTGATAACTGGAAGTTCAGCAGACTTATTTCAATTCAGCATGAACATCCTTTAGGACTTGCAGAGCACATGCAGATGAGAGGTGCAGTAATGGCTCCAAGCAAATGCGATGATGAATAATCCCAGAACTCAAGATGGAGATTTAGGACTGTGCCTGGGTTCTGGGCTGAGGCTCCATTTCTTTACCTGTGAGGGGCCTTGGCCCCAAAGGTAAATAGCAGAGCAGTGGGAGGAATGACACGTCAGCTCTTGGAGAGCAGCACTGCGTACAAGCAGCTTTTTAAGATGGGCTTCCCAGCATTTCTGAGCACTCCGTTGCTGTCCTGTTTAAGTGACTCTGGAGGAAGAGCAGATGCTAATCTGTGTTTTGTTTCTCTCGCTTCCTGAACAGGAACAAATAGTTAGTCTTGTCAATCAAATCTGTGGAAAAGTATCTGGTAAAAATGGCAGCATTGAGAACTGTATCAGCAAGCCTACACCAAAAAGAGGACCTCGTAAGAGAGCGACAGTGGACGTGCCATCATCTAGGCTTTCATCCTCCAGTTCATCCAAAAGTGCTTCAAGTTAATCCTGAAGATGCCAACACTCTCATTTTGTCGATTTATATATATTTTTTGTAATTATTATACCATAGTTTGGAGTACTTGCTGTAGAATACAAGCTGTCTTTGCACTAGCTCTAAAGAAGATTTTCTTCTGGTTTTAGAGAACTAATTTTGTTTTAGCATTAAACTGTTGAATTTTTTTTTTTTTTTGTACTTAGAATAGATAGATACAGCAGTCTGATTTTTTTGAACTGCCGTATGTTCACTGTTTTAAAACCGGCAAGGGGCTGATAAAATATTAATTTGTATTGTCCCTATGGCTGAAAAAATAAAAAAGCCTTTTTGGTAACTGTGAAAAAAGGCTTTTAACCCATTTTTTGAATAGGTTCAAGTTTGATGTGTTTTATAATTTGTTCTCCAGTCATGTGAGCAGATTTTTCTAGAGAGAAAAGGGATAGGAGACAAAAACTTGAAAGAAATTGCTTTACTTTGGCTGTCTTTTATTCTGTCACAGCAAGATGAGTTTTGTAATTTTTTAAATTGGAGAATACACACTTTCTTTGGGAGGTTATGGCAGCTGAAGATGGACTTTGTTTCCTAACTGTAGGCAAAAGGAGGAGATTTGGAGTATGTTCTCTTTTACCAGCACATCACTATGCATCTGTTTTGAGGAGGGGTGCGGGGGGTGGGGAGGGGNATAGCATCCTTTAAAAAAATAAAGAAAAAAAGAAAAAAAGTGATTGAAGCCATAAGTGCTTCTTTTGTCATAGACGTGCAATCTTTCTAACATTCCATTTCCATTCCACTGCTGTTTTTCACACCTTTACACAGTCAAGCATTAATTTTTGTTTTGAATTTGTTTCATTATATGGTCACATTTAGAGCCACTAGCAAGTCTGCATATTTCTTTTGAATGTGAAAATGCATTTGCTTTCATCTTGTCTATTTTTTCTCTTCATGTTGTAACAAAAAAAAAAAAAAAATCACACCTTTTGTACATATGCCTGTAAATTTTTTTAAATACTTGAGCCTTTTCTTGGGGTGGGGGGAGGGATGGCAAAGAGACAAGATGAAGAAAAGCCTTACGTTTCACTTTCTTCATCGGTTGGATTGGATGCTTACAGGGTTTTTCTTGTAACATTTATAAGTGCTGCTTACATCACTGAACAACAACAAAAAATAATAATGGAGTAGCTGTTGCCCTTTTCTGGTTGTGTGTACAGTATGTGTGGAATAAAAAAGGGAAAATGTTTTCACAAACTGTTTTGTTTCGTAATTGAATTCAACAATACCGTAGCTACCCATATTGCACTGAGCTTGCCAGTGGTGACTGTCAGGAAAGTCCTATAATACAATTTGTTGGTTGTTGTTGCAGAAGACTGAACTGTTTTGGAATATTTAACAATAACATAAACAGAGTCAAGTGTTTTCAAATGTGGTTGTCTGGTTTTTATGGCCTTGCTGTGTACTTTTCCCTCTTGACAGTAAACTTCTGACTATGGCTTACAGTTTGACATTTAATTTATTAGCGCTGCTCTGCTCTCTTTCCTTGTAAGGAAAGACTTCATGTTGTTTATTGCCAGTTTTTGTTTACTTTCCAGGTTTGTACTACAAGGTTTAATAAAAAAAACAAAACTTTTTTGGACATTTTGTCTGTCTTCTGGAAAGCAAGACTAAAGGAAGCTACTTCAAGATAAATTTCTTTCAAATAGCTGCCTTGTTGAATAGTAAATCTCTAGTTTTAGGTAGGGAGCTTCCAGCCTTCATTTCCCAGACAGGGGTCAGGAAACACATTGTCAGCTAACAAGAGAATCCTTAAGGAACCTGGCGACTGCCTAGCTGGCAAGCAGCAAGGAGCTACCTTGTTCCTAGCCATCGGCTTTGTCAGGGCAGGTATTTGGAAGGGATCTATGTCACAGCTCATCCTTTTACTTACTCTGTTTCTGATTACATTCCTTCCCTCAGTGCAGGAAGAGCAGGAGCCAGGAGCCTTCTCAAAGGGGAGAGCAGATCCCTGAAAATAAGAGCATGAGACTTGACACGCAAGAGGCATTAGACATGGTCAGACCTTCAGTTCAGAGAAAAAAATGACTGCAGAAAAAAACAGGGAGGAGATGACGCCTATAGGCCCTAAGGTTTCTAAAATACATGCACTTAATTATTAACTCAGGTTTTTCTCCCTAATGTAGTCAAACAGGTGTTACCATAGAAAAGCACGTTACGTTGGTGCTCCTAATAACCATTTTTTTTTCTTGAGTTAGGCTCCTCTGTTCATTTGTCATGGATAAAAAACCTGGGTAATCAAGTAAAAGACATGGTTGGGATAGAAATTCTTTATTTTATCTCGAAAGAGGAGTAAGTACACAAAGCTAAGATACCTGCTCCACAAGGAGTGCAACATTTCCATACGCATCTCTCCTCCTTCTCACGTTCTTATTTTTTCCTTAACACCTATAACTAAGTTGGTCCTGAATAAGAAGTGTGAGAACAGTAGACATTGCTGCATTAGTAGACAAAGGCAGGAGGCAGACAGTAGGTAGTAAAGAGTAGAAAATAACTTTTCATTTTGGTTCGGATCCTAAATCTTCAGTTGCAGCAGCTGAAAACATGCAAGGAACATTTTGGGTTCAGTATTACACATCAACTCTTAAGTACTTCCAATCAGCCATTTAAAGGTTAGTGGTCAAAGTAACTTCTACCTTTCCCCTTAAACTCTCTTATACATAGTATATACAACAGTTTTACTGCTCCCCTGAGCCCCAAGACTACTGTTAAAGTGTGTGTGCTTTAGGCATATTTTTTTCTTTAAAAACCAACCTCCACATGACTGGCAATTTTGTAAAAAGGCAGTATTACTAAGTAAAAAGATCTGGCTGTTATGCTTGGTTAGCAAATCGTTACACAGGCAAGCTCTTCATTCACGTGTTCATTCATTCAGAAGTCATTCTTAAAGGATATGATTTTAAGATTCAAATAGTTTGAGAGTCACTTTCATCACTGCCATCTGAAGCACCCTTTCTCTCAGTTACAGCAGCAAGGGCAGTGTCCACTTGAACCTCCTCTTCGTCAGACTGAACAACGGGGGACTCTCCTTCGCTGGCGTCCTGGCTGGCGGAGTCGGTGCAGGTCGAGGACAGGGAACAGAGTTTCTGCCGTAACTCGGACTGGCTTGGCACCTGGAGACTGATCTCGTTCACGTAGGTGTTGGAGTCAGGCCCTGAGAGTTGGGAAAACAACAACAACAGTCAAGCTCTGGCTCAGCAAGGGGATTGAGAAGTCAACAGATTAACATCAGCTCAGCGCTGGTTCGGGAGTCACTTTCAGGTTGTTTTCCTTCTTTTGTAAGACGCCAAGAGGAAAAACCCCCAATAAACTCAGTGGAACAGAACTATGCAAATTGGAAATTTAAAACCAAACAACTAGGAAGCAGGCAGTAACAGTCATTAACAGTTTTGACTAAAAATGAAGATGCAAGAGCAAAACCAATTCAGCATGAAAGCAATCCTTTCATAGAGCTATACAGTTCCAGTGCACAGGAGTGGTATTTTAAGACTCTGCTTCCTCCATATCCTGTGCAAGGAAGACTTGTAAGCAAGTTCAGTGTAACAGTTGCAGTTTGAGAGTTCAAGTTTCAAAATTAGATCCTCTTCCCCGGATAGGACAGTTCCTAACAGCAAGAAAGTTAAAATGAAGAAACATCTAAACTCTGTGGTCTGCCAAAGAAAGCCCTTTGTTTCCTTCTCTCCTATACCTAACAAGTGTTTCTCCATAGTCAGAGCATCCAGCTTCAGCTGGTGAGTAACTTTAGTGAGAAAATCCTCTTAATTGTATTAAAAAGATTTTTCAGAAGGGTCAGATGGATAGGGGCTACACCTTACCTCTGCTCAGACTGTTTGCAGAGCAGTTCAAAGCACACTGTCTATGCCTGCTCCTCAAGTACCTGAGTTACATGTTAACACTAGAAATTTTAGAGCGACTGCCTTACTTGGTGTACACCAGCAAGCATTAGATCAATTTACACAACACACAGAGGAGGAGTTTTCTGGAGTGAAAGAGCAAACTCCATTTTGCAGTTTAACTTAATGTCATGAAATGTTACAAAGCCGATGTCCAAAAGCTGGCAATGTTTATAGAAAGGCAAATTTGGAAACGTTTCAGTGTGTTGAGCTGATTCTCATTTTTACCAGTTATTAAAATAACTTACCTGTGTTTTGTGGTGTTCGGCCCAATTGTCAAACAAACATTGCCCTGACAACTCAGTTCTCTGCTGACAGCAAAATTAAGAGTAACCTTTAAGCCATCTCATTTTTCTGAGAATGAAGACTATTGCATATTTGGTTTGATACTAAGGTGCCAGGTTCTTAAAACAAGCATAAAAATCCCTTAATCAGAGGGAAATAAAATGTCTGGAACCACAAGAGCAAGATTTATGAGACTTACACTGCAGTAAAGTTGCAGTGCTGGAACATTATTACAGCACAGGTACATTATATTGCAGTGTATGCCCACGTACGGACACTGTACATATATGCTGTAATATTTAGGTAACAGCATAAAATAATGTATTTTTTTCCAAAAGCTAACGCATTTATCTACTTAGTTTAAAAAGTAGTTTCTGCACTTCCTTAGATAGTCCAGCTGAGACTGTTTGCTGTAAAGACACGAAGCTTCTGAGTCCAACATCTGCCAAACAGCAAGGGGAAAACAGTCCCAGATTCTGCAATTACTGGCAAGCTCAAATGATGATCAGCTTTAATAATTCACAAAGTGGATGCCTATACAAAACCACCCATCTCAATTCAGTTTTTGCTATGAAACACAAAAACCTAAACCTTTAGTAGTCAAGTGTGCCTTGACCATTTACCACAATTAACATTTTTCACATTCACAGCAGGTGTTAATCACCTTTACCATAGGGAGTACTGTAAGTACTGTCATAAAAAATATTTCAATCTATTTCCAGAAGAAATCAAAAGAACCTTTAAAGGAGCTTCGTCATTTCCCACAAGAAAAATCAATTTGGCTCTTTTGAGGAAAGGCATTTTAGCACTTAAGTTTTTAAGAAGGAAAACACTTCCATGTTAGATAAAAGATCCAGTATTGAGACACTAATTCTCAGTGTATATGTAAACTGCTGGGTTGAACCCTGTCTCTCAGTATCTCTCACTGAAGATCTTGCATTTTGCAACTGGTCCAAGTTTGACAAGCAACATTCTGTACAAATTCTAAGCAATCAGTATTAAATATAAAAGCCTAATTACTGCAAGCTTTCTGTTGATGTTTGTCAGAATGTCCTCTATTAACTCTATATTGGGAAAAATGCTCCTCAAGCCAGTATGTAACACACCACCTACCCAGACTCTGATAAATACAACAGGAAGCTGCAGCAGTAGGAAAAATTAGATTGTCTGGAAATATCACATGGTTTTGCAACAACTCCCTTGTACAGCAACTAAACATTAATGTTTCAAGAAGCACTAATGAAGAACAGTCAATCTGCATCAAGTGTGATGTTTTATGAGGTAGCAGCACCCATCCCAAATGAGAGCAGCTCTGGTGGATGATCACTGTCTCTAAGCAGGCTGTCACTACAAGGACCATACCCAGCATGGGAGACAGCACGTTATTGTCTTCGCTTCCTGAGTTTAAAAAGACGTCGAGTGCTTCCTGGTCAGACATGTCCATTAGGTCCATCTGTTCCAGCATGTCCACATTCACCTCCATGGAAGACATACTTCCAATGGGTTCTGCAGGAGAAACAGCACATTGAGCAAACCAACAATCAGCTACACGAGGTTATTGCCTAGCAAGGCTCCAGAGGCTGCTGTAATTGTCTGCATCAGCAATAATTAGACTTAGGAATGAAAGGAGCCCACCCACAGGAGCTGCTCAGCAGCAACCTCAACCCAAATCCAAGAGCACTCTGCAGTCTTTGTTGTGAAACTAGCATCCATTACGGCTTTTGTAAACCAAAACATTTTTAGCAGCAGTATTTATAGCAATAACCTTCTCAGAAATAAGCTGAGATGGGACTCGGGCGCAAATATTGAAACTCTCCATTTTGGAGCACTCCTTTTCAATTTTCTCAACCTGAAGTCTTTTTAGAGAAAAACAAACACATTTAAGCACACAGTCACTGAATGTCAATATGCAAGGAACATAGAAATTCAGAAACCAAGATTAATGTTAACAGAAAGCTGCTGTTCTTCTCTCAGTTGATCTAAGAAATTACAGTAGTCAGTAAAACCTAGGCTCATGCCCAGTATCTTCTCTCAGCATGGATATTACACATTATTAATTACTCTAGCAAATTACTTATTACTGTCAATACAGTACTGACAATTTGCAAGGGAAGTAAATACTTGGATGAGCAGCTTCTTCCTCGAACAGCAAAACATGCAAACAGGAAACAAGTAAATTCAGGGGCACTCAGATTGAAGTCCAGCTGCTGCGTAATATCATACTATTACAATGAACAATTTACTCTTTTTTTTTTTTTTTTTTTTTTTTTTTTTTTTTTTTTTTTTTTAACAATTACATTATTGAAAGCCTTCATAGGTGAACTGAGGTGAAATTGTGTAATTTGACTGGGGGATTTATTTTTTCAAATATCCTACAGCTCTGCAGTTTTACATGTACTACAGATCCAAATCTTTCATTAAAAGAGTTTCATTGAAATACTTGGGTTCCACATTACCCCAAAAATCTGAAGTTCCAAATGTTAGGCAGCCTAACACTAACAGAGCTGTGTGTTCAGTACTAGCCCATGACAATGTCCACTTTTAGTCTAAAAGACAGCACATTACATAAAGCAGGAGACTCACACCCAGTTCCTGGCCTGACTGTGAATTTAGATTTACATATCTCACCTCTCCTTAGCCACCCATGCAGAGCATCTTGCAGATGAGTATTTATAGCAGTGAAATGGAAACCTTGGATTGTATTCCCCACTCTGACATTACAAATGATAGCAGAACTGCGCTTGGAGCAGGGACAGAATATCTACATTTTTTTCCTGCCACATGAATGCATAATTTCCCACCGGCTTTCCTACTGGTCCAACAATCCCTGCATTTTGGCCTAACAGATGGAAACTTCCCACACAGAATACCCTGTAATCTCTGGCATTCTTGTGCTTTAACCAGTCCAGAGATGCCAGACTTGTGTCATTTCATAATAAGGAGAGCACTCCATGTGACCTCCTGTGTCCTGATCACACCCAGTGGGAATAGCTGCCACCTGCGAAATGCTCAGAAATGCTACACTGAGCTTTCCTCTGCACTTTGCAAAGTTTTCTGAGGCATCTCCTTGCCAAATGACAATCCCAGGCTTTGGAACTCCAGTGGACAAAGCAGCTGCCTTCATCCATATTTTTACATAGATGCACTCTTCAGCTGCAGAGAAAAATGCTGTTACAGATGTTGTTCAGTGCCCTTCATTTCCTCAGACAAGGAGCAGAGCCTAACTAATCTTCCAAGGTATCCAGTACTCCTGGGACACAAAGTTTGTTTAAAAAGCTAATCTAAAGTCCCAGTTCTCCTGAGGAAGAACTTGGACATTTTTGCTGTGCTTCCTCTGTAAGAACTGCTGAGTCTGCCTGCTCAACAATGCTCTCCAAGTTGGGACTTTGTGCAAAAGGTATTTTACAACTTGCCTCTCCTCTCTGCTATCTGCAAGTATCCTGTGGAAAGGTATTGCTCCATGTCCTGCTGGAAGGCTTCTTCAAAGAACTTCTGGCGCTCCTTTAGCTTCATCTGCTGGGTGTGCTCCATGTCCAAAACCTTCTGTGCATGTTCAGCATCAAGTTCAGCTGAGCATAAAACAAACAGACAAATCAAATATTGCAGGTGTATCCCCCCACTCTCAGCATTTAAAACCTACAGAACCATTTCAATAAATTCTGACAGCCTGTTACTACAGGCTGTTAACACAGCCTGCAATAAAAGGTCTCTGTGCTTTGCAACTGTATTTTAAACCAGGACAGGAATACCATATTAGGCAGCACAACCTTCACATTAAAGTGATGTTATAAGTATTTATCTTGAGGCAAGATGCAAATTTCCTGAGCTGTATAAACAGGAACACCTGAGAGCACTGTCCATCAACAACTGGGATTTTAGAATTTTGCCAAAAAACCCTCAGGCAATGATGCTTCTGCAGTCATATGCACCTAATGCACACAAAAGCAACACTTTTCATTTGAGTATTGCTGCATATTTCCACCACAATGCAAGTGGTAAGATACATATATATACTTATATGTACCTACATATCAATACACATACATAAAGTGTGTGTGTGTGTGTGTGCACGTCTGCCTGAGATTCTGGCTTTCTAAGCCTCCAGGAAATGGAAAAATTCTTTGAAGAATCCTACATGTACATGCAGCAAAGGAAATCATAGAGAGAATTAGGAAATGTTAGACAGAATATCATTAGATGAACTCCTTCCCCTCTGTTCTGCTCTACACTGGACAGAGGAGAAAAGAATTGTGCTGTTTATTGTAGAATAATACCTTCTAGAATAAAAAGATGTAGTTACTATTGAATACTGACTGCAGACAGAGTGTTAGAATATTTTTCAGAAAAATAACTTTATAGGAGAAATATATAACCTGGAACCCTTTTCCAAGAGTTCTCTGTTCACTTTTCTGGTCTCATGAGTGCTCTGCTTACAATAAAAAAGGAATTTTCCAGCTGAGCTACTGATGGAAGGTGGCAAGAAGAATTGCTGGTCTGTTCCCTTCTGCCCATTAGGGAAAGCTCCAACAAATACCACTGGGTGAAAAATGTCCAAGCTTTCACATGCCAGACAGACACAGCTGGAATATGGCATCCACGTGGATAAATGCTGAGGGAGTGTAAGGTTTTCTAGGACAAGCATTGTGTCAGTCTTCCAGGAAAAATGTTATGTTAATGATATTCTACAACATGGACATTCATTAAAAGCATTTACTATTATGGGGATTATTGCCCAAATGCAGAACATGTTTTATTAAACCAGGCAAAACATCAGAGAGCAGTTAATTCACTCTGTTGCCTGCATCAAGGTCACAGATCATACACAGAAGCAACTGAACTGTGGTAGATGCCAAAAGAAGCCATGAAACTGGACTGACACACCAGATATTCATTAAAACACCAGTAAATAAGTAGAAATCTCTTTCTTATAGGAGATTTCAGAAATAAAACATCAGTGTATAAAAAGGAAAAGCATCTTCCCTGAAGGCAACATGTCTTTATTATCAATTACACTGTGGTGTACGATGACTCTGTGTCCCCTGGAGCAACTCCTTTATTTCAGTCCTGGATGATGAGCAATTATTAATAACATTGTCTATGATGCAGAAATGCTATTCAATTGTAATAATAAAAGCCAGCGGCTCTCACTGGCAATGGGAATTTTCTGTCTCTCTCATAATATATTCTGACAGTTTTGCACTCTAGATTGGTAACTTGAGATATTTTTAACCCCAAAACAGAGATGGCATCCAAGTGACATGGGACTGATACAATCTCTTTATAGACATAGAGCTCTTTGTTTTTAACTTTTGCCTAAAATGTCCTGTAAACTGTTGAAATTGTAACTGGCCAGAGCAGAATGGCAACAGCTGCCTGCTGTACTGGCATGTTCCACAGGAAACTGTAAATACGTGAGCTGAAGAGCTGTCATGGACTTGTTCTCCAAAGTCAGATAGAGAGTTAACATCCAGAACCTTGCTGCCGAATTTCACGCCCTGCCAGGTGTAATAAGAGGTGCTTGGCTAAGCAAAACCCAACTGCTGCATTTGGGGTTTCTGTTTGTTGTCAGAAATGCTAAGGATGGGAGGTGAAGCCAACAGTCAAGCATGAAACCAAAGAAAGCAGGTGTATTGCTTCTTTCACAGAGCTACTCAGAATTACATTTTCCCTAAGCCAAGTGGAGTTTATAGAACACCGAATAGAGATAGAACCAAAGTTGTTCCAAGAAAGACAAAAGATATGCCATCATACACTGCTCATATGAATTCCTCCCAGGATGCAAACTGACACTTGGCACACTTAAAATACTATTGTATTTTTCCTTTCACCCTAAAATTGTACTTTTTAATTAGAAATTGCACCTATTTCTCTATCAATCTGCTGTGCACAGAAAAGAAAAAAAAGACATACTACACAGAAAATGCTAATACACAATTAGACACAGACATACAGGAGTTGCCACAATAACCCAAACAAAAGATGACTAATTCCCCACCAGCTATGACTTTTAAGAGAACAGACACTAAAAGTAGGCATTTTTTTTCTAAAGGAGTGAACACTTGAGAGCTGAGGCACAGTCTTCTGCACCACGTCCAGGAACAGCCCCATGGCTCAACCTGCTCGCCTCAGGGTACAACCCACAGCCTGATTCTCCTGCCCCATATCTTCAGTGTTTGACCAAAACACCAGGAGAATCCAAACTCCAAAGGAACAAATGACTATAGCTTGTAACTATACACCTCAAGTGCAGAGGACACCATTTCCTGATATCACTCCTAGGCCTTGCTGACACTTCGTACAAATTAAAATTCTGCTGCAGTACCTGAGGTTTCTATCCAACCAACAAAGTGACCATTTTATCCTTTAATCTAAAAAATTTTCCAGCTATGCACAACAGATTTCCCAAATAAGTTGAAAGAATGACTGAAAAAAAAAAAATCAGAACTGAAAACACTGGCTGTTTACATGGCTAGCACATCCCTTAGCCCCAGCATGAAAGATGTCAAGTTGTCACAATGGATTGCTTTTTCATGTTTTCGTACACAACCAGTTTACTTCCCTCCAATTAATTTATTATGTAACTTTATATCTCATGTGAAGTAGAACATACAAATGCATCTGGTCTAAAGAGAGAAGACACACAGAACACAAAAAAAAAATGCCCCTTTTTCCTCCCTCAACAGCTCATTTGCGTTTTGTAGACTCATCCAACCAGACCATAAAATGTCTGCACACATTCTTTGTGGGTTATTTTGCTTTTGCTACAGATATCAAAGTTTCAAGCAGCCCTTCACTGAACTCACTGCTGGTTTTTGATGTTCCTCCTGTGCTGGGAGAGCTTGAAACTGGACTCTGCATGAAGACACACTGGGTAGAGGATAATCCCTCCCCTTGGACTCCTGGCCACATTCCCGTTCACACAACCCAGGGTGCTGTGCCCTTCCCTGCTGCCAGATGTGCTGCAGATGTGCTGCCACCCAGCTCACTGCCCACTGGACCCCCAGGGCTTTTCCACGGAGCCAGGGTCATCTCCAAGCTCGGTGCCAGAGCCCTCCATCACCTCCTCTGGGACAGAGCTGTGGCTTCTGGCCCCAGCCCCCAGATAGGGAATGACCCACAGGCACCACCCTGGCACCCAGGCTGTGGTTTGTCCTTGCTGCCCATCCACCCAGACTGTAACACCATCACTTGGCTGCGGGAACACCGTGTGAGATTGTCAAAACCTATCACTAGGCTGGCTACTCACTGAACAACCAAAATCCTTCAAAAATCAGAACAATAAAATCATAAAAGCAGACAATGGAAGGCAGACAGCCAAGCAGCTTTTCAAGTGCATTATGACTTAGCAACTTTACTGCAAACTGCCTCGTTACAGACCTTTTCAACTAAAAATATCAACACAAGACAAGACACTGGGGAGGGCTTCAAACAATGCAGTTTTCCTCAAAAATGTTTAAATTATTCTTGACAGAATTTGGAATACATGTTGATGCTATAAGGGAGGATGTGCACTCTTGCACTATAGTTTGCTGACAGGTGGAGGGAGCATGTTGGCAAAAACCCGGGGTGAAAAAAGTAAAATAAGTGATTTAGGTGCACACAGTCTTTCTTCAACTACAAGTCCTAGGTGTTTTTAAACTCTTATTTAACAGTCACTTTACAAAGCAATTTGTTTTTACTAAAGGTATATTCAAATCATTACAATCAAAAAAATTTAGTCCTGATTCACCAGAATGTGAAGTCAGGATTTCACTCAAGGACAGAAAGATCATCTGTGTTTGAAAAAAATAAACACTGTTCCAAATGACATTTTCTGTCTGCCAGCTCTCAAAAGCCTGCACTTTCATGAAGAAATGTTTTACTAAAATTAAGATTATCAAAAAAATCAGTCATTAAAAATGACTGTACATGCTCCTTGATAATGCCTCACTAGGGTTTTTAGAGGTTGCATCAGAATATGGAAACTCCAAGTAGCCCACGAACAATCTAGTCAAGAAGAAAAGCAGAGGTTCTACCAGGGCAGAGAGATTATTTTTAACATTTCCCAGCAAGCAGTTTCAACAAGTTGGCTTACCTTAAAAATTCTCTTTAAACAAATGAAAAAGGGCTTACTTGAAATCCTTGCAATATAAAGGATAAGCTTAAATAAATATCAGAACAAACCACAGAAAACAGGTGCCTGTGTATGCCAGGATTCCAGTTACTTAACACAGCACCTGGAGGAAGAGGCAGCTTCCAACCAATGTGACAGGAAACAGCTTGGGAAAAGATTTCCACAGAACTCCAAACTTTATCTGGCTACCAGGAACACATCATAGGTAAGAAACACTAAAAATATGCTCTACCAAAGAGCAAATGCGCAAATTGAGTTCTAAAACTGTAAATATATCTAGTATTAAAAAAAAAAATGTAAAATCACATTTGTGATTTAAAATACACCAGGCAGAGGGGACTGTTCTGCAAGGTGGCCCACAGCATCACAATGGATTGTCATTTTAGAACTACATTTGCTGTGGTTTAGAAACAGCAAAATTGCCTTTTGTCCTGTTCATTTGCCACAAAACATATCCCAAAACCTGAGTGTATTTGCCTATTTCTCTTTAAAAAAAAAATAATAATAGCAGACACATTTTTACATCTGCAAACGTAAGCAGAACAACTTCAGAATTATTTAAATTGGTTTTAACTACAGTCAAAATCACCATGGATATACTATTCTACAGCAGATTAAGGGTTGGGTTTTTCCACACTTGCTTCATGCCATGCAAAGCATGGAAATGTTACAGCAAAGCTTTGGAGGTAGATTCTCTCCTTCAAGGCACATGCCTGACTACTCCTGGGTTAACAAATCTGCAATCCACCATCTTCCATTTTTCTGGTTCAATGTCCTTTATGGTCATTGGTGTTCAATGACAATATGTGTCTTTCTAGAAGGCAGAATTCATCAACATGACATTGGTGGGATGTGAGTATCACAAGCCTTCCTCAGCTTACACCAGGACAGGCTCTGTTAGCAAGAGGGTCCTCTACCTCCCTGATTTACCCATTAGTCAGATTCCTCCCCAAGTGAAAGGGAATAAAAAGTGACTTGCAAGGGAAGGAGAGAAGGATAACATTAAGCTGAACCTCCTTAGTGCAGAAAGTAACAAAAAAAGGAAAAAAAAAAAAAAAAAAAAAAAGCAAGCAAAAAAAAAACAAGGAAAAAAAAAAAAGGCAAGCAAAAATAAGGCAAGGAAAAAAAAAAAGCAAGCACCTGAGTTCACACACTTGTTTCCTGCCTCCCTATAAACCCACCATTTAAAGTATGTAAGAACAATAATTCAGTTAGTGAGCTGCAAAATATGTATTTCCACTATAAATAAACCTGACAATGTCACATGTACCTTCAGTACATTTAATTTTATTTATGAGGATGATCTGGCTTTAAAATTTAGCCACACACCATTGAAAAATCCCACTATTACAGAAATGGTACCTGAAAACAGGTCAAATGATTCAGCACAATTCTACTGTAATGAAATGCAGTATTTAATGCATATGCTCTCCAATTACTGTTTTTTCAGACTTACCTCAAAAATACTAATTTTCAAATGGAAAAACTAATCAATAGCAAATCTAAACCCAAAGCACTTAAAATACAAACCACAGCACTGCAGGATTCTATTCGTGTTTCCATGAAACTGTCCCGAATAAGATTAATAACATCCCATTGTCCGAGTACAAACTGATCTATCGAACAATTTAAAGACTATTTTCCATTCCAAAAAGATAACAACTCTAGCCTTGGAATTAGAAGGCTTTCAAATACAAGCAAGTAGCTTCTGCTCCTACAAGAATAGTGCCAATCTTAAACTTTGCACAGCTGTGAGCTATTTGCCTTCTAGATCAAATCATGTGCATGTGCAGACATGTAAATTAATGATGAGATACTGTTCTGCTGTCACAACACATTGTGCACAGGTTGAAAACACAGGTTCCACGACATGGCAAATCAGTTGGCAGGTATCAGCTTTTACCTGTCCTTAAGAAAAACACCCAACTCCAAACTCCTGCTGCAGTGGAACTACTCTTATTCCAAAAGACAACCATTTCAGGCACATAGAACAACACCATTCAGTGCTGAACTAAATCTCGAGTCAAAAAGTGAAGGCAAAACAATTTTTGCCTTCTTTACTAATTATTAAAACAAAATAAAGGTTTCACTCCACAAACTGCTTTCAGAATAACCACTTTTCTGACTGAACATGCAATTTCTACCTCTCTCTTCAGAGGGATGGGTAGATCCTGTTCAACAGTCCTAGAGGCCTTCAGAGCCAAAAAGAATGAGCTGCAGATTTATAGTCTCAATACAGTTCAGTATAACCTCACCTAATTTACATTTACAGTGAAATATTTTAGACTTGAGGAGGGATTTCGGTTTTTTGGAAGATGCATTTTAATACAAGTCTTAGGTTAACATGACCAATTACTGCTAAAGCAGAACAGGAAACAAACAAACAAACAAACAAAAAAAGGAAAAAGGAAAAACCTACGTTTTACCAAACAGCCACCTAACTAGTTGAAAGAGAATTTGATTTTTTCACGTGCTTGGCAAAGCAATCCATATTTATTATGTAGACTATATTTGGTAACAGATCACAGAATCACAGAATGAATTCTAGATGATTGAGCTGGGAGGGAGCTCTGACACCATCAACCCTCTGCCATAACCTTCCACTAGACTGAGTTACTCAGAACTCCATCCAACCTGGCCTTGAACACTTCCAAGAAACAGGCATTTGCAACTTCCCTGGGCAACCTGTTCCAGTGTCTCACCACCATTGCATTGAAGAATTTGTCCCTAAGATCAAATCTAAACCTACTCTCTTTCAGTATGAATCCATTCCTCCTTGTCCTGTCACTACAACATGCTCCTGTAAAAAGTCACTCCTCATCTTTCTCACCTTGTCTTTCCTGTAGGCTCCCTCCAGGTACTAGAGGGCCACAATTAAGTCACCCCAAAAGCCTTCTCTTTTCCAGGCTGAACAGTCCCAATTCTACCTGTCTTTCCTAGTATGGGAGGTGTTCCATCCCTCTAATCTTGGTGGCTTCCTCTGGACTTGGAATTTCTTTCCTTCTTTCTTTCTTTCTATTTTAATTAACAGGTAAGAAACTGCAAAAAGTAAAACTAAATATTCACATAGTCAGAAATGCAGGACAACCAGTGAAATAACACTTCCACAGGTAGAAGCAGCCTTATTTGTTTATGCCAAAATTTCATATGTAGAAATATTTTTAAAAGACCACAAGCCAATCATTATATCAGTAGCACACACAACATGCTTGAAATATTTTTTCTTGACAACTCAGTCTATTTCCTATTCAATTTCTGTCAAAACAATTTCTCCAATGCAAGCAAAAAATTTTTCTATTCATTCACGCAATTAATGCTGAGCTTATTTCTTAGAAAAAGAACCATTAGATAACAAATCTAGTCCAGTTCAACACTGTTTAGTTAACATCCCAAATGAATCACACTACAGATTTTCTTTAGAAATCCTAGTGATGAGCAAACACTTTTGTTTGATATCATTAGTGAAACAATATCTGAAATAGCACCCCCTCTAACAAACCCGCATCCAGGAGCATCCAAACGTGAGGGGACCGATCTTCTAACAGACAGCTATTAGAGATGTGTTACCAGCTCAGGAATTTTAAATTACATGCAGTCATCCATATTCATTATACAGAGAGTATGAGTTATGACAGACCAGATTATTTTAAAAATCTATATTTATTCTCAAATGCAAAGCAAGGATGCCATCATTCTTTTTTAAAAAGGAACATGTACCAGTGCTATTTGCTAGTAAAGCCAATCTGCAATATTAGCAATGGCATGTCTTTTCCATACTTTTTGTAACAGTGTAAGACAGATCTCTGCAAGCTACATTACAATGGTCTCTTATAAAAGTGTTTTTCAATTAATGGGTTGCTTTTAAATTCAGCCAATTGAGCCATAACAATTATATAGGCACAATAAAAGGAAGACAACCAAAACAAAAATTGTACTACCTTTGAAAGAGAACAATCTGGCTGCACATAAAGCCATATTTTCAGAATACATGACTGTGTTTTCACAGTTAAAATGCCTCATTTTCTGCTATGGAAAGGCATTATATAGCAAAAAACAAGGCATCTGACACTAAGTGCTGAAATATACACCGTGTGTTTTTTCCACTGAACATTTTTATCTTTAAAATTAAAATGTGAAAAAGAGTTTAGTTAGCACATGGGCTGTGATTCAGAGGTAAGGCAATATTCAGTGTGTCAGTTCTAAAGAAAGGACATTGAGTTTTAAATTTTTAATGAAACCTTTTAAAGCTTACTCCCATGCATCTAGTTTTCATATACTCACAGCCATTTCACTTGCTTCTTCATTTTTTTTCAGAATATTAAATGGCCTATAGCTTAGAAATTACAGACCATAACATAAAAAGCAGTCCTGACAGAACTTCCTACTTGCAAAATATTAGCTGTCATTAAATAGGTCAATTAAAAGAATAAAATTCTTTTGATAAACTTGAAAAATATTTGAGATAAATCTTTTGAAGGGGAAAAAAAAAGTCTTGAAAGATGATCTGGTCCCACTGGCTTGCTGACTTATTTCTGTGCCATCTTCCAAACTGTTCAAACTTGCAACACTGAAGGTAGACTAAAGGTCATCTTTATCTACAGTGTCAGAGCCCTTCCATATTTTCACTGCCAATTCAGAGCAGCTTCTGCAACTTTGACATGTCTATTTGCTTTCTAAAGGATTTAAGGACAAACCTTGAGGAGCAAACCATACAATGTGGGCAAATGGGAAGAAAACCAAAAGCCTTCCTTCTTCACAGTCTGTAGACTAGGACAGGAATGTGTATGGCTGGCTTCACTTTCTTCTTTTGTTCAACCCTGAGGAATGTCTCACACTCCAAATCTCACAGGATTTCAGGTGGTAGCCAATATTTGTGACAAATAAGAAGGGAAGCTAACAGGTCTCAACATACCAGTAGTTTTCAAATTTTTCCTCTCACATGCAGGTTTTACTATGCTTTGTCTTTAAAGACAACCAGACTAAACTAGTGCACCAATGTTGGCAAAGTCAAGGCAGGCCACCATTCAAACAAGCAATAAACCTCATTTTTTTGGTGCTAGATCAAACTGGCACTGCCACATCAAGGAAGTACTGGTGGCTGGGAACAAAAACAGTTCTTCTAGATCCAGCAGTTCCAAAAAAGAAACCCTTCTGGAGGTATGTGTTTGACTGTCTTTATGGATCAGTCACCATCTGTCCTCCTAAAGCTGGCACAGAACTGACATCAGGTGTAAAACCACATTGCCAGGTCCAGCCAAAGCTGCAACACAACCATGTTCACCCAAAACTATTTTTTGCTATTTAGTCATCAGTTCATCAATGGCAGCACTAGGCACAAAATAACTGTGCAATTTTAAACTTGTGCTTATTCTGGTTTAGCTTGCAGCAACAGATAAATTGATTATAAAATTTGCTATTCAAACCAAACTGATTTCAACAACAACATCATTATTATTTTAGTAGTGGAGTAGGCTACTTTAAAGGTAGTACAAAAAACTGGCAGGTCTTTTCTCACATGTGCTGTATCTAAGCCCTTAACATCATTAGGTTAATAGATTATTTTAAATAAATAATTTAACACATAGAAATTAACAGATTAATGGAAATAATTAGAGTGATTTATGTAAAAAATGAAAGGCTAGATTTGCCAATACATCAAGCAATATAGTCAATTTATTAATTTGTTCAATAAAAGGGTGAGCAA
>WEIU01016889.1:30500-65863 GCA_013389925.1 Aegithalos caudatus | reverse complement strand
TTTGTTTTATTTGCATGTTTTTCTGTACTACTATATTTGTATTTTTAATATTCCTAGTAAAGGACTGTTATTCCTATTCCCAAAGCTTTGCCTGAAAGCCTCTAATTGCAAAAATTATAATAATCTGAGGGAGGGGGTTTATATTCTCTATTCAAAGGGAACTTGCAACTTTTTGCTGGCAGATACCTGTCTTTCAAAACCAAGACAGGCTTGCATTGATTACTTATAAACAATTACAATTCTATTGTTAAAACAAACCGTTAGAAGCCTGCTGTTATATAGTTGTCTAGTTAAACTCCCACTTCAAGCTTTATTTAGCTAACTGTTAAAACTCTTTATAATAATCTCATGGTCTCTATCTGCAGATACATATGCTATTTAATTGACATGAATCACAACTTAATTTCTCATATTTATTAGCATTGAATATATCCAGAAAAGTTCCACTGGTTAACATAAGTAACCAGGTCACCTGTACCCTCAAAGAAAGAGTACAATTAATAGCAAAGAATTTTGTCTAATTTGATGTTCAGTTTTACACCTGCTTTTCATTGGGAGGAATCATTACCACTAAAAAAGGACAAAAATTCCTAGGTCTCTTGGTGGCTTAACACCTCAATGAATACTTGCAACAAAAAGAGAGATACCCATGCAGCAAGGGAGAGGGTGGAGCAGATGGGTGATGTTACTGATGCTTGAGTGGAGCATTAAACACAAGAAATATGAAATGAGATACAAAGGAAGAGAAATGGGGATGGGGCAGAGGGAGAGGGGAAGGGCAACTGACGGATTTCCCAAAAGAGGTAACAAATGAGATATGACCCTTCATCTTTGATTTCTCCAGCCTGGTAGAGATTAAACAATTTGTGAGGAGAAAAACAATACTAACTGGGAGGAAGAAATTTAAAACAGAGGTAGAGAAGGTTTTGCCTTATTGAAACTAAACGTCACAAACAAAAAGCCAGTACAATAAAATTGGCCCTACTGAAGCTACACTGACAGACAAAATCCCAAGAGGCTTCAGGAACAATTGCGTTTGAGTGAGGAAGCACATCCTGCTTTGTGACCATCAGTGACTAAACCCTATGCCTACAGTGAAAATGACCTGACAGATGACACCTAGGATACAGTATCTTATTTGAACAAACAAAGAAAATCCACCTAAAGGATGCACAGACATCAAAGTGACAGTGAGGAGTGAATAAAAAGCAGAAATTCAGGAAGCTGATAAAAGCACAAGGGGGAAGGGAAAAAAGAAGGGGGCTGACTGAAGAGGGAAGTCAGTGTAATTAGGACTGTGAAACCTGTAAAATACACTTCCTGTGAAATTATTCTTTTCAATATACCAGCTGTATGAAATCTCTCTCTCAGCTTTTCCTCCCCCCATCTTCTTTTTTTCCCAGCACAGGGATGCTACACAAGTCTTCAACATCTCCTGCCATACCTTGGGACAGAAAGCACTGATTTGTGCCTGTGCTGCAATACAGTATAAAATAGGAATTAATATCCCCGACATCCTATCAATCAACTTCTGCCATTTGTAAGCCACTTAAAAACATTCAGCTTTAGGCCAGCTAAAAAACAAGAACAGTTTATTTATAATATTTTCCTTAACTCTTGAATATGTATAAGGCCTTGCTAACCTAATTTTTTATTTTATTCTTCAGAGTAACTTGGCACTAATTAGTCTCAAGTACTTTAAATCTCACAAAATGCATGCACATTTCCTCCACAGGGCAAACACGCAGCTGATCTCTGAAAAAGTTAAATTTCCTAACTCTCGCTCTCTTTAAAGACCATCTATCTACTAGGTATCATTCTCTATAGCAACAAAAATCACACATTGTATCTCTACAACAGATACAGCCACCCATACCTGGACCAATTCAAAAAGCCCCTACCAGGTAGCGATTCTAAAATAGGAAGTGGAAATGCTAATTTTTGAAGCATTAGGATAAGCTGTAAGTAGAAGTGTATTGATCCTACTCAGTGCCCATTTTTTCCTCCTTCACATCTAAGCTTGAATAATGTGCTGCTTGAAATCTGAACATTAACTGATTTTAAAGGAGGGTATTGTTAGAACACCTTTATTAAATATGACCTTTATTAAATATGAATTATTTGTTCACATCACATTTGGCATGACAGTGGGAAAACATTGCCTTCAGGCCACCATTACATCTGCTCTGTTTCCTTCTCTTTCTTCTTGTCATCCTACATCTGCTTTGTCAGCCCCAACAGTGTCCAACTTCCATGGCAAAAGAGATTTGCTGCCTCCTTTTAGAGCAACCAAAAGTATTTTTATTCATTACTAATGCAGAAATAAGATCACAAATTTTAAGACCCAAGCTTTCAACCGCTTTAGGCAGAATATTTCTTATCTCTTCACTGCTGCTGTAGATTAGAGCAGATGACACCACATTTGATTTCACTGGCTTCATGCAGGGAAAATTTCATTCCCAGTCATGAAGACCAAAATTTGTTTTTTAAATAAAAGATAAAGTTTAATGGAAATGGGTTACAAAGAAAGAGGGTGTAGGCATTTGATGTCCAGAGACTTTGGAATGCCTTTTAAAACACAAATGAGACAGGTAAAGTGGGATAAGCAAAGAGAATTTGAAGAAAAAAACTCCTCACAAGACTAACATTGAAACCATCTCATCTGTCCTGGGGCTTGGGTAACAACAAAACCAATGGAACATGACAATCAAAGACTGTGAGGTCTTCCAAGACCAGGCACAAACATACCACGGACAGCATCTGGCAAATCACCTCAGTATCAGTTCCTAAACATACCTGAAATTATAAACAAAGTTTGAGATGGGGGTGGGAATGAACCAAGAACATTCCTGTTCTGTTGGAACACGTATTTTTCTCTCTATGATGGAATGAATGCTATACCACGGTGTACAGCAAGTACTGAACCTCAACCTATTATTGCTTCCTTATAAACTATTATATCTGTTTCTAACAGTGACTATCCAAGGCTAATGAGAACTGAAGCATGCATAAGGAATCAAAGTAACATCATTATTATAATTTCATGCTCTATAAAACTGTAGGCATTTGTTTTAAAAGCCTCCTATTTTGAGACATCCTTGCTGATATTATTCATTCTAAATTATTTTTCATCTATGCCCTATGTATTAAACAAGTTCCCTTGACAATACATGTGTTTCTAAGTACATCAAACAGTGGCTGCATCAGAGACATATCTAACCACAACAAGCCTAAAATCTTGGTCAGGAAGGAAGAAAACAAAGCACTGATACTTGATAATACATCGATACTGTATTTTTGAAATAAGACTGGTAAATACAGAATCATAGAGTTGTTAAGGTTGGAAAATACCACTAAGGTCCTCAAGTCCAACCATCAACCCAGCACCACCACCATGTTCACCACTAAACCAAGTCCTCAAGCGCCATATCCACATTTTTGAGTGCTTCCAGGGATACATTCACAAATATGTGGAAGATGACTCAACCACTTCCCTGGGCAGTCTGTTCCAGTGCTTGACAACCCTTTCCACGGAGAAACTTTTCCTAACATCCAATTTAAACCCCCTCTGGTTCTACTTGAGGCCATTTCCTTTTCTCTTGTCACTTGTTACCTGGTGGTAGAAACTGTCTCCCACCTCACCACAACCTCCTTTTGAAAAGGCAATTGTGAGGAGCAATAAGGTCCCCCCAAGCCTCCTTTTCTCCTAAATACAAATGCATTGTACCTTACATATGCATTACAAATAACTTCATATATGAACAAATTAAATATTAAAGGGCTAGAATGAATTGCATCTTGACTACTATTCAAAATAGGTCAGACATTATATACTTGCATACTGCTATTATAATCCATTTTTAAAAGTGAAAACAGTAATCACATCAGCAGCTATTAAAGTCTGATGGCCTGCTTTTTCTAACACCTGTCTAATGCTTTCAAAATAGCAAACTGAATGAGGATACTCAGCTTAGGGAAAAAAAAAACAACCAAAAAGACTGGAAAAGAAATAATTTTATAAGTTGTATAGCATGTATATAGAAAATAAAACAAAAAATGTTATTCTTATATCCACAAGTTAAAATGAAGAACATAATTTTACAGTGAGGCAACCTATAATAATATAGGTCACATCTGATGATTTGCTATTCGGAAAGACCCCAATTCAAGGTCTCATTTACATTTCATGTTAACTTCTGTAGTAAATATTCTTCTAAAGTTCTAAACAGTTGACCATATTTCACTTTTCACTTTTATTAACCTACAGGAACAGACCTGACAGATTTGAGAGCAAGGCAGCAGCCAACTAGTTAAATCAGCAGTACTGGAAGCATAATGTGCACCCACTGAGTCACCAAGGTTATATAAACTGACACAGCAAATTAATACCACTGCTTCTCTGCCTCCCAAAATACAAACCACACAGCTACTCAGCCATTACAAATTATTATTCTGTGTTTCAGTGCTAAGAGAACTGTCAGAGCCCAGAAACTGAGCTACCTGCTCATTCAAGAAGAGATCAGATCCAAGGTGTGTTGGGCACTATGACGTGCCATTGGCACCTGCACTGCCCCTCCTTCACCTATCTGAGGATAAATGCAGAAGTCAAGACTTTGCAGATCGCTCCAGGATATCTGTGGAGTGATAAAAGTCCTGTAGGAAATCAGTTCTCAGGTGCTTCGCAGATTGGACTGTACCTACCCAAGTGGTAACAGGGCAAAAGAACACTATGAAGTAGCTGAACTATAAAATATGGAAGAGCTACGATTAGAAGTACTCTGAAAAATACTTCTCTAGGTACATGCACTTTTTGACTCGCAGAATTTAACGGTGTCTGTATGAACTTGGAGCCTCCTGAAGTGTAAGACTCTTAAGAGAAACAAAATACTTGTTCAATATAGCCTTAAAAAAGTCATAGGACAAAGAATTCTTAAAATAGAAGCTTGCAAAGCGCATTATATTGTCAGAGCAAATCTGTCTCCATCCTGCCAGAGATGCTGGTGCGGTGATCCGCATGTAACTCCACCTATCTTTTAAGGCAAAAACTGTCCTAGTACCACTGCTTGTGGGCTCTAATACAAAGTTCTGGCAATCATCCAGGACTCGAGAAGGGAGGGAATGCAGCTTTTCAAATTTTCTTTTTAGGTCATGACATAAGAGATCATACTGATGGCCACTAATGCTCCATTTACAAATGCAGAGGGAAGTCAGCATCTTGTACTTTAAAGAAAAAAGGAAGGCACTTCTAAAAAAAAGTGCTACATTGTACAGAAACTTCATGCTTACACAAATTATCTAACGCTTTCCACAGAGCTCAGTAAAACATAAACCAGAAAATATCATGTACTACATGGAACTGAAAAACAAGGGTGAAATGGAGGATTTTTGCCCATGGCAAATAGGCAATCCCAACAAACAGTGATGTTCTTTAACAGAAGTTTTATGAGAAATGAAGAAAAGCCCAAACATTTTCATAAAATTTTATCCTATCACCTATGCTTAGAACACGAAAAGGCATGCACATTCATCACTGAAATGACCAGACTAAGTTTGAGATCAGCTCACTATTAATGTTAATAAAGTGGTATTTGGAGCTTTTATCTTCTGTGAAGAAATCCCAGTTGTTTTGGTGCTTGAGATGTAGTTAAGTCTTCAGGCAATCATAAAACCAAAAACTTTCCCCACACTTTTTTCAGACTTGCCCTTCTAAGTGAAGTTAATGGTTCCATACAATTTTTTGCTTTATACAGAAATCTTTACAGAAGCCTTTGCCAGCAAGACAGATGCCATATTGCCTTCTATATCAAAATAGCAAGTAAGAATGATAAGTGAGGACATCACTGGAACATGGATCCAATTAGCAGAATATGGCAAAATTGACATTTATATAACAAAGTTTCAGGTTAGTCATCAATGACTAAATTTATACCACAGAGCTATTAATTCTCACCCTCTGTAGACAGAAGAGCAGTGGATTACAAGAATCAGAAAACCAACAGATTTTTTTTTTTTTTTTCCCCAACAGACTTCAGTAGAATCACAGAGTGGTTGGGGTTGGAAGGGACCTCTGGAGATCATCCAGTCCAACCCCTTGCCAAGGAAGGGTCACCTAGAGCAGGTGATGCAGGAACATATCCAGGTGGTTTTGTAATGTCTCCAGGGAGGAGGACTCCACAACTTTCCTGGGCAGCCAGTTCCAGTGCTCTGCCACCCTCAGTGTAAAGTTCTTCCTCACATTGAGGTGGAACTTCTTGTGTTTTGGTTTATGGCCATTGTTCCTCATCCTGTCACTGGGCACTACTGAAAAGAGTCTGGCACCATCCTCTTGGCATCTGCCTTTGAGATATTTACGTGCATTAATGGGATCCCCTCTCAGTCTTCTTTTCTCCAGACTAAACAGGCCCAGCTCCCTCAGCCTCTCCTCATAATAGAGATGCTCCAGACCTCTAATTATGTTTGTGACCTCTCCAGGATCTGCTTGTCTTTCCTGCACTGAGGATCCCAGACTGAACACAACACTCCAGATGTGTTGTGTGAAACTCCTGTGTTCCTCTTCCCCAGTAAAACTAGATGACTCTGGTAGGTCAGAAAAAAACTGATGCCAGACAAAATAAAAAATTGAGCAATATCACAATATAGGCAGACAGGATTTCCATGCTTTGGGATTTAAGAAAGCCTCTTCACTAAATTAATACACAATTAACAACTAGCTGGAGGCATACTAATTACTACAAAACACCCCAGCTCCCCACAGTCCAACGCACCCATCCTTTTCTGGAACTTTTCTTTTTCCTGATTTTAACTTCTTCAATACGTTTACATGTAGAAGTCTCCATATCCCCTGTTCTGTCAAGCAAGCCAAGCCCCCCTAGCATCTTGTGAAATAAGCTCTTTTATTCTAACTCAATTGTTTCTCTAATACCTCATTTGCAGCTGTCCACTGGAAATCTCATGATTGATCCACCCCTGGATGTTATTTACCCTGTTGAATTAATCCTAATAGTTAATTTCTCAAAAGAGACTTCATAACTGAGACTGTTTTCCTCCTAAATCATTCTCACTCAATAACCTGTCACTTGCCAAACTTTTTGGTTTGCTATTTATTATTTTTGTCTGTGCTAGATAAAACCTTTTCTGTTTTCTCTTCTGTTCTAGAGTTAGTCCACAACTCCTCCACATACCAAGTTATTTTGCACTCCATGGATTTTATTAGACTGAATAATCACTAATATGCAAGAGAAAACTTCATTGGTACAAAAGCACCCTGAATTCTACACAGGGACAGATCATGAGAGAGACAGAAGTACCTCTGCCAGACGTCCTCCCACCCTGTAACTAGTGGACATTTTCACACCCATTATGGCTTCCCAAATATGCTGAAAATCAACGACTTGGCTTTCTATTCTGTCAGCTTTCCTACACCTTTGCATTGGAAACACACTCAATTGTAATAAGAACCAGATACTAAATGACTGGCAGCACAACCCTCTAAATATGTACCAACATGCAAAAAGGGAAAAAATGCATACGTCATCCAAACCCATAATGTGGACAGATTTCTTCTAGTCACACAGTTTTATGGAGACAGAAGCTGAAGCCACAGGCCTCTCTTGAGAACCCTGCTCTCCATCAAGAGACAGAAACTACACTGCACCTGAGAGTAACCACATGGACAGTGGCACTCTTTAAAATAAAGGTAAATCTTTAAAACAAAGGCTTAGGACATCGTGTCAGCAATTCCCACATTGTTGGTGACCTGCAAAACCCTGAGCTTATCAAGTACCACCAGTTCCATTTCCTACCCTTGTGAATGCACAAGGTAGCTGAAAATAAACTGTGTGTCTTCTTCATGAGGTGTGGGCTTCCAGTTTAATTTTCAATAATCAGAGAGAATAAATCTATGAGGATTTAAGATTATGATCAAGGGAAAACCCTCCTGAGCCAATGGAAACGCTGGTGTGCAAGGTCTGGAGTGATTACATAATCATCTAATTAAGATAGAAACTTATTCCTATAAATGGCACCATTCCCGTTTGATTTAAAATGAGACACAGCCAACTACGTTTTGATCAAGTCTCATTTATGCAACATCAAAATAGCACTAGCTGCTTTCTACATAAAAGGAAAAAAAGGTCTGAGTGACATCTCCACAAGATTTTTTATTTCACCCTAATCCACAGAGTAACCCAAGTGATTAAAAATGAAACAATGTGTAAGTCAAAACTGCCTCTTAACCTCATTTGGCCTTAACTCACACACTCTATTAGAAATAGGCAATTTAGAAATATTAAGTACATATAAAAACGTGTTGCTGACATTTAAAAATAGCTCACATTTTAAATGTCTATTTTCTTTACACAATATTCCACCTGCAATAGCAGATACATCCTGAAAAAGGATGCTACACAAGCTACAGTACCAAAGACTTAGGTTTGTACAGTTTCAGCTCCACTGCCTTGATACAATTTCACATGACATACCTAACACTCAAATAAAAGGGGTAGAATAGTTTACCAGAATATCCACATTTTTGTTCCATTTACTGAAAGGAGTAGATAAGCATTCAGAATTCCTACATGCTCGCATGCACACCTCAGCCATACACACACATCATTAGAACCGGAGCAGAACAAGCAGTTTAATAACACACTGCTGGGAAAGGCGGGGCTCAGATTTATGTAAGAACATGCTATAAAGTAGGAATACATTATTTCTACTGCAGCCTTTAAAACAATTCTACTATTTTTGAACACTGTAAGAACCAGAATAGTATCATATTTAGAGTACCACTACAGAAAGAAACGGCGTCATGTGGAGAAACATAAGAAGTGTATAATCTATTGCTGTACATTTATTTAGTTACATATCAAACTGATGAAATATCTGCACTTACAGTCACATTTCTAACATTAAATAGAAGCAGCATGCCAAAAGAAAGAATACTGTCATTACAAAATTGCTTAAAAATCATTTGCACCATGATAAAGTCATGATAAAGTAAGGGCCTACAGAATTTGGTCTTTCAGCACCCCAAAAATTACTACAGCTGGCCTTGTTAGAGAGTTTAAAAGTAGGTATATAAGTATTTTAACCTGTCATTAACCATAGCCTACATAGGTGGTGAGCAAAGAGATTATCTAAAACTATGTTTTGCATTACTTTTTTTTCCTGTCACAAAGCTAGAGACGAAAATGTGATTAAAAATTTAGAATAATCCTGGATACTACAAAGGTGTTAACCTTTCCAATATTAATGTTCTTACTAAGGCTTCTACTTTCTGCTACGTCTTCCCAGAAGTACTTAGACTAATATTGCTAAGGCTGACATTTCAAACTATTCTCCAATTTCATATTCTATTAATTATATAATTCCAAGGTTGATCCCCACCCCACACAGAAAACAGCTGTTCTACTGTCCAAGATATGATGGTAAATAAGGAAAAAAAAGAAATACTTGCAGACGTGCCCCTCTTTGCCCATACTTCCACTGCAATTTCAGGAAACAAGAACAAGTAAAGAGGGACAACAACTGCCAATATGCACAAAGTAATTAAGAGTACAAAATGGATTATACCACTAGTGTAAATATACATTGCTTGCAACACTACACAATTTTGATTGCTGAGTGATCACACAGAGGTTTAGCAGAACAGAGGGTAAATTTTGCCATCTTTAAGTAAGCAATCAATTGATCAGACTAGACTTACAGAAAACAAGTATTTTTACAAATTAAGTATTTCTAATCAACACAAATGTAAAGAGTTCTCCCATATCAGATTAATTACTTAAAACAAAATATTCAACTTTACATAATTATTTAACATGAATATCAATTTTAGTGGTCAAAATTACAAATCATATGTAGAGCATTGATAAAGGTATGCTCCAACAAGTTACTAAAATAGCAAATAGTTCCATTTACTCTTATCTTTTGGTCCTGGACATCCACTTCCACGTGAAGAAAAAAATCCACGTGAATGGTAACAGAAAAAAACCAACTCTTCCAGTGGTTATGTAAAAGAATATAAAAAGAATCAGAGTAGAAATCTATGTTTTCTTTCTACTTCAATTAGTGCACAGTTCAAAACACCATTTCTTACAAATTAACAGCATAAAAAAGATATTGGCTGTATGATTAAGAACATTGTTTCATATGATTTTCATATGATAAAGGGGGCTTATATGGATGTCAATAGCATTATCTGCTTCATTAAAAATACACCTTTAAAATTTACTTATTGTTTTATTTATCTAAAGGAAGTTAGCATGTCTATCTATGTTAACATTTACTATTCTATTTTTTTATTCTTGGTTTTATCTTCAGATAATAATTCTCTGTCTCCTCTCATCCTCTGGTGTCACCCCACCCCTAGACACGCCTGCTTGAATTTTAGCTAACAAGATATCTGTGTATTTGAATTCTTTTACTAATTCTGATTAATATTACCTTGACAATAATGCAAAGAGACAGACAACAGCAAATCAATAAACAAAAGCCCTGGAAAAAAACAGACATTAAGTCACCATTTCTTTCAAATTTGTTAAATCAAGTTGATAATTATCCTGTCATTTGCAGCACACCCTTAGCAAATCAGGCAATGGTGGTAATTGAAGAAATTAATTAAGATAACTTAAATTTCATTTTGCATTTCACATTAGCTTGGCAAGTTAAGGTGACAAATAACAAAGATGATAATAAAGTTCCACCTACGTGAATTCTTCTGAGTATTCTCAGTGCCTCCCGGAGATGACATGGCAGTAAGAAATAAACAAGTAAAAAAAAACCCAGCACTGGTCAAGTGAAAGCTCCAGTTACCAAGCAGCCCCAGTGATGTGCATCTTCACTGATGCAGAACAAAGACCTTTGCCAGAAGGCTGCTTTTTCAAAGCAGTGGTACGGCGACGGGCAGTTTCCGATGGGCCACTCACACGCAGATGCAGCTGCACACACATGGATACTTCAACTCAGCGCCTCCCTAGAACCTGAGCACAAGCTCCCAGCAGCTGGGCTCCAGCAGAAATGCAGGCATGTATTTGGGAAGATACCACATGCTGCTGGAGCCAAGGGGTGCTGCAGAGACTGAAATCTTCCCAGCGGGATATAATCTGATGACACGCAGCTACAGCATGTGTTTATTTGGCAGAGAGCTGGAAGCGTCTGAAAATTATTCAGGAGCAAGGGAAAAGGTACAGAAGGGTTCTGAATTCTTTTTTTTATTAGGTGCTGTTCACAAGCCTCACCCCTTAAAGTGCCTTTCCTTACCATGGCTTAGCTCAGATACCCCACAAACCAGATTACAGACTATTCTTACTTCACACATAAAATATTAAAAACCTTGGATGTGATTTTTAAAATAAATTAGAACAGTATTCTCTACTGAAAACTGTATTTTCTGTATTACATACCCAGGCTACATTTTCATCAAAAACTAAGATAAAAAAAAGCTTATTCAGTTGAGAAAAAAAAAAAACCAACAAACAGCAGCAGCATATGACTGAGAATCTCTGGCTCTGGTGATACTGCAGTTACACAACAGTGCATTTATGTTCAAAAACTGTAAGGCATTCCTCAGAATTGGGAACACTGGCACACGTTGCCTCTTAAGTTTAGGAGGGTGCACAGTGCTGGCAGAAACCAGGATAGCCATAGCAATTCCTTTCTTTTACTTAAAAAGATCACATTTTGCAAACCTTCTCTGTGCCAATGATCACAATACAGAGTAGGGACAAAGGGCAATTATATAACAAATACTTCCCCAACCGACATCATTAGAAGTAAAAATACCCAGAATGTCTGGCCTACAAAACTCGGGTTTATTCAACTGGTGAAAAAACCACCAAAAATATCTATGTGAAAGATTAAAAGAATAGTAATAATCATGAGATAATCCCTCCTCGAGCCTGGACTTTGGTAATTAAAGGATGAATTCAAGTTAGAGCTGTAGACAGATCTGGCTTCTATTTTTTTTTCACGCTCATTTAAGCATTAGAGACAATTAAAATATTACACCTTTAAATATTTCATTTTCTACATAAACTGAGTATGACAGGACTTATGTTCCCATGAAATTGTTTCCTATTATCTACACAGTATGCTATTCACCACGGCAGTGGCTGAAGAAAATCCCTATTGCTATCCTGGCCTCCTCCACTCCTCACAAAACAAGGATTTTACAAGGCTGATTCCAGCATAGAGTAAACTTCTACCACAGCCAACAGGAGCTGCACCTGCACACCCATGAGGCATCTTATTTTAAGCTGCAGTGATGCCAAATTTGTTGTGATACATCTGACCTCTGAAAGGGCTTTTGTCTCAATGCAATACTAGGTTACAAAGAGAGTAGGAATCAAGGAAAAAAAGAGAGAACTACATCAATGCATCACTATTAAAATTTGTTGGGAGGATAAACCAGCCCCCTCAAAATGCAATACAAAGAAAAGATGAGAGGGCACGTGGGTGTCTCATGAAATAAAACCCACAAGATTCTCTAAAAATATATGTAGATGAAGCAGAATTAAATAGAAAAGAGGGTTCCTGCTCTTCACTCTTACCCAGTCAGAATTAGCATTAAAAAAAAAACAAACCCTGATAAACACAAGGTTTCACAGGTATTGGTAACATTAGCACTCTATGGGTTATGCTAATTCATTTTCTGAATAGTACTTTCAGGTGAGAGCCATCACCCAAAATCCTGAAATCTGGTTGAGCATGGAGGCTACAAATTGCACAATCGAATTTGTAATATAAAAGTTACGTTATAGCCAAACACACAACAGAAAAAAAAATAAAAAGAAACAAATTTAAAAGCACTTAAAGCATAAATCAGAAGTGGTTTGGAGTAGAAGTGACAAAACCAAAACTTACCTTTGATCAGCCAAGTAACAACAGCACATGCTATTCCAAGGAACTCTGACTAGCTAGTTTGCCCATAAATAATCTGGTCTCTTTATAGCAGCCTTTTGAGTCTTCCTTTAGAATCCCTACTCCCTGCTTAGAGCTTTGAAAATTCAGGCCTTTTTCTAATATATAGCCACCTTAGTAATGAATGCCATTTTATCACTAAGATCCACCCAAGGCTGGTATTGACCCTACCAAAATAAGCCCTGTTTTCAGCTCTCCAGTTGAAAACTACTAAAAAATGAGCAAAAGGAAAATAATTCCTCAACATATCAAATTATTAAGATTTGGGGTTTTTCAGCCTGCAGAAGAGATGATTTCAGAGACACCTCACTGTGGCCTTAAGGGGGCTTATAAAAAGGAGGCAGAGGGATTTTTTTTTTTTTTTTAATGGGCAGATAGTGACAGGACAAGAGGCAATGGATTTAAAATGAAAGAGTGCAGGTTTAGATTAGATGTTAGGAAGAAATTCTTCACGCAGTGGGTGAGGTATTGGCACAAGTTGGCCAGAGCAGTTGTGGATGCCCCATCCCTGGAAGTGTTCAAGGCCAGGTTGGATGGGGCTCTGAGTGACCTGGTCTAGTGAGTGACACCCCAGTCAAGGCAGGGGGGTTGGAACTAGAGGATCTTCAAGGTCTCTTTCAGCCCAAACCATTATATATTGAGTTAGTTGACAATGCAGCTCTCCTTTGGACAAACCACAATGGAGACTGGCTTTCTGATATAGTAATCAAAAGCAGAATTGTAGATAATTTTGTTTCACAGCTGTAATATGCCAAACCTCCTCTTTTTTCCTCCTCTTCCACTGAAATGTTAATTCTATTTCTTCTACAGAAAATATTGTCTGTCCTGAAGACTTGATGCTTATTAACATATTAGATAAATTTATTTCCAGTCATCTACAAAATAAATGCGTACACAAGACATTACCCACTGTAGTTTGCTTCACTCCCAGTCTTAATACTGAATTCAGCAAATATTTTGCTGCCTTGGCAAAGGCAGCTAATACATTTTCAATTACACCTCATGTTCAATTTGTGTTGCCAATTAAGAAGAAAACCACATTCAAAGGGTCAGCAAGAGGCAAGCAATTGCTCTGGTGTATTATCCACTGTTCCTGGGTATGTATTCACAGGTAGGACAAGTCCTCAAAGTATGCCATTAAGTTTGGAAACTTGGCCAAACAGAATCATACGTGTGCATCTCAGCACCATCCACCTGTGGGTAACAGAAATGTACATCTGAAAGCTCCTACATACATTTCAGTGTTGGTAATATCTGCCCATATGTATAAAGATTCAATTATTTACTAGGGAGGACTGAAACTAGTGAAAGACCAAGAGCAAACCTTCCTTAAATTCCTCTGTTTAAATGGATTTTTAAAAAAATCACTAATTTTTAAAAGGCTTAATTTTAAGGCCATACCATTTCAAGGAAGGCAAAAAAGGAGCAAAAATAGAAGATACAAAAAGCTAGATACAGACCTAGAAACTGTAAAAACACGTCCTGAGAGTTAAATAGATGCAAGACTTGGCAAGCTTGAAAACATAAAAAGCAAAATCAAAAGCAAGGTAGCTATAAGAACACTTCAGAATCTTGTTTCCTTCTCTATCTGTCTCATCCTATTACACTATTAACTATTAAGTAGTTAAACTTATTTGCCTTTCACTCAAGGTTTCACTCACCACAAGTGCTCAAGTCTCAAATCTTTCTGTTCCCTAGAGAACAGTTATCATATGTAAGAGTCAATTCTTCCCACAAACAACACAGAGCATCCAAAGTTGTAAGGCTCTCCTTCCATAGCCTGGATGGGAAAGAAGCTAGCAAAACACCGTACTAACTAGAAATCTATCAGGATGTTTTCAGCTCATAGCAAAATAATGAGGAAACCCTCTGACATCTGAATATAAGCCTGAAATTTTAATTCCATTTCAGCTTTATTACAGAAGAATTACACAATTCTTTCCCAACTGTTTTCTGGTATGACAAAGCAAGAGTTGTCTGTGCCGCAAGGTTTAAACACTGAAGTTTTGGACCACAGAAATTTTTAAATAATCGAACTCCATGTGACTGGAATTAATTTCTACCACAATGTCATCTTACTCTTGCTCAGAAGAAACATACAGGATTATGTGCTCAAAATGACAGCTCAACTTAAAGAGCAGCTACGTCATTGAATGCATAAGCTTTTCAACCATGACCTCCACTGCATATTGCTCATGCATCTGGAAGGCAATATGAAGAGTAGAGAAAAGGAGTTTTATTTTGACAACCATCAGAACACAGCACGATAAAGAGGATCCTTAGACTGGATAAAAAAAAAATCAGTTTGACATACTATTTGTTAAAGTGAGTAGATTTCAAAAAATGGAGAAGAGAGATGAGGTCAACAGTGTTCCAAATATTGTGTGCTCAGAAGAGTGAAAGCCAGGAAATTAAAGTTTGGATACAAACATATTTAAACTCCTGATAAAAGGACTGGAAACCTCCAATCTCAAGAGAAGCATCCTAGATGCATGAATAAGGATGACAAAAAAAATCTGCATATCAACTGTGACCCAATGACTTAACCTTGAAGGTAAAAGCAAGAAAAAACACCTCTTAACTTCACAGGTCAGTTTCTTATGGAATATTTTGATAATGCTCTTAAAATTTATCAGGCCTTGTTCGGGAAAGATCTCTGATTCAAAAGGCTGAAAACATACTCTTTGTATTGTAAACAGAAGTGCCGAAGATGGTCATATGACCTGTTTCCCTGAGCTTGAATGAAACTAATCCTGTTAAAGCTTAGAAATATGCATGACTCAGTAGCCAAAGCCATGTGCATATTTGCCCTTGCAAAGTTGCTGCCACCTTTCATTGTCCAAAAGTGCTGTGTTGCTGATCTCTAAACAGCCTCTAGTACTTTAGGGTTTTTTTTCCAGAAATGAGCTCAAAACATTGCAACCTGAACTTTTAATAAAAAGGGACTTTTACAAACAATTTAAAAATCTATCATGTATATAGTTCCTATTTGGATAAATCAGAAGTAAACTTAACAGCATATGCCATTACCATTGTGCAATTCTACTACTTTTAAACTTTTATTTTTTTTTCCTACTCTCTCACTGCTGATTATTTACCCCATTATCTGCTCCACTCTTCCATCTTCTAATGAGATTAACCATATTCTGTAACTATTTATTACACAATCCTGGCTGCTCTGGAACTAAAGGAATGTTAACTAAAAAATAAAGAAATAAATTAAAAATGGTACCATGTGCCTAGAAGGATGATGGAATGATTTGAAATCTCAGTGTACTCCTAAATGCACTAGGTTTCAAGTATCAGGAGCAAATAACCACATATATGCTATCTCATTTCCAGCTTCTCAGCTGGAAAATAAAAATGATACCTTTCTAAATGATGCAAGAGCACAACCCATCAAATACTAAAATCAAAACCACACACAAATATCAACTAAAATAAACTCCACTATTGCAAGAAATTCAGAAAAGAACAGGGGTTTTTTTAGCATCTTTATGAGTCTCAACCAAGACAGGACAGCACAGAGCATAAGCCACTTCCTATACGCAGTTCTCCCAAAATGAAGTTAGTGCATACTAGGAAGAAACTTGCAGGCTACTCCATATGGCATACCAATGTTTCCATTCATAAATCCATCAACTTTTATAACAAAGACCTCTGAAAGATAAAGTACTAAAAAAAGATAAGGAACTGGACAACCTTCGAGATGTTCTGTCCTCACACTTGAAATGCCAGTGCTGCAGCAGTGTCAACAAAGACATCACATTCATTCCCTGCCTACTTCAGAGAGATGTTTAACACAAAAAAGCAGGAAAGCTTCTAACCTTCACTTTTTCAGCATCACAGATTATTAAATAATAATCAATTTTGATTACTCTGTCATAGAAAACCCTTGTGTTTGAAAGAAGAGAGACCAGAAAGGTTTGTACTGCCCCTGCACACTGTCAGTGCAGCAAACAAGGGAGAATGTCTGGCCCGATAAAAATAAGTCTTAAAGCAAAAAGAAGAAAAATCTATTCCTCACAATGAAATAGAGTATAATCTGCAATACCAACATAAAAATGGCAGAAACAAATTCTATAACATTGACAAATACAAAAACTAATTCATAATTTCTTCAAGTAGTATTACATCTGTATTTCATGCTCCTTAAAGGTACTAGTATCAATGAGCAAGACAGTTTGTGGATTCTCAACACTTTCCACTGCTGCAAACCAGCATACGTACATTCCTTGTTAGGGCCCCTTCTGGATGACACCGGGTATCTTCAAAGACTACACTTAAAAGATCAATGAATTAACACTTTTTACCCTAGCATACACAGTGAGAAGTTGTAAATGACACCAGAAACAATTCCATTTCTTAGTTGTGTAGATTTTGCTTCAATATTAAAATAAATAAATACTAGGTACATACAAGAGTACTTAAAATGTTTTAAGGTTACAGACACTGGAAGATTTCATAAATTCACAGACTACATCTGTGTACCTATTTGTATTTACACATCCACGAAACTACAGGGCAGTAAAGCGTTAAAACAGATCTGAGAGGTCTGTGACGCTACCCAGTGGCCTTGTGAGTCACACCTGCACTCTCAGGGTCAGTGCCAACATAAAATTTGCATTTTTTTTCTGTGATCATTGTGTGATTGATGGGATGCATCACAGAAGTTAAGTTTCTGGTGCTGTGCTATTTTGAATCTCAGACTAGACCATTCAGGCCAGTTTCTTAATTACAGTGAAACTTTCTATCCTGAGCAAGGCGTAAGAACTCCTCACTGGTGAACATGAGAGTTGCATCTGGATGCTGAAAAGTGTGTACAACTCTCTTTTAACCCTTCTAGGCAACATATTGAAGGAAAAAAAATTTTTGGTACTTTAATGCCTGCATATTCAGATATAACTATCTTGTATCTTTATGAAAGATATTTTTATGCAAGACATTTACCATCCTCATATCCTGGAAGCGATTACTTTTTAGCATATGGTATTCAAATTCACAAATAACAAGTTACTATTATAAAAAATGGCATTTCAGGTTTTCCCATTGGAACAGATTTTAATGTACAAAGATTTCAAGTGCAAATGCATTGAAAGTGCAAGTGTATAGTAAGATATTTTAAAGAGCTCTTCTTTCCTAGACCCTGCACTGGGTATTTCATGAACAGAATGCTGAGGAAGACATTTCACTCTGGACAATTACACAAAACTAAATTAGTTGATGATGTAGTCTATACCTGCAATATTAAAATGTAAAGAGCCATCTACTCAACTACTTAACATGTTTCAGTTGGAACCAACTTCTCCTGGCTCCTTTTGCTTTTTAGATTACAGCGTTAGGGTGTTATCTTAGGACACACTGCTTGCCCTTGCTGCAGCCTTTTCCTTCCTCTGTGACAGGATTCCTATGGACATCCAGCGAGTCATCTCAGTGTGCTTCATCAACCAGAACTAAAGCCAGCCAAGTGACAGATCATTTTTGCCAAAATTTAGTGAGCCCTGGAAGCAGTTCAAAACAGAAAACTCAAGTAGGAGCCCTGAGTTAGACTGGGCAAAGCTGTCCTAGAACTGAAACACCTGCCATTATGTAATGAATCCTGTACAACTAGGAGTCTCCTAATTCCATCTGATGAAAGATGCCAGATACTAATGTAAGGGCCAAAAGGCCAGAAAAAGACTGACTGAAGCCAATATAGCAAATACCTCTACTTCACAACCAGGGCTGACAACAAAAATTCCAAGATCTGAGAACTTAGTAAGCCAGACACCCAAGAACACTTCCCCCAAACATGTATTTTCAATCAATTGTGCACCTGGCTTTTTAGTAGTTCAATCCCAATTTCTTGGGAAATGTCAGGAAAAGCAGTGAAAGTTGTTGCCAAAATTTAAACACGGAATATATTGTTTATTTTAAACCTTCTTTAGAATGTTCTTCTAGAAGATGTTGTCATCTGCTAGAAAGGAATTAGACTTGCTTGACAAGACCATTCTTGACATTTTCTTAGCTATTACTCCTCTTGTCTACTGTCAGGTACAAGCTCATCCACCAGTTCACTGTACAAAAACCCACACAAATTAGGCTGAGAAATGTTTAATATCCATTTCCCATGATTCATCCCTCTATGCTTATCTAGCCTTTTCTTGGCTACCAAGACAAGTCTTTCATAACCAGTATTGGAAATCTGTTTGCCTCTGTATCCATTAGAGAACCAGTTGCTTAGTTTGGTATAAATTTCAAGGTCAACACAGCTAGCACATTCCTCTTCCATCAAAATAATTGTCTTTCTAAAATATTTACTGTCAAATAACATTAAAGTCTATATTAAAATAACAAGGGGCCTAGAGAGAAATTACTTTGGAAACCACTCTCCTAGCTTCCAGAAACTCACTTAAAACACTTGATCAATACAAACAAAAAACCAGGATTCACTGTTCTCACAAGCACCAGGTATTACAAAGTAGCTGCCTTGCTTTGGATCAGAAGGAGCCTGGCATTATCTTCCATTTTGTATTAAGTTTCTCTATGTTGAAAGCTGTCAAATCAATCAACATAAAGGGTTGGTTTGGTAAGTTACAGAAAAAGTGACATTTTACATAATCTGTGTTGCTTATCTGTTACTGTAACTGTTATTTTCCTTTTGTAGTATCACAAAGATGAGATAGTAATGAACTGAAAAGGCAAAGGAATGCAGCTGATAGAAATTTCCATCCCTCCTTTCAATTTCAAGAGAAAATTGATTGACATAAGTCAATGCTCCTGACTTCATTGTCATAAATACTAGTCACAAACCCACAGTCACATCCTATCCAAAGCAAGAGATAATAGCAATTCTCAAGCTGATCAAACATTAATGCCAGTAGATAGTGTAAGCCTCAGTTTATGATTTCCTGAAAATAGGACTGTGTTCCCATCCATCAGATGGACTGTGTTCCATCCAATAGTACATGATGGAGTTTCCAGCCATTACATCATATATTGGACAAGTATTTGTATATATCATTGAGAATCTCCCACAACTTGAGATACAAAAATTAAATTTGCATAATACTGTGAAAATTCCCTGGAAACAGCCAAAAATCTAACATGTAACAGCCTGCAACACATGCCAAAAATATATCTGTGATAGAAAAGACATCAACTAGTTGAAGACAAAGCCCTTAACTACAAAACTTGAACACCGGGGAAAGGCTTGAATTAGATAAGGGAATCTCTGAAATCTACACAAGGGAACAAAATATCTGTGTTCACCCCACACTTAAGATTCTCCCAAAGAAAATAAAAATACACAGCCTGCTAGGTCAACATAAAATTAACACTGTCAAATGTAGAAAGGGCAAAAGTTCCTTCCTAGTTTCACTTAATACACAAATTACTGTAACTCTACAAACATTTAAATAAAAATAGATTTACCTTTGAATGTCTCCAGTTCCTTCCTGTTGGAGAAGAGCAGAATTAAAAAAATAATTAGAAATACCATGTGTAGAACTACAGGATTTATTTTACAGGCTTTAAGACTCATTAAAAGACAAAAATCAAAGAATTTGATTGCCCCCATACATAAGCGTAATACTGCTACATGTGTTTATCTAAAGCAAACAAAACCTGTTTATAAATTAGGCCACCACCTCTTTATAAACATGTACAGTTATACAAATATTGCACATTTATATCTAGCTACATAATTTCCAGATACATTGTTCCAAAAATAACCAAGACTTCTTAAGGCTTTAGTTACTAAAGCATCCTTTGCTTAGCAGAGATTTATCAATTTCCAGCACAGTGAATAACAATTTGTGTTATTTCAATTATCAACAATTTTCATCAATGCTACTCAAAAACATTTTGGCAACACTGAAGGAGAAAAATTTGACAACATCACTCACTCAGTTAAAGCAGAGAGACAGGCAAGGAGACATACAGTTCCTCAGAGGACAGAATTTTCAAGTATGGAATATGACAGATAACCCATAGTACTCATGTACCAGAAAGCTAAGAAATTAAGTAAAAGATAATATTTTTTTTTTTGCCTTCATATCAGGCCACTTTCCACCTTTAGTAGTTATGCAATTGGGAATGCAGAGACTATAAACCAAAGAGAAATATTTACTCTGTTTTAAAGAAATTGCAAAATGTCCAATTGTCATTACTACAAGGTAGTGATTCATTATGAATTTAAAGGCTAAAGAAGAATCAATGTAATAACTGAACTAAAGCAGAATGCTGGCAGAATGCCACTCATTTACATCAAACATTTTTTCAGTCTGCATCTCACAAAATGCCTTGTTAAATTCTGAATTTTGAAGCAAAAGTGACTGTAAGAAAAATAAATTAAAGACTGAATTCACAGTCCAGATAAATTATTCTATTCCCTATCCACAGACTAAAGCACTCTCTAGTCACTTACCAGAAAAACTGTTTCACAATACAGATGCTATACCATAACAACTCCTGCTACCCCTTAACAGATGAGGCAATTCAGCATTTATTCTTGCATCAAGAACAGACAAAACTCACTCAAAGCTGGAACAATTTATTCTCTAAGCAGGACAAAGTAATCTAAAAGACGAAAGAGAATGCATTTACCTCTACACTGTCAGAGAACATCCCACTTTTGTCACCAAATGTTAAATACAGGTCTTTGAAAGAATGGGTGCTTTAGCAGGAAATAAGCTAGAGTGTGATTCACAGTAAAGAATTCTATTTGTTGCAACTTCCTGTGAGTATCTATTTCCTTTCCTGCTTCTTCTCCATCCCTTTCCCAAGCTAGTTTCTCCCTTTTATACCAGAGAAAAAAGCTATTTTACAAAATCTGTGATTTGCAGGTTCATACCCCAAAATTTTTTCCTATCCTGTATACTCTAAATAGAGTTACAAAATTCTTAAACACTCTCACAAGTTGCCCTCCTTATTTTTTAATAATGGTACAGTGGCTGAGGAAACAGCAGTCACAGGAAATGCTTCTTTTCCATGGACTGTAACAAAACCATACTGGAGGAAACATCTTGTGAAAGTAAGAGGGGGAAAAACTACATTACTTGCACCTAAAATCAGGAGGTTTTATGAAACTTGTCTGCAAAAGGAGAGATGAAACAATTACTGCCATTGTGTTGAAAGAGCTTAGTAAACCAGATGGCAATACAGTAACCAAATGGCAATCACTCATCTTCTCTAAACCCCCAGAATTTTCCTTTTCAAAATCCATCAATATTTTTATCATGCACTAAGATGTTGTCCCTATATCCATATATATAAATATCATTCATAATGAAAGTTGGAAATGAATATTTGACAAAAACTTCTTTACCTCTGAAAAATTAACATCTATAGAATAAAAATACAGATTTGAAATTTAATGATCTGTACTTCCTAGTATCCTCATACCAATTCAGACCCAAAGACTGAAGATTTTATATTTTACACAGCATGAATTAATCATATCTTGTGGTTTCTCACAAGACTTTCAATAAAATTTCTATTTAGAAATACACACTAAAGTACATGCTTATTGAAACCATGTTCAGCATCAGCAGCACAGAAGATTTTTTAAAATATATTAAGTCAAATTATCCAAATAAAAACTTGGAAGTTTAAAAATTTTAATCCTTAATCTCATTTATCAGCGGCTTTGGTAAGAACATGATACTAAACTGAGAAATGGAAAGGAAACTGACTTGTGATGACATTGGAAAAACAGATGGCTTAAGAGTATATCAGTACATTTTCTAGTTGGGTAATTAAGACCTGGCATGCAGATTCACAGAGAAAAATGTATAATAGAGTATTACACTTCTCCCCTTTACAACTAAATAAATGTTTTTGTATTTACTGATAAACTGACAGAAAGAAGATACCTCCTAAGTCTTCTTTAAGAGTCTAGAGACAAAAAGTCATCTGCGGAATACACTGACCTCACATTAAGAATTGAACTTCATGTTCAGAACACAGACAACGTAAAGAAACAGCAATTTGTGAGAGTAATTAAAATGAAAAAGATTAAATTGAAAGCAGTTTTGGAAAAGTGGCCTTCAAAGCAAGGTTAAAAGACAAGCAGGAGGAAACATGTAGGGCAACTGGAAGTGCTCTGTAGGGAAATGCACCTGGATTTTAAAGAGTTTCATCTAAAAGAATATCCATGCACTCCCAGATGGATGAGATAACCCTTTCTACTACCATTAGAAGGAAAACACACCTGCCTTGCCTCTGGCCTCACTACACACGAAGGCTCTTGGAGCCCAGTGTGGGCTGCCCAGTATCTGCCCAGGATTAAAGGAGCTCCCATGCTGAGTCTGACCACTGATCAATACAACTACCTGGCATCTGACTACATGCTCTTCAGCTACTTAATTTTAGGTTACTGACAACAAACCTGGCTAGTTACTCATATAAGAATATATTTTACCTTTTCAAAGTTAACACTATGTTTAACTATTTATTAGTTAACACTAATTTAAATAGCTCTTTTCAGTGAGACAAAGTTCAGCACCTCTGAGCAAGACAAAAAAAAAAAGGCTAAAATAACAGGCTAAAGTCTAACATAATCAGACTATAAAGGCATGGAGACGTTTCAAAAGTAATCTCATTCTGTATGCAGAGCAATTTATAAATCCCAGATTCTTTCCTGAGAGGCAAGAGGCTGCACCTACACTGAAGTTATGTCCATGAAAACTATATGGCCANGGGGGCGGGGGAAGGGAATGGGCACTTAATTACTCTGTGAAATTCTATACATGTCAACCTTACCAGTTTTTAAGATAACTGGAATGTTCTAATGATGATGCTGTCACTGAGCTCAACTTCTTCATTTACAGAAAAGTTGAGATTCAGGGTTTGTGGAGACTACAGGTGAAACAAACCATCTACAGTAGATGACCTGTCCCACAGGGTGACTGACATGACCAGTTAGAGTCACAATCTAGTTAGAAGGCAGATACAGAATTCCCAAGGACCTTCCCATTCCCCTCAGGCTTTTGTTGGATTAACCTTGCTCTAGCCACTGAGCAGGTAAGATGGACACTAGGAAGACTGTGCTGGTATCACTGACAAACAAAAATAAATCTAGAAATCAAAATACGGGAGGACCAGGAGGCATAACTATCCTGCTTTAAATTACTGAGATTAAAGAGAATTAAATTTTTTCAGCAATAGTAAGAAAAAAACTAAAAATCTCAGGTTCCACTGCATCTTGCAAGGGACTGTAACACTAAGATCAATTTCCTAAGTGTAACTAAACATCAAGGAAAATCTAGTTAAATACCTAGGAGATGACACAAACACCACACTCCTTACAAAGATGCCACCAGCCAGAACTGATGGTTTTGTATTTTACCTTCAAGAAGAGAATAGCAGATAGGAAAGCAACAAAGCCCTAAATTAATGTCAGGAACAATTTTATAACATGAGCTTTAAAAGTAACAGTCACTAAATTCCAACTACTAGACTAATATATAAACAAAAGACAATATCAGGACAGGATATGAATGCTAAAAATTGAGGATTAAATTTGAAAGATTTTACAATTATACGTGTTAATAAGTGTTGATTTTAAATACTATTTACAAAAAATATATTTGAAGAAAGTATAGATGCTTATCAACAAATTAATCTAAAAATATTTATGACACTTCACACAGTCCAACCCAGAAACTGAAAAACGATGCATTTCCTCTGCTATGTCTGGTACATTTAAGCTTTCAAAATTGTATATTAAAATAAATAAATAAATAAATTCTTCCATAGCCTGACTCAAGTTTTTGTAAGCTAAAAAGCCATGAGACCTCTCCTCTGGGACTCTCCTCTGGATGTCACCAGAAGTAACAGCCAAAAAACTGAGAACTCAAAACCTATGTCACTTGTATGATGCACAGAAATAATTCAAGTACTTTTTTTTTTTTTTTTTAATACTTAGGAGTCGCACTTTTGTCAATCCTGACACAAAACAGTTTTCCCATCCTTGAGATTGGTTGAGCACCCCTTGGAGATACTTAGGCCAATTACTACCTTGAAATACTCTTGAGACTGAAGCAATGAAAAGCCTTTAAGTATTGAAAAATTAGTAAAAACCAACACTATTGGTTGTAATAGTGTTGGAATTGAACTGTAGGCAAGGGTTTCTCTTCATCTGACAAAGCACTGAAGACAGATCAGGATTCTTAATCATCCAAAGTGACATTTTATGCACTAATAGAGAAGAGCAGAGAACTAAAGCATTTCAATATTACAATGGAGACTTTTTTGCTTCCATACTCAAGCAAATACAGAAGTAGCTGAAGTCTGTTTTCCAGCAAAACCTCTACATTAACTTCAATCCAGAAGATGGAACTGATCCCAGCAAATTTTTGCAACAGAAATTACAAACATTAACTGGCAATCAAGTTAATAAATACAATCAAAAACAACTACTACCTTAATATACTCATCAGTTTCAGGGTACAGTGAAAGAATTTCTGTTCTGATGTTTCAAAAAAACAAATCTTAACATGGGGAGCCAACTTTCAGGCACTATCATACAAAAGAACAGTAAAAAATGAGGGAGATGGCCTTAAAATCATAAGAAAATGGTTGAAGTAAAATCATTAAAGGCAAGTTTTGTCCTCTGCTAAGAGACTGACACAGTACCATTAGAACCATTCCAAACTGGAATTCGAAATGTAGAAAAAATGCTTAGCTCCATCTAAAATCTCATGTCTTCAGATGTAGGATTTTGTACAGGACACAATTTTTAATGCTTTTGTTTTCATCCTATTGTTATCCAAAACACCCAACAGTTTTTTACATTGTTTTTAAACTTTTAGTATGCAATGTCACTGCATACATGTATCAACGCAGTTTGTTTTTATCATACAACCAAAATTTTAGGAACCAAAGTTTAAAGCTGAAATTTGAGAATAGAAAATTAAGAAAAGCTACAATTTGAGAAACTAGAAAGAATGTAAGAGAAGGTGAAATTTAAGAGAAGATACAAACAATCCACCATCAAAGGCCACCTCCACCACCAACTCCACCATTTTTCTCTAGAAAGAAAAGGAATCCCTGCAAACCTACTCTTTGGTAAACAGCCATGCAAGAAACTGCAGACCTTCTTTTAACCTGGGAATCAATTTCCCCATAAGCATTAAAAAGAAATGTCAGTATCCAAAAACTGGCCAAGCTTTGTTCATAAGCAACATACAGTCCAACCCTAATTCACAGAAACAATTAAGTAAAAAGAGCTTGTGACTCCATGTGAAATCTTCACCTAAAATGCTGACTGTGGTTCCATGCAGCTTGGATGTAATTGTGCCAGAAAGAGGTTACAAGTTGTCTCCAGGCATCCTCAACATGTCCCTCTGAGGTAGGAATGTAAAATCTCTCTCACAGAAGCATTGTCAATGAATGCATTTAACACGTTTCTTTAAATTACTTTTAAATGAACTGGTTTTCAATGTAAGTGGAAGGAGTTATCAAAGATCTCAGAAAATAATCCATAGCAAAGAAACACAGAATTTATGAGGAGGCACAGCACAGAGAACAAATTTTAGTGCTGTAATGACAAGTACCTAAGCTCTGTTCTTCTGCCACTAGTCACAATGAATTAATTACACGTATAAATAATGCATTTTTGAAGAGAGGGAGGGTACAAAATGATGATTAAGGCAATCCTGAACCATCTGTTCCTATTATTGGTACAGTAAGTCTGGACAAAGAATGCCTGGTATTAACAGCTTGACAGGATTTGAAGATTATACCCACTAACAAGCACCACATAAAGGTAGAGATAAATTATGCAGGATTGACATAATGTCTTAACATTTTCTAGATAACGTTATTAAAAGGTGCTGTAGGATACAGAGGATCCAACACAAACATTCAGTCTTTAACCACAGGTCACAAAAGCCAAAGAAAAAAGTCTTTTATTTGCCTATTTGAAAGAAAACAAGACTATAAGGAGAAGGAAAGCAGCAAATCTCTTTGTAACAATGTCATTGTTTCTCTGTATCAAAGGTCACCAGAGAAAAGGCAAAATTAAATCAACTTAAAAGTGACATAAATTATACCGTACATTCACACTTTGTAAATAAGAGAAAAAACTGCCAAAACCCCTGCAATCTTCAAATCTGCTGGGTGTTCAATATTGCCCAATGTTTCCAAATACTGGGAGCACTGATGGGAGTAAAATTCACTAATAATGAAGCAGTATACTCCTTTGGGCATGTCATATGCAGAATACTGTAATGCAAGAGTTCTTACAAACAAAAGAAAGTTCAGAGCCCTCAAACTACAAAAAAGGAAGCAAAATTATCCATTAAACTCTCCCAAAGCTTGTGCAAGTCTCTACAGAATCAATAGGAATTCTCATTCCATGTGTCTGCCCAAAGAACTGCAACAACTGATGGCCATAAAATTAATTCCAGCCAGTTATCACCATGAAAACACTTGCTGCTAATTGTGCTGTATCCAAACTCCTGAATGAGGATAGAAAACATCTTTGCAATGTGAGTACAGAAACTTATACAATGCCTAATGAAAATGCAAAGCCGGTCATCCACTGCACATCTGCCAAGAAAACCATCCTGAAGATAACAGAAGTTCTGCATCCAATCTTGCAAAAATGTTTACTTAGGTACCCAGTGACACAGAGATATAGCAGCTCCAAACCTACAGCACTAGGAGACTGATCAAAAAGAGTATGGCAGGAAAACTTGTACTGATGAAAACTGTGATGGGAACTATGAAATATGTAGCTGTGGTCTCAGAAATAACTCGCAGTACACTTAACATCAGAAGGAAAAGTATACTTGCTCAAAACATTTGCAGCAAAGGCACATATACACTTTTTTACATATAAAAAGTAAATTTTATAAATTACATATAAACTTTGAAAGGGTTATGAAGGTTAAATTGAAATATATCACTGCCAGGTGGCAGGGAGTCATTACTGAGGATGCTGTACAGTACAGAGCACTGTTCCAGCATATCACCTGAGGAATGCTATGGGATCTAAACAAGAGCTACAGATATGGAAGGGGTTTTTTGTATTTACTTTTCAAATGTTTCTGCTATTCAGGCCTAAGATAAGCCGCTGTATCTACATCCAACAACCCTTACTGTTCCATCTGTTCCCAAAGCAATTAAAAAAGGGGTAAAGTCTACAGAAGAAAACAACAGTAATTAAGACATTTTCTCAAACACATCTCTAATCTACACAATGCAGTTGCCATAAATTTTATGCCCTTCTGAATGGGAAAGTAAATCATACATTCTACTCCCCCAGAATCACTAAAACCCCATCATGGCATGGCAATACATCCAACAAGAACTATGACAATCTGTCCAACTCCTCACCTACTGCACTAATGACAAAAGCACGGGGTTACACTTTATTTGACCACAAATAAACCTCCAAAATTCAAAAATTAGGAACAAATACAAATTTTAAGAACTTATTTTCTCTTCAAGTAAAGCATTTGTTTAAATAACTTCAAAAAGAAAAACAATAGTCCCACTAAGGTTTGGATTTTAGATTTTTACAATTATTTTCCTTCTACATCTGTTCTCAAAGCTGACAAATACTGCAAAACAGAGAGGGTTCCTGAAAAATACATCCTAAAAAATTATCATTCTGACAACTCTTAAGTCAAATAACATACAGTAAAATCTATTCACTCATTTCCAGTGACAAGGACCCTGCTATTCCCAATGGATTCCTACAAAATGTGCCATTAGGGCAGTTTCTTTTAATTGACAAAATGATCAGGAGTTGCTATTTTGCAAAATGTGGTGATCTCTCTGAAATGGATACAAATGGTACCAAGAGCTTCACAGGAAGTACAGCTTCAGGTCAGAAACTTTTTATCTTACCACAAGGCTGCCATTCAGGGCACAAAAAAAGATTACACAAAAGTGAGCTACTGACAGTACTTCCTGAAGGACACTGTACACATGGGAAAGCAAGAATTTCCACATGAGACTCAAGAGACACAAAAGTTTTCTGCAATCAGAATATCCTCAGCAGGAAAATGAAGGAAAGGGAAGGAGAATTGTGCTCATTTGAAAAAAGACAGGAAACAAAATGACATGGTTTAATGCTAACATATATCAAAACAATTGCAGAGACTAACCAGAGAAAACAAGGGTGGAACCTAGACGTCATGCAACAGTACTGGTACCCTGATTGATGGATTTAAACACAAAAAAGAGAAAATTAAAATTCCAGAGATAAGCTCACAAAAAGAAACCCAATCCCCCTGAACACCAGGCTTTTAAATAACTTGGAAAATATCCTGGGTTCCTGAATCTACTTTGAAATTAGTACTCCAGACAATGACAGAACAGAAAAAATTGATCTGTTTGAACTTACAGTTGCTCTAATTAATACGGAAAGACCTATTCCTTAAAATAAGTTCCCATAGTTACCATAAGCTGAGTTTCATAGGTTTAATGTTGACCTAAAGCACCTTCTTCCAAGACTTTCATATAGAATTTTTTCAAAAGATTTGGAATACATTAGCTTCTAGCCTAAGCTCTACAGTGACTTTATAACAAATTTACTTTTTGTTACATCCTTAAAATAACCTGAGTTTCTAGAGTTAATATTCACCTCAGTATTCATCCCTATATTGTCAAAACACATTACTTTTTTTTTTTTCCCAACACAAGATCACTCACTCCCAGAAAATAATTTCTGTGCTAAAGACAGAACATAGACTCCTGGCTCCTCCCTGCCTCCTTGATTCTTTCAGCTGGTATCACAGTGAAAACCCCAAGCACTAAGGAGAGGAAGACAGGAGAGGAGTTCCAAACATACACCACAAACCACACTCACACCAAGGTAACCGGCTGCTCGCTCTTCAAGCACGTACACTGCAAGTGTCCTTCCTGTAATGAGCTAGCAATTAATTTCTTACCTAAATAAATACAGTGGTAATGATCAACCAGAAATTACCTGCATTTTTCCTGTTTTGTCTAGGTCTGACCAAATGTAATCAGCTTATAATTACACTAAGTAGCTTGCTTAGCATTCTATTTATAAAACTGATTAGATGCTGCTAAGCAGAGCAGGCAATGTTTTAACACTTTATTTTGATGTTGAAAGCAGTGGCTAGGGGAAAGGAAGCAAAGATGGCAGAGAGAACAAAAACCACTAAGAAAACTGTAGAAAGATCATTATATGGGACCAAATCTGTTGCTTTATACACATTTTCAACTTGTGTTATTTGGCTAAATAGCACATTTTTGGAATTTTGGAATTATTACTCAAATATTTAAATTACTCAGCTAAATCTGAACAAGTGAATATTCAGCCTGTCTGCTGCTGACTTTTCCTGGAGAGAGAATATGGAATTGCCCTGACCTGGGAAAGAGAAAATCCAGGCTGCAGGAAAATTACAGACTATTGCTAAGGCCCTGGCCTGAGGTTAAGACAACTGAACAGGATATGAAAAACTAAAGTGACATGACATGAGAAATTGCCAGATGTGACGAATAACATAATAAGATGCTGACAAAAGCCACAGACAGCACTATGAGGGATGACTGGATTTCACAGGTGTTTAAAGGGAAGTTAGGTGAGAAAAAGTCAAATTTCACAGAAAATTGAAGGGGGAGCTTTAAGGTATTGGAGACCTTTTGGGAGGTAGAACCTGCAACATCAGCACTCCTTCAGTAACTGGAGCTATAACATCACAGAAGGGTAAGATTCCCCAGATAATAAATGAGGACCAATAGCCCTCATTGAGGAAAAAGTAATCAGGGGGGAATAGTGTGGGAAATGGATTTGTCAAGAATTCTCACAGCCTGACAGAAGGCTCACATAGTATGTGTCTGTATGCAAACTTCGAGATAGAAAATTCTGATTTAGAAATGTTGTAGAATAGGACAGACATTGTTGAGAGAAAAATGGAACTAGAAACGATGGCCTTGCAGATAAGACTAGATACTTTGGAGAAATAAAACTATGAGAGGTGTATTGTAGCAGGACCCACGAGGGGTAATTTTAGATGATTGGCTTTAAGGCATTAACAGCACTGTGTGACAAAAGCTGATAGGCCAAGAAACACTTATAATGTATTTTAATTAGGAAATAGTTTAGCTTCTGATTGTGATGGCGTGAATTATAACATCTGTACTGTCCCACCCCTCCCATGACACTGAAAATGGAATAAAAGTTTTTAAAACACCTTTCAGTTGCCTCATCTCTGGGTCAGAAAAAAGCATAATCTGACAGAATAGGTCTTTTGGGGGGAGACCATGATTTAAAAAAGAAAAATAAAAATAGAAAGATGTACAAGAATGGCAAGAGGGGTCAAGAAAAATAACACAGATGAGTGAAGCAAAATGTGGCCAGTGCTGGCTGGCACAGTCCTGCCCTTGATCACAACATCCTCATCAGAACTGTGAGACAAACCAGCTGTTCTGACCTTACCACCTGTATCAAACTTGCTTCCACAATCAAGGAAGCAAGAAGGGTGCCAGGGTGCTTCCCCTGGCTAACAGCAAGACTCCTGCCTGGACAGATCAAGTAATCTGGTTATCCCCAGGTCAGTCAACCTCCATCTACCCACCCCTCCCTAACAGGGTGCCAGTCACTGTCTTGGACAAACTGCTTCAATTCAACTCCTCATTTCCTAATTTATATAATGAATGTAATACTGATTTTCTTACTTCCTTATAATAGCTTATTTTTGGCACTGGCAGTAACAAAAATCAAGAAAGTCAACAGTTTGTTATTTAAGGACTTGATATTTTTCTCTTTTCTACTTCATCTTTTAGGTAAACATGAAACCCACAAGTTGAAAGTTCTGAATTTTCACACATACTGCTTTAAGTTGAACTTTGATTCCAAGGATTAATGCCCTGCTTTTACAAGCAAGAGAATGGCAGGAGATTAATACCTTTCATACAGAGTGAAAGGTACTTATAGGATGGGATACTGATAGAACTGAAAAGAAGATAGAGGAAAATTCAACTCCTAACCTGACAGGTACATGGGGAAAAAGAAAAGAAGGAATCCATGAACCAGGGCAAGGGATTAAAAGAAACAACAGTTTATCTCTGCTTATTAACAACAGCCCTTATTCCAATTCTTTGCAGAGAATAATAAACACAACTTCATCTTAACAACATCATGATAATTTTCCAAACACGTGTATTCTTTGTTCATCACTAAGACATTTGATGAATCTACTACAAATTTGCAAGGTCCTGTCAAAGACTATTGTTTCTTTAGAAGATGAAAATAAAAGGGATTATATTATATAGGTGGGCATTAATTACAAAAGGCTTATATTGTATACTAATTTATATTTATAACAATTGTTTTACTTACCTTTTTGTTTTCTTGTAGTTTTCCAACTGTAATGTCTCCATACATTTGTATCTTTCCAATTCACACTGCTCACATAGTTCCTCAAGACACAATAGATGATTCTCCATTTCCTCAAAGTTTGCCTCTAGCTGGGCTGTAAGAAAGACTTGTATGAATTTCAAATTGCACCAATAGCCAGACAACTCACCTGAACAGAAACAATATTTCATAAAGGTAAGTAATTAACATGGTGATAATTACGCACGTATAAATGGCTCCAAAAAAGAAACAAACCTCAGCCCAAATCCCACAGTAAAGAGTGGCAGCAGAGCCACATTAAAGGGAGATCTGAGGTTCCCTTGTAGTAAGATGCTGCACCACTCTGTTTGTCCCAGCATCATGGTATCACAGGCTCCTGGCCTGTATTTGAAGAAGTGAAGCATTCAGGGCTCATACTTCTTCTTCTTGAGCAGACTGTCAGTTTAGTGCTTCCTGCACTGTACCAATCTAAGTAGTAAAGCTGTACTGGACAAAGTCAGGTCAAATCTTCATTTATTCAAATAAAGCAAAAAAAGAGTACAGGGAGAATATTAACTTTCACATGACGTCACAGTAACGTAAAAACATATATTTATGTCTCTGAAGACAGACCCTTTACTGATAGCTAAATACAGAGATTTACCTATTTTACATACACATATAAATTTTACAATTAAATCTACCTATTTTACATACACATCTCTTAATCTCATCTTTAAACATAACTGCTCGATCTCAACTTCAAACAGATCTTGTCTATGACAACTCCTGAGAAAACTGATCTCATCTCATAGCTCACATTGCTTTGAGTAGAAACTGTGACTAGACAATTCCTGAGGTCCCTCCTCATCTGAATTAACCCATGTGAACCTGGTATCAAAGGATGACTCTCCCTGACAGTGACTAATGCTAGATTTCATATCTCTCATCAGGATTCCACAGTAGAAAAACTATTTTCCCAAACCCTAACCAGCTGTTCACTCTTGAATGAAACTGTGTTAATTACAGGAATATCAGTCATCTTTTTGCCAAGACTTCTCCTATACCAGAGGGAAGGTAAATTGCAGAAGCAAGAATAATTCATTTTTACAAACAAATAGCAGGCAGAGTTAATGTATTTCAAATGCTCAAAAGAAGGAAACAATCAGCTGAAGGCATCAGTGAAATCCTCCATTCTGGCTTTGCCATTCTACTTGGAGCCTATCTTGGAGAGAACATAATTTCAACCTCCTTAGCCATTGCTCCATTATAAATAGCCATCCTTGTGGTTCCCCTAAAAAAGCTAAAGTTAAGACTCCATAAGCAAATTTCCTAGGATGCACATTCATATGTTTGGCTTAACATCATTTTTTTTAGTCCCTAACAAGGAAGATCCACAACATTAGGAAAGGACAGCATGAACCACATAATCAACAAATATTTCCCTAAATNAGAAAGAGAAAGAGAGGCAGTTGGCAATTAATGCAGAAACAAGTTTGAGGGAAAAAATGTTTTCAGTTCTACATATTGTGATGTAGAACATTCATTGTTTACCACATACTCAATTTTCTCTCACAAAATCCAGATGTATTCAAAGTATAACATCATGATTACAATTATGATTGATAGACTGTTTTTCTTTAAGAAATGGACTTCTCTGAGTGCATTAAAATCCAAATACCTGTATTGTGCTAACCTGCTTTTCAGAATAATTGCTCCCTTAATAATCTGCAAAATTCTCAAACACAGCAGGACTCAAGATAATTTACTAAGGTACCCATCAACCACTGTTTTTTCCACTTAAAAAACCTCCACCACCTGCTTTGCTTTATTTGCTGATGAAATAATATTAAAAGACAACAACAAAGGACAGGAAAATAAAGAGGATGAAGAAAAGTGAATTCTAGAGAACAACTGATTCCTAGCACTTGCATTTGAGCAGCCTCTAGTGGGAATTTCAGAAAACAGTGTGTTCCTGAAGAACAGGAAAGGACACCAGAGATCTCTCCAGGAGGCAACAATCCTGCTTTACTGGGACAGATGTTTCAGAAGTTTTTTTCCTGTCTGAAGTGAAAGAAAAAATGCTTTTAAAAAAAACAATAGTTGAAGACAAGCTCTGTTGCAGCAGCACCAGCTACAGCTGAGAATCAACATATCTCTTATATAAAAGATGTGTTTTGACAATACAGGGATGAAAACTGAGATGAATATATGCACAGTGCATACAAAGGCAGTGCCAAACAAAACTACAGATTTAATCAATTTGAAACTTAGGCTGTAAAGAAAACCCTAATATTTCCTAGTAAAATCCTCTAAATATTTGTCAGATTTTTAAAAAAATATATTTTCTTTTAGATTAAGAATTTTTGTGTAAAGCAATATGCCACATTTGGTAGAAATAGTATTTTTAATTAGATAGATTAAAAAAACCAAACCCTTGTTCATTGGGTCATATCACCCCAGTTACAGCAGTTTGGTCTGTATTTCTTACATTACTGCAAATATAATAACATTATTTGAAACTTTAATTCTTAGTTTTAATTCTTTTGAAGTATGTTTAAATTTTGGCCAGGTGACATTATATTACATAATCTTCCATCAGCATACACTGTTTTCCTTAGTTTACCAGCTATCAGGCATTAAAGTATTTACCTAGAATTCAACAACCACAGATTTTTTTTTTTTATTCAGAAAACACTTTCTTTCTAAAGTGCACCTAATTTAAACTTACCACATAATTTTTCTAACTGAAACCTATGTTATCTGTAGGTCTGTATGAGTACAGAATTTGTTATAATAGCTAAACCATAGCCGTATGTCAGAAAATATGTTTCCACTAACTTTAGATGTAGCTTTCCTGAACTGTCCCAGCCACTCAAAGAACAGAAAACATGCAGGAGTACTAAAAACATTTCTACAAAGCTCATTTATTTTCTGACTAAAAGGCAGAAAGGATAGAAGCAATTACATCAAAGATGTTCTCTCTACCTCTAGGCCACACAGAGGCAGAGATTACTAAAAGCTTAAAATGAGCAGTGAAAGGTATATATGAATAGGAAGAGTTCAATTCAGCTGCAACAACAACAAAAAAAAAACCAAAAAAAACCAAAAACACACCAAAAAAAAACAAAAAACAAAA
>WEIU01016889.1:0-30399 GCA_013389925.1 Aegithalos caudatus | reverse complement strand
AAAAAAAAAAAAAAAACAAAACCAAAACTTTATATAATGACAGTTCTACTAGTGCTCAATTTTTATCTGTTTTTACAGAAAGGTTCTTAAACCCAGCTAGTATTATACACTTACATGAACTTAAAGAAGCTTCTTTGCTGAAACTATATAGCAAGTACACTAGGATCCTTTTCCTTGTGTAGTCAATCCTCAGATACTTCCAAGTTCACAGCACCAAACTGTAAGCCTTTTTTACATGATATATCACTGCCTAATGCAACAAACCCCTCTGCTGAAGTGTTGTGCACTGCAGCCTATGGACAAAAAATTCCCTGTTGAACATAGCTGTCTTTACAGAGTGTTATTCAAATTCCCTGGTTTTACATAGATCTTCCCAACATTTTCCCTGATTTTCTCAGTAAAAGGTAAATGTAAATCCTGAAAAAATTAGACTGAATTGTGCAAAGCTAGAAAATGGCAACTTTCATACTTGATACACAATCTGAAATAAAAAAGACTGACCCTATCACAAGATATAAACACGGATACCTCTAAGCAGTGCAAAAGATTCTGTTTCCCCAATGAATTTTCACACCCTTCTATAGCTTTCACTTAAAAAAAAACCCAAGAAACCCTGAAGACCAAGAGGCAAAGGCTTTTAACTCTGTGACTACATCCCCAGCCTTATTTTCTTCCCAGCTGCACCAGTAAAAACACTTTAAACCTATGTTGGATCTGTCACCTATGTACAAGAACAGTCTTTATGAAACCCATATCAAGTTAATTCTTAACATTTGATCTTAAAAAAAAAAAAAAAAGAAGGGAGAAAAGGGGGATTTGGATCAATGTTTGTGAGTATTGATTTGCTGAAATCAAAACAGATGTTTGAGCAAAATGCCACTGCTCAAACACGAAAACACATTTCATACTAAGTATGCCAGATATCAGCAACCAGGTATTTTCTACAACATCTCGAATAAAAATTGGCTTAAATGATGATTCCAATTATGCACTTTGAAAGGGCAGTAACTGTCCTTTTCACTTTTACATGAGAGTATTTTTTTTCTTCAAAGTTCTCAGTAGCACCTACAAGATATTGCATAATACAATAAATCTATCAAATGAAGACACAGACTTTCCACCTCAAGTGAGGGATGACTGATAATGTGAATACCTAAGCTAAAGAACTTTATAAAATTGCTAATGAAAATGTGTCTTGTAATACATAGCAAACGCTGAAGAATCTGTACATGAGTCATACCAATTTTAAGTAGGTCACTAAAAAGGTTCATTTCCATTATCTGAAATTTTTTACTGAAAGCAGCCAGGGTTCCCTATCTACTTCCAAAATGACAGCATTAATAGATTTATTAGAAGCATATCAGGTCGGAAGAAACAACTATTTTATTGAAATTATAGTTAGCCAAATTACATCTTGGGTGCATAACCCAACATTTTGTGATTTTATTTTCACTTTGTTTTCTAATGGAATGTTTCACTCATATCTACAGAAAATTTACTGTTAGAGTAATAGTCATCTCTTGGAAAACTGAATACAGTTTATATTTATATGTAGCAGTAAATTAAGAGTCATAAAAACTAAAAACAATGAGCATAATATTGCAGTAAATTTCTGTTAAATCACTTCCAGAAAGTTAGATATTGCATTCGGTACAAATTATACCTATCTCTTCAAATAATAAAATTAATAGAAGAAAAAACAAAACCCAAAACAATTAAAAAAACCTCACAGTTGCTAGGAGGAACTAATAAGAAACTTTAGATAAATTATTCAAAATCTGACACAAAAGGTAAAGGTAGAAGGTTTGGTTCGAATCTCAGAACCTTAGCACTATACTTCAAAATTCATTAGCTTCCCTGAGCACACTGCTGAATGCTTCCTTAAATCCTGGTTTTGCAGTATCAAAAATAGCTAAAGACATACCTCTCCAAGAAATTCTACAATCAGAGTGAGACTAATTCTAGTTCATAAAATGGTATTAGGAATCAGAAAGCAGCCCAAATTCATCAGGATTTACAGCATTTGCAGTTATGAACTATAAAGGCAATTCTATTAGCTTTATTTTATATTGTTTATTTTGGGGCTACCAGTGGACTTCACGATAATATTAAACCCAGTATTTTAATAAATCATTATTTGAACGTTTATTTCCTTAGAAATTTTTTTTTTCAAACAGCCAATATTAAATGGTTAGCACAGGTGATAAAGCCTTATTAAACAAGATGGTATAAGAAAATTGTAACAAAAAGTAGAATACATCCCTTGGTTCAGAAATAAATAGCAAAGTTATTACCAGCCTACCTAGTCCTACTAGGAACAAAAGCTGATTTGTGCATGTCCACTGACCATAGCAGAATGAGAAATTAGCCCTTGAAGAGAGAAAAGAATCCTTCTTTTCTTCACATCATGTCAGCACGTAAGTCCAGCCCATCCCACAAAAACAGAGTTGCAATCACATGAGGAATTTCTGCCTGCTTCCCAGCTGCTGTAAAAAGGAGAAGTGAAGGCACAGTCCCTGGGAAACATTACCTAAAATCCGTGTGCAGACAGCAGTTTTTTGAAGCCTTAGTTTGATGCACCCCATATAGATTTTCATGGAAGCATCAAGAGACGTACTGGGGACAGACAGGGCTGCTGCTTGTCAAATGCTGCCTGCCCATTTCAAGGCTCAGCAACAGTAGAGATTTTCAGAGACCAAGAGTCCCCAGCATTTTTTCCTAATTTCATTTTCAACAGTGGATCAACAGTTTTGTATGAGAGGTTCCAAAATCAGTCGACCAAAGCATTCTTTTCATCTTTTAAATAAAATGAACAGGTTAACCTTTGTTAAAGTTTAAAAATTGCAACCCACCTAATAAACATGAGGTGTTTGCTAATCTTCATAGGCAGCATTAATATTCACCTATAGAAAAGCTGGATATCACTTCAGAATATCTTAACCCTGTACACTAATTCAAACTATGGAAGTTACCTTTGGAAGCAACAATTATCCAAAACCAAAGGTTTCTGTCTTGAAAGTCCCCCTAGCCAGGTAAATTTCCCCTATCCTACCCCAAATGATAAGTTTGAGCATTATTATGTAAAACTACATCGACTCCAAAAGAAGCAGCTATATACATGAGTGTTCATACTATCAAAAATATTAACAATTTAGTAAGACTTCAAGAATAGCATTTTACACCTGTTCAAATATTTGTCTAATTTTTTTTTTTCCTCAAAACAACACATACAAAATTTTAACTGCTGGGAGAGCAACCACTGCTATTTGTCAATCTTTTAAAAAAAGCAGTTCGTTTAAGAACCAGAGTTTTACTACAGAAAGCAAAATTAAATTTTATAATCACAGCATTCACAACAGCTGAACTTCAGTCTAATCCTCTGTATTGATCTGAATGCTTGCTATGTCTATGAGAACTTACCTAGGCTTGCTGTGAGGCATTCCAGATCTGCTAAAAACCCCGGAATTTGCTGAAGCTGATCCTGAAGTTCCACCAGACTGTTCCTTTTCTTCTCCCAGTGTGCAGAAAGCATCACAACTTCACTGTCGACCAGCTGCAAGAAACAGGTCTTTAATTGCAAATTTATGTACCTGTTTATGAGCATCTTGACTAATTTTAATAATTAATACATTTGGAAGCACAAGGTCAGCACAGGAACCCTACAACACTGCCACTTGTGTACTCAAGTTAATACACAACCTGCTCAAAAAATCGGTTGTAGTATGGAATATGTGTATCAAAATGCATTGAAAAAAGATTTGACAAAAAGTTATTTTTCAATATACAAATCAATGCAGGAAGTATTTTATGGATGTTATTAACTGTAAACATGATGTACCTGAAGTTTTGGCAGCAGTGTTGCACTGGTGCACAGTAACAACATTGCAGTGCTGTGATTTTGGGCACATTTAGATCAGTAGTTTGATGTTGGCAGTCATACCATTTTCATCTTAACAATAAAAATGAAAATCTGCACATGCAAAGTAGTCTAGAAAATAAAGTGAAAGGAATGACATTTAGAAAAAAGTTCCTTTAATAGCATTACTGCTCTTCTGCTTTTGTGATCAACTGTAGTAGTGCCAAGTGTTTATGAACATATTTCTACATTAGTTCAATTCTTCTTGTTTCATTCCTCCTAACTTTTATTACATAATAGGATAAGAAAAGGATACACTGCTTCTAAGTTTAGCTTATATTTTCTAAGAAAAACACCAGGGTCAAGAGATCTTAGGTAACAAATGTTTCCCTTATATATAATTGAGATGATTCAATTAGTTTCCCTGCTCTTAATTCCATTACCCATTCTTCCTCTTGCATATAACTACAGCCTGTGGCTGTATCTCCATTCTGAACTCCTCAATTTTTATAGTCTTTATATGCAGAAACTGAAAAAGTCTTAGCAATGAGCAAAGAAGCTCTCAAATTTATAATTCTACCCACTTTAAATCAATTCTTTTAAAAGAACAACTTCTATCTTGTGCAAATTCCTCCAGCAACATATCCCTGTTAAAAAAAAAAAATCCTGTTTCATCAGACAAGTTTTGAAAACTTATTCCAAAGCCCAGTGAGAAATGGAACACTTCAGAAGACCAAACAGCCTTACTTAAATAAAGCCAGGTCTATTTCTGAGACTGGGATATGGTATTTATATCACTTAAACAGTAAAGCAAACAAACAAACAAACAAACAAACAAAAAAAAAGCCACCATGAGATGGGGACAAACACCACAATCATTTCAGCCCTGAGATAACTGAATGCAGCTGAAATGACAATCACCTAAAAGGATGGTTTTGTACACGGAACTGGTAGTTAACATCTACCATTTAACATGGTAAAACTGTAAGCTGCAATCAAAGCTTGAAATTTTCACTTTATTCAACATTTATAAATAAGACAGCACAAGTAAGCAGAAATAGGATACTGGACAAGTGGACCTTAGGTCTTCTACAGTACAGTCAGGCTTCTGTGCTTACACAGTTTTCATTTTCCCCTTTTATAAAGAAAGTAACAAACAAAACTACGCAAGCAATATATACATTGAGTTGTGTGTAAAGTAGATATCTGAATTTAATGGAAAATTTAAGTCTTTTTGGAAGCTTCTCAATCTCAATTTCCCAAGCAGCCATAACACATAGTATTTGGTTGTATTAGTTTAATATATATGAAACCTCACACTGTTTCCAAAACTTTTTAAAGCAAACTATAGCAAGTATTATAAAATTGTGACCACATTATTAAAGAGATTTTCTAGGAAAAAAAAAAAAAAAAGAACTTTCTGAGAAGTAAAACATGCCAAACTGGCAAGGAGAACTCCATCTACAGCACCTGAGGGTTTTCACTAGAATGCAGTGAAAAGCAGGGCCATACCGTTAGGGAAGAGAAAGAACAACACAAGAGACCTTCTTTCATACTGTAAATACAAAGTGAGTTATTTATGCATTGTAAAACAATACAGAGAAGTCTGTAAGTAAAGAGAAAAGCCAGGAAGAATGCACCCAGCCAAAGTGAAGGTTTCAGCCAGGACAGAGAACCCCACAGCTCAGTCCTGCTCTGCATTGTGGCCACTCAGATTACACTGTCTGCCTCTTAAACACAGCTTGAAACTGAAAGTCTGGTGCTGAGTAATGCACTAGTAACACTTACTGGAAGTTTCCTTCCCTTCATTCCACAAATAAACCACACAACTCATCACTTTGCTTCCAGGGCAGGAACAGTGAATGGAATTAGGAGAAAGCACAAACAAGGAGAAAGCACAAACACTTCCCAAATCTTTTCAGCTGGGCAAGCCCACCTTGCCATCTCCTGTGCACTAGGAGTCAGCGCCACAGCCCTGCCCTGTACAAACCACTAAGGTGCCTCAACCCCAAATACATTCTGTACTTTCCCAGCCCCACTGCTTTTAAAGAGCTACAGCAGTAACATACAACATGATCTTTGCAACTGTTTACATTGCATCACATTATTTGTTACTTCACATTTACATTACCTTGTTGTTTACATTACTGTGAGAGTGAACAAGTCTGTGTGGGTGTTTACCTGGGGGCCAAGGTTAACCCTGTAGCCTGGTACTAAAAATCTTAGTTAAAAATTATTTACACATCCTAAAATATTTCATGCATGGCACTGTTATTTTTTCTTACCTCTCCAGCTTTTGCACAATCTTTGGCTCCTTTATGAAGGGCAGCCCAAGCATCTTCATATCTGAAGAGAAGAAAAATTACCATTCTTACTGCGCTCTCCTTACAAAGGAATTAATGGATGTCACTGTGCTTATATTTACAGGTACTACCAGAAATTACAGCTTAAAAAGCTGAGTAATTCTTTCCAGTACTTACTGTTCCACCAAGACAAATATGAAGTGAAAAAAAAAACTTTTAAAGAAAAAGTGATTCATGTTTTTTAACCTGCTAAGTGACATTAAAAGCTAAATGGACCCAGCAATACTTACAAGACAACTCACCACCTTAAACATCGCTTGGAACTCAATGCAATAAAGAAAATGAAAAAACTAACAAGATTGTAATCATACATACACCCCTCCTCCCAAATAAAGACAGAAGGAAATTATATCAAATATGTCTAAGTTACAAAACCACAGACTGGGGCTCCGTGCTGGCCTCCTTCACCCCTCTGCATTAGGACATGGACTAAAGTCATCTTTCAAATGCAGCTTTTCCTCCAGAACTTCAGTTTCATTAATGTGACAGCACTTTAGGACTGGGCAAGCTTAAACACATTTATCATTATCATCCGCCTCTATAACTGCAGAACAACCAAAACCCTATTAGCAGTATTTGATTTTCTCCTCTAATTTCTTACTTAAGAAATTAGAGGTTTTTAAATCTAATATAGGAAGCAAACACTAATAATGAAAAGGAAGGTCATACCTGCTTAGTAATTCCAGTCCAGCAGAAAACTCTGGTAAACACTGAACAGTTCTATAAAACAAATTGGAAATGTACAAAATTGTTAAAGAAGAGAAGGCTGTTATAAAATACGTGTGCAAACACATCTGCACTTGACAGATATGCTGAGCACAGAAATGTTTCCTCCTGTTCCTACTTTCACAAACATTTTGACAATTTTAGTTTAAAATGTGCTACACAGTGTATCTGACAAGAGTATTCCAAAGCTAGGATTATTTTTTTCCTTGTCATTTTATCACACCCTACTCTTACCTCTTTTCAACCATCTCCATTAAAAATATTAAATAATTTCTAAGTACAGTTAGCAAAGATATATGATGAACATAATTTTAACCTAAAAAAGGGCATAGATATTATGAAAAAGAAGATACTGCGTAAGTTCATATCCCTCAATACAGATATTGCACTTAATATATTCTACACTAAAAATAAATGCTAAGCTAAAGAACCTTTGCCAGTTTAATGCTCTAATGATCTCCTATTCGATGCATAAACTTACATTAATAGCAGCTTGAAGTATAAAAGGATCTTATTATAACTTATAGAAAATTAACAATGCAGTACTTCTAAGGATGCAAAGATCCTGATGTCATCCAAAGTTTGTCTCTTGGAAGATCACCCAAATAGACTGTGCTGCACTATCATCCAAACAATTTGAATAGGGGAAAAAAATTGAACTACTATAAATTAAACCTTCTTGTCCTTAAGGCAAGGGAAAAGTGACAGAATCAGTGAGGTGGAAGGGGACCTCAGGAAGTTTCTATTGCAATGCTCTGTTAAAACCAGCTATCAGATCAAAGCAGCTTCCTCAGGAAGCTTTTCTCAGCTTTTCCTGTCCAATCATCTCTTGTTTCAACTTATGCCTATCACCTTTTGTGTTCCCACCACACAGCAGTTTCCTCAATAACCACTCCATGTGGTAGGCTGCTGCTAGGTCTCCCAGAAGCCACCTATTCTCCAGGCTGAACAACTGCCCATCTCAGCCTTTCCTCATACACAGAGTTCCTGCCCCAACCATTTTGGTGGCCCTCCACTAAATTGCTCCAGGATATTAACACCATTCTCAAAGCAGGGACCAAAGTGGACAGGGCAGCTAGTGGTCTAAGGTGTGCCAAATGCAGGGGACAGTCACCTTCCTCAATCCCACTGTTTGCAGCCCCATTAGCTGTTGGCCTTCCCTGCTGCAAGGCATGTCCCTGGCTCATGTTCAGTCTGCTGCCTGCCAAGAACTCCAGGGTCTTTTTAGCAAAGCTGCTTCCCAGACAGCCTGTCAGCCCCAGTCTGCATTGTTGCAGGGGATACTTTCTTCCCAGGGAAACATGGAATTTGTACCTCTTGATTTTCATGAGACACCTCTTGGCACATATGGGTCCTATGGGCTTTTATGGATTGAGTATCTTCAATCTACCTTAATTCACTACTGGTCAGTCACCTTGACCCCGTTCCACTAAGCACAAGGCACTGAAGCCACAAAGGCATTAAATAATGCAACAACCTTTACATTTGCTGTAAATCACCCCATTCATCACCAATCCCATGTTCTCTTTCAGCTTAATACCAGTGCAGGGCTAGCAGCTCTTCTTGTCCTTGACATCTCTTGTAAATGTCAATTTCAGGTGAGCTCTGGCTTTCTTAAGGCTATTCCAGCATGCCAAAGAGGTTATGAAGAGGCATCAAGTAGTTATCCTCAACACCCTCCCAGGGCACTTCTTGATTGCATACTGATTGCCCTTTCAGGAGCTGGAAGCTAAAGGCCCCATCAAGAATGAGGGTTTAATGATAGAGAGGATTCCTCAAGCTGTTTGGAGAATTCATTATTCTCTCCCCGGTCAGAGGCTCAGTGACAAATTCCCACTGCAATGCCACCCTTACTGGCCTCTCCTTGGCTCCCATCCATATGCCCTCAGCCACCCTTATCATCAAGCTAAGCTGTGTTTGTCCCTGAACGTTACCAGCAAAGCAAAAGCCACCCCAGCATTCCCTTGTTTCTGATGCTTCAACTGGTTCACACAGTGCTTTTCTCAAAAAGCAATGGATATTTGTAACAGTACTCCAGAAGATCCAAAATATTATGGACTGGAAACACACAGAGAAGTCAGTCACCTAAAATAGTTTTATTCAGACCTTCCCCCAATCTTAGTTTAGCCTCCATGCCTTGTCCATACAACTGGTCCTCTGTTAAAAAAAATTATACCCAAAACATCAAGATTCAGAACTCAGGACAGTTTATTTCAGATGCTTTATTTTTAGCCCTTGGCTTGTTTTTAAACTTATTTGTGTCTCCACAGTATTTTTTAATAAGAACATGCTTTACACTAAAGCATATCTGAGCTGATTTTAAGAAGTAAGTCTCACAGATGTCATTTGCAGACATCAAGTAGTCTTCCCCTGTAGCTTATACAGGTTGAAAGAATGAGCAGAGGACTAAACCAAACCCCTAAAACAATGAAAGAAAGAAACAAAAATTACAACTTCTCGAAACAGAAAACTGAAGTATTTTGTTACACACAAATTTTCCACCAAAAAAGGCTCCTATTTCTGTTTTTACACTAAAAAACCCTGAGTTACAATTTTAGAACATGACATTCACAGAGGTTGTAAACAATTATATTTCAGTGTACTGCAACCTGAATCTTCTATGAGGTACTACAATAACACTGCATATTCATTTAATTTAAACAGTAATTTACAAACTCATTGACAGCCATTAGAAATTATTTAGGCCTATCAATGAAGGCTGTATTAAGAAAAGCATGTGCCTTGGTTAAGCTTTTCTGTTGTCAAAATAGTGTTTTGTAAAATTATATGCAAATGTTCTTGCAATTCTCTCATATATATGAGCTGCTTCAAATTCTTCCTCAGCAAGAATATCTTATATTAATGCTATATATTAAGACATTCAGAAGTACCTTTGCCTGCTCTTCTTTGCATCTCTTGATTTGTCACCCAAAGTCTTCAACCTACAAACCAAAACACAAATTGATCAGACATTTACAACACCAAAGAATTAACTGTTTGAACAAAATGTGTTAATTCCAGTCTATTACAGTTAATTTTGTTTCAGCTTGTTTCACAAACAAATCGAATTTCACTTAGTTTTGTGGAGACCCTCATGAATTTATTTCCAGTGACACTGCTGCTAAATCTTGAGAATTTTTTGTAGAACTGCATCAGGCAATTGAGTATGAGAAGTTTAATGGTAGTTGTGGATACAAGTCATCCACCTCTTGATACAACTTCCTTAGCAGACAGGAGTTAAAGACCTGCATAGAAGTAACCAATCCAGCCCTGAGGAACACCCTTTACAGGAAGGCTCTCGTGGTAAGGGAAAGCATGACAGTCACACATGAGTCTGCCAGCACAAGCATAGTCCTCCTCTAAACCAACCAAACAATGCCCCCTCCACTTTTTTCCAGATAACCTCTATATGCTGGTGAAGTTTACACAGTACAATGAGAACCAAACCTGCTGGCTACTCCCTGAGCACCCAGGCAATGGCTGTGCTCAGTTTCTAGGCTCTTTGTGGTCAGAGTCCAGGACAGTAAAAGTCAGGAAGAAATAAATGACACAGACACATGCAAGACAGAAATGAACGACGAGAACCAAAGATATCCTCCAGACACAACAGAGAGATCTGTAATCCTAAGTGACCCATGGACTGAGAAACAAACCAATATCCACATAGATATTCAGGCTACTTTGAGGCGTAGTCAAATCACTCCCCCAGTCTTGACCACTGTTTTCCAGGAATTCAAAGAAACATCAAAGCTATACAGCACACCAGGTGTCTGACAATTTGAGAAAAGACATCCTAAGGCAGGTCTCCACTCCCTCTGGGAGAGCTTTTTTTAACAGCCAAGCCAAGGAGCAACAACCACAGCACACTGGGGAAGAAGCTCACTGCTGAAGGAAGCTCTGCAATTTTCCCTTCTCCACTGCCATGCTCCCCAGTACACAGCCTGGCCTGGAACAGCAGCACTCTTCTGTGTCTGTTTTGGCTGTTTTTCCTCCTCCTGCAAAAGCTTGCTAACAGGTGAACGGGTCAAAATTCAGACACCTTGCTCATAGGACACACAGAATTAGACAGGAGACACAACTGAGCAAGGAAGGAGGCTACAGAAATAGCTACTAACTCTAAACTGCTCTCTTTAAACCACACACGCAGATTTAATCTTTTTCAGCAATACATCCATGTTCCCATATTCCTTGGGAAGTGATATTATTTTCTTAGATGCCCTGGAAAACCTTCCCCCTCGCAATCTCATGAAATTGAACTTGTTTTACTTTGCAAGCATTTATGTGTAGTTAATGAGTTGGCCACAACTTGACACCAAAAATACTTTCTTTGGGTTTTGAGAGTTAGACAATTTTAAGCTAAACTCTCAACATCACAAAACAACTTCTATTACCACTTTGGTAGGGTGCAGAACAGAGTAATCCAGAACACCAAGAAATTAGGTTGCATGGTCTAGGAAAAAGAGGGGGCAAACCAGGTCAACTTGTGTTATGGTTACAAAGGGACACTAAAGAGAGGAAAAAACAAAACAAACCAAACAAACAAACAAACAAAAAACAAAACAAAACAAAAAAAACCCACCAAAAAAAACCCAGAGGTTACACCACGGATGAAAATACCACTTAAAGACAGGACACTGGAACAAGGGCACATAAATGGAGCTGCCAAAATACAAAGATGGACATTATGAAATCAGGGACTGTTCTCAGAACAAAACATTGCAACACCAGGAAGAAAGCAAAATACATGGAAATATACTGGCTCCACTGCAGTAAACACAGAAAACACAAATATGGAAACACAGAGTTAAATGACCACCAGATCTGGCACGTTATGACCTTTCTGTTGTCCTCTTTCACCATGAAAAAAACCACCCTTTTCAAAGGAGCCTTACACTGAACTGAGGTATCAGCTCCTCTGAGAAGCAAAAGAGAAAGTCAGACAGAAGTAAAGCAATGCTTTTGTCTGTCTTTTTAAGACAGTTTAATATTCAGTTGCTGTTTGGTAAGATGAGACAGATAACATGTAAGCAATTTATCTGTTTGACTGGCAGCCTCTTCTATCAGTTTCTCTTGACCATCATACACTGGTACAAGTACATAATGAAAAACTACTTCCTTTAGGTTTCTGGGGTACACAGACATTCCTCACTATATATAAATATTTACTATAGGGCTATTATAAGGCAGCCTTAATATTGTCAAAGACCGCACAGTTTTTAAAAGTAATTGATTACACACGGTACTTCCCTGTGGCTCATCATGAGCCAACACCTCTGCAGCACAGGCATGACCTTGTCCTCCGGCCACTCGCTGACTCCCAGTGACACTCACTTAGGCCACCTGCTTGTACTAAAAACAGCATCGACACGGGGCCTACCCAAATCAACCTTGTGAGACAACGTAGGAAGAACACCTTCCTAACTTTTTAGTGCAAACATGGGGCTGTTACATCCACTTGTACTGCGCTTCTTTTCCCAAGTGACAGTAACTCATCTTCTAAGGAAAAGCAAGTTGCTCCACACACTAAGCGGCGCCCAGAAATGCTCTTTAAAGGATTACGCTGATCCATGAAACCTTGAAGGTCGGTAACTTCATAAAAAATTCAAGCACGTTAATTGACCTCACTCACATCTTCTCTCACAACAACGGTCTGTCTGTCCCCCTCTCCCTCCTCTTCCCCTGACCGCAGCTGCTGCCCGGGCACCGCGGCTCCTGCTCCCCAGAGCGGCCCGCGGCAGCGCGGGGCTCGCCAGCCCGCCATCAGCCGCCCAGCCCAGGCGGGAACACGGGGGGATTCGAGACCCTGGAGCCGCTTTTCCAGCCCGTCCCCGCACGCAGGAGGGCAGCCCGGGTGACAGACCAGGCAGCGGCTCCCGTCTGCGCAATCTCCTCCTCTTCCTCCCTCCCTGTGCCAATCCACGCCTCCTTCGGCCCCCGGTCACCTGCTTTCACCCCCCTCCTTGCCCGGCCGGGCTGCGGGCTCCTCTCCCGCTCCCCCCGCCAGCCCCGCGGTGCTGTAGGCGATACCCACCCGGCGGTGAGGTCCTGCTGGACGCTCAGCAGCCGCTCCCGCAGCGTCTCCAGNCTCCTTCGGCCCCCGGTCACCTGCTTTCCCCCCCCTCCTTGCCCGGCCGGGCTGCGGGCTCCTCTCCCGCTCCCCCCGCCAGCCCCGCGGTGCTGTAGGCGATACCCACCCGGCGGTGAGGTCCTGCTGGACGCTCAGCAGCCGCTCCCGCAGCGTCTCCAGCATCTTCCCGGCTTTTCCCGGCTGCGAAGGCCAGCGCCGGAGGGAGGAGCGCGGGCGGGGCTCGGCTGAGCTCCCGCCTCCGGTGCCGCCTGCTTTCAGCCCGCCCCGTCCCTTCCGCCCCTCCCGGCTCCCCGTGCATCCTGGCGGAGCTGGGAGCGGGGGTCTTCGAAGGAGTCGAGCCCCTCGCTCTGCGTCCCCCCTTGTGCGAGGGTAGAACTTCGCTTAAAGCCCGGGCGGTACTAGGGATAGATCTTGAGCAGCGTATGAATCCCTGAAGTTGCGGCTTTTTAGAGGTTATTTTAAAGACCACAGGAAAGCTCCTTGACAGAAAGCTCCTCATCAGAGTGATTTTGACTTCAGCGATGGTAGCATAGGAGTGACCTCCTTAGCGATACAGAGCTGACCAAGGGACTGGAGCATCTCTTTTACGAGGAACGGCTCAGGGAGCTGGGCCTGTTCAGCCTTGAGGCAGCTGAGGGGGGACCACTGTGATCTATTCCAACTTGACCCATCCTGTGAACTCAGGGAGTCAGACTCTTTAAAATCTTAAAAGTATGGAAAGCAAAACCATTGGGTGTCCCAGGTTCTTGGAGTAAGGGATAAAAGATAACCTTTCAAAATCCTTGCAAAGCAGGTAGTTGGATTGTCTATGTGTCCCACCACTATTTTCTTTGGAGACAGCTGGACTTTTATAGTCTATATACAGACTATTATATAGATATTAGCAAGTCATACAAACAATGACCTAAAAGAAAAAAGGCTGTTTTTACAAACAGTAAATAATATAATGAAAAGTTTAAACTAGATTTCTAGGTACTGTCTGCTCAAATAATAACTGTTATGAGTCGTTCAGCACATCTTTAGACAGTTTAAGTGGAATCAAGACCTTTTCAGAACTATTGGCCAGTCTTTCTGGATGGCTATATTTACAGGTACAGTACAAGGAAGACAGTCTCACACCCTGTGTGTTTTCAGTTAATGTTTGAATGACATGCACCTAGGATTTTGATGGATCTGGGAAATCTTAGTCTTCCTTCTGAGACTTCAACTTTTAGAAAAAGCTGATATTTCAAAGTCAAAACATTTTATTTCCTAACCAATTCAATTTTGGTTGAAAGTTCCAAAAATATGAAGAGAAGAGCTGATAAGAAGACCAACAAAGAGCACTGAAATAATTTGTTACAAGGAGAATGTATGCAGAGGGCAACTGCTGAATGTGTCATTTGATACTGCAGAAGTATATTCAGGAGTGGTTGGAGGTACTTTGGATCACTGGAAAATTGACACCATAATCCCAAGACAGCTTGTGTGTTTTTAGAAGAGTATATGACCTATAGATTATTTCTGATTNTCCCTGGTTGGGCAAGAGCAGTAGGGGTCAGTAAGGAAAAAAAAAAAAAAAAAAAAAAAAAAGTATTGCTCTGTGACATAAATACAAATTAAAGCTAAATGCCTACTAAAAGGAAAATGGTTAGGTTGATATTCCAAACATTGAAATTGATGTAGCTTGCCTTACGTTGAGGTCAGAAATACAACTTTCATGGCAGACTGAATATACAGTTCGGTAAAAAAAATGTATGACATTTAGAAGGTATTTTTTTCATGCTTGACCTAACAACAATATCCAAAAATAGAGACTTCCCACTTGTGTGGATAGTTAATTCTTCAGACAAGGTGGGGAAGGCCTTGAATCCAGTGTTTTCTGATGTATTCACAGACACGCATTACAAATGCTGACGAAAGCTGTGCAATCTGGCCTTATGTAATATATGATGTTACAGGAATTTAAGTGTTCAGAAGACAAGTGAGGGGTCTTAACCTTTAATTTTCAGCTTTTCTTTGAGAAATCATATTAATTTCTTCAGTGTTATATATTTTCAATTTTCTTGTGAATAGTTTTTGTCAGTGGTGGCCTTGCTAATTCGCAGTGAATAAGCACTTTTAGACTCCATTGCTTCTTTTACAGTTAGAAAAACTATTCATAAACTGCTGTACAGTTTTGTTTCCCATGTCTGTGTAGAATTTAGGAGAAGAAATGTGTTGAGATAGTATTAACAGTCACTAATTCTTGAAGTACAAGACTGGAAGAAACTTCTAAAAGCACACGCCCTACACAAGGGCTGTGATGAATTATAAATACTCTGTAAATTTTTGCTTAACTGGTTCGTAGGAATTTTAAATAGAGGAGATTCTGCAAGCTCATTATCAGCTTACATGTTTAACTTGATCTTCTTTTTTGTTTCTAGAGTGAATAGGCCTGGTTTCTTTGTTTTCCCTTGTAGTCACCTTCCAAACTTCTTGTATGTGTTGGTCTAATCTGGACATTCTCCAGTTTGTTTAGAAAGTGCAGAGCTATAGCATTTCTATCACTAAAGCTGAATTACATGGCTTCATTTTGAACACAAGTTACATATTTATACTAATTTATTAATGTCTGTGTATGATAGCAATTAATTTAACAAACAGCTCTGAGACATGAACACATCCTTCAGGTGTTAATTCAGCACAATGCCACCTAAAATTCTGTCAGGGGCTTTGGGTCAAGTTTCCTAGAGATAAAATTAATGCTAAATATCTTTTTAATATCTATGACCTGTTCTGCTCATTTATTAATTAAGTAGTTCAAGGCTGGTTATTTGATATTAATTCTGACTGAATTCGAGTGAGGACTTCCTAGTTTATTCTTCTGCTCTGATACAAGCACGCGTAATATCTTCTGCAAATTCACTGTAACTGCCTATATTGGTCTGTACAAAAAAAATGCATAGGCATTCTGTGCTTTGCACTTCTGTAAAGAACAGTGATATAAGTCAGTAGCAATAAATCTTTAGAGCAAAATCACAGAAATATATTTGACTGTATAACCCTTGTATCAAATGAAGATTTCTTTTCTGGATCAGCCTCTCTTAGAGGCAAAAATTAGGTTACATTTCTGTAATAGATTATGCAGCACAAAGTCATCCCTAGTCGTGCCTTTCCATAATTCCACCTTTTCCTAGGCTTTAGTGACCCCCATTTAGATTGACTTTAGATTGACTGCTCTGAAACAGTGATACTGCAGACACCAAGCTCATGCTTGTTAAGCTTTTCAGTGAAAGATGATTTTAAATAGTTTCCCATTATGCTGATATGATGTGAAATGTAATTTGTTTAGGTATCTATCTGGTTTATGTCTTGATCTTGTCTTTTGAGTGCAGTTAGCTTGATAACCTCCAATATTACATTCTCAAACTGACTAGAAATAGTAAACAGAACTCTCAGCCCTTTCAGAATCTCTCAGGTTTGTGGAAGTAATTTTTGTCCTCTTCTCCTTAGGTCTTGCTGATAGTATGGTTTTTATACTTTGGGTGCAAATTTAAGACTTTGGTTTTAATGATCTGTAGAATATGGTTAAAACTTGACTAGTGGATATTATAGCTCTTCAGTTCTATACATACTTTGTTTAGCTAGCTGGATCTATACTGATATAAAGTTTAACTATTGTTAGAAATACCTGAGACAAACTTTAATTCTAAAAATCTGCTACTACCATTGTAATTGATAGAGACTTTAATGAAAGTGTGTCTGAAGGTCTGATTCAGCATTTCTTCCAGGAATTCCACTGCATGCTGAAAAGAAGGACTGGCACCTATCAAAAAGTTTTATATGCCCAAAGCTTCAGCAGGATTACATTATACCACTGGAAACTAAATTTAAGCATTACATTCTAAGAACTACTTGTCATAGTTGCACTTATCCTGAGGCCTCATTGCCATTTCTAGCAGTTTCTAAGAGCTTTCTTTTCCAAATTAACCTTTATGGCTTTTTAATAAGTGTTAATTTCTGCTCATACCCGTACTAACTCTTGGGGGTTTAGTCTCTTTAGCTGCAACAAAGTTTTTATGATGTATGAATAGAAAATATATTCTTTATCTCAATAAAGGAAGTTGTGAGGGAGGTTACGGTTTTTTGTGTGTGTCATTGGGGTTTTAATTTTTTCCTTCCTGTAACTAGCAGAAGAAGAAATGGATATCAAAATAATTGCTAATCCTAAAGAGAACTGGAAGAATAGTTTCTGCATACCAGGTAAAAATATTCTTAATTCACTTCACACAAGAACAGGTATGGGACTTAGTCTCCTGGTTAATATAGGTTCAAAGACCTGGTTTAGATGCTAACTTTTTAATGGACTACCTCTTTGACAGCATGAAAGTGAATTATAATTCTCAAATAATAATCAAATCATATCTTGCTTCAGTTTCACTGTTTCTATGAAATAGACTGGGAAGGGGAGGTACACTGTAATGGTAGAGGTAGATAAAAGTAATGGTCAAATTCCTTGGTCCTCACCTCCCAGTCTCCTTACATTGTACCTAGTGAATGAAAACACAATGAATTCCCACCTTTCTGAACTGTAGGTAAAAACTGGGGGTGCAGGGAATCGGTGGCTAAGCAGAGTTATGAAGCTAAACAGGAGTTAGGATCCTCCTTCTGCAGGACCTTAATTGCTGTTGGGGAGAGCACATATCTTGGGACAGACAGTTCCAAGGGCAGCCTACAGTTATACCTGACTGGATGAGGTGACAAAACACGTCCTGGTGTGATGGGAGTGACCATCTCAACATGTCTGCTGTAACTCCCCTAATTCAGTGGGATGACTTTGTGTTTTCTTAGTCTTCAGTTACAGCTGTGTGCCAGTCATGGAGATGTTGATAAAACTTTTGCTGTCACCACTGAAGCTGGCGGACCCTGAAAACTATTTAGAAAGCAGGATGTGGGCTCCTGTTATCTTTCTCCTCATCTTCTTTTCTGCCTTCACTTTATTCCTAGTCTTTAATGTTTTTACTGCATGGAATTGTGAGCTCTAGGTGTTTCTTCACCAGTAAGCTTGCAAGTGGAAGTTGGGCCTGAAACTGTAATTTCTACTATTACTGAAATTTTCTGTAATTTTCATGGGGCTCCTTTTGAGCCTCAATAACTAGAAATTCTCAGTTCAGTGAGAATAGATTTTTATATAAAATTCAGTTTTTCAGAAGTGACACAAACAAAAAAAACCCAAAACAATAACTGTCACTCCAAACCACTTCATTTATAGAAATGCATCCTCTTGGTGCAATTACACCAAGGTGTCAAGCAAACCATCCTACAAAGTTCTAGCACAATTGTCACGAAGAATCTTTTTCATTTGTGAAGTGATTTTGCTGTGAAAGTATTGGAATAGGTCAGCAGTGGTCCCAGATTACTTCAGTTCCTTTTGTCTCTTCCTAAATTAGTTGAGTTGACTTTGAAATTGTGCAAAAGGCCACAAAGCAGGATTTTGTTCTATCAAAAGAACAACTAATAGGAAGGCTACCTCAAAAATTAGGACTTAATTTAAAACTTTGTAATTTGGATTCTCTCAGTATCTTGAAACTTCTGAATTGAAACTTGAAACAACTAAATTCCTCAAATTTAATAACACAGCAGGTTCCAAAAAGTATCATAGCTCCAGCTGCTGAATGTAGTTCAGAGCGTGCTTATTTTCAGAAAAGGAAAAACCACCCAGCAAACCAGCCAGTTCCACTAGAGGGCACGGCTGTGTATAGAAAAGCAAAACACAGATGTGATAGTATTTATTTCTCTGCAAGGGCATGTATCTCAGATGAGCAAAATTTTACTGATGATGTGTTAAGTACAGCTCATGGCTTACTTCATCTCAGAAGGACACTAAAAACCACCACTGGTTTGAGTGGCACCAAGCTCCAGCGTGCAGGGGCCCGCTGGTAGGTGGCATAGTCACAGGGTTGTTTACATAAGCTCCTTTCTCCTGGTTAAGCTAGGTGGGGAGGTCTGTGTTACACTGTTTCACTTGGTATTTTAAGGACTATGTAGACAATCCTCGGGAACAGAAGCAGAGGCCAGAGTCTCGTGTCCCTGCCTCCTAGCAGAATACTAGTTTATGCCATTTCCAATGACTCTCACACTGGCACTTCAGTGGAAATGATCCGAGGGGCTGCACTTGGTAGCAACTGGCTTAAGAAAACATACTTATGTAGGCTGCATAGCTTGTGTAACTAACCTTGACCCTGATGTCAGGAAATTAAAAAGCATGAAATTAAGCATGAATTAATTCCATACAATGATATTTGGAGTAGTATTAAGTAGTTCACATCGTGTCTGCTGTTTTTATTGCACTTGTGAGTAATTTTGCTAGAGTAGGCATTGTATCCTGTGATTAGATGTTCCCGATGGCTATAAAGCATAATTGGTTGGTTTGAGGAGAAAGTCATGTGTTTTCTGTGTCACTGCAGTGTCAGAAAATGCTGGTGTGGCTATTGGAGCATGCTTACAGGGACACTGTGGTGTGAAAGAACCTTGGCAGAACCTGGATATTTCGGAGGAGTTCTGGGAGGGAGCCCCTTCATTGCTGTATTTCCAGTCTGCACTAAGAAGATCTGCAGGAGTCTCTGTGCTGGTGTAAGGGAGGCACAGAAATGCTGATGGCAGAGAAGGGACTGCAAATGTGTAGGAAACTGCTGTGAGTGGGTGGGATGTGTCATGAAGCACAAGGGGCTTTTAGTCAAATAAAATATACATTTTCCCAGTGCTTACTGCTCTAAGTTCTTCTGTGTTACTTCCAAATTTCTATTAACGTGACCAATTTCTATTCCCCTGGATGTCAGAAGCATGGTTGGAGGGAAGTGGAATGATACCCAGACTGAGATTCTTGAAGGAAAAGCATATTATATGTCAGTTTATTGATCAGAGGCAATTAGCTCAGCCAAACCCAATTAGGACATAGTTTTAGTTTTAGGCACATAGACATTAATCACTCATTATCCAAGTGAACTCTAACGGGAATTACAACAGACTAACAGAATAAAATGGCTGTCCCTTTGCTGTTAATGGAGGAGTTTTCTAGATTTGTATTTGGTAATATACTGCTTATTTCACTGACTTCCTCTTATATTAAATCTGCTCTTGTTTTTGCACTTTTTTTCCATCAACAAGATCTTAATCATCTGTCATTCTGGCCTTTCTGGTGACAAATATCATCCCAAGAGTGATTTTAATGGATTTTTCCCCCTTTATTTTTTTCCCCTGTTAACTCCTCCCCTTGGTTGCTGCTCTTGCTTAAGGCAATTTTTGTTGAAGCCTTCTGGCTGACTGCCTAGCATTTGGCTAATAACTCTGTGCAATTGTCAACTTCATACTGTTTCAGCATTTGAAATCAAATTCTCTTTCCTCTTCTTATATGGATCTGCTGTTTACTAGTTCATTATGCATAGAATCTAATCCACTTATGCTGTAAGTAGCCCGGAGACAGAGCCAGATTTTTTTATCATCATGTTTTATTTTATTTATTGAGCATAATTCAGTTTCAACAAAATGAAATTAAATTAAATAGTCAGAATGGTTCTTGTACTTCTGCAGAACTTTCTTATCACAGTACATTTTGTCAGTTTGATTTATTTTATCTGTCTATTTACAGTTGTTGTGACAACCCAGAGTTGCTTTACTAGCTACAGTAGAAGTATCTCATCCTTCTGGAAAGTACTCCATATTTCAAATTACATGGCTTCAGGCTGGACCTGAGAATTGTACAAGCGAGTTTTGATTTAAAATGTTGTCTGCTGGCTTTCTCTCAGTTTTCTTTTTTTTCTTTTCTTTTTTTAGGTATGCTTTTCACTTGGAAAGTAGCTATCATTGCTGAATATCAAGGTCCATTAGACATAGACAAATATTGTTCATATGAAAAACACTGAGACAAAGATGCCAAATGCTCATATTTAGGTGCCTGATTTATGACACGTGCTTTTGAGATCATTAAAAGTGGGATGTACCCATTCTGCAACATGTGAAAATAAAAACATTTCAGTGCCGAATTTCAGCCACTTGGTTTTGTCATTCTAACCTGTATAATCCAGCACACAAAATGAAAAAACTGGATTGGACCTGTCTGTTGATGCTATATTGCTGTGAGATATAGTATTGGTTTTCTTCATTGTATAGACTTTCTAGGAATGAGAGAGTGTGAGGTTAATGTTGTTCAGACCAAGGCTCTGACATGGAATGCATGGGAGGCTTAAAGAGCCTTCAGCAAAATACATGTACTAAAATGAGAAAGAGGAAATACATTGCCTTGAGAGATACATCTGAAACCTTGCCTTTTCCCAGAAGCAGAGTAAGGGAACTAGGTAACGTGAGAATATTTTATTCTCAGAAGAATTATAAATGTTATTCATAACTAGAAAGCCTTCTTAGTATATATAATTTTCTAAGATAGTCAGAGGCCTTCAGCTGTATCATATGTTGATACATCTTTCTATTGGGAAAGACAACAAAAATAAACAGAGTATTTCCAGCATTGCCTTGCAACAAGGAATTTTTCTTCTTTCAGAAATTACTTAAGTTCTTTCGGTACAGTGTATTGAACATTGTTTCAGTAATTCATGCATTCAGCTTTCAACTTTTTAATGTTAATATTGCTATATTACTGTTTACATAGCAATAATATTCATGTCTAGTAGCAAAACATCCAGTTGTTCTCATAGAGCAATTCTGTGCCATTCAGCATGGTTTTATTGTATACATTCATTGTGTACTCAAGCAGTATGACAGGGAGATGCAAGAACTCTGAACGGCTCTCAGGTTTTAAACTAAAAACTGGTTTCACTCCAAAGATATGTATTTAAGATCTAGCTTTAAGTCTAGCTTAGAGCCTTTTGCTCTTCCATCTCTGAATCTCTGTTAGCTTCATAACATATCAAGTTTTTATTTATTCTTTTCCTAGCTATATCCTGCATCCCAGAGCTTCCACTGAGAAATTGTTTTTACTGAGTAAGCAGTAAACAGATCTAAATACTTCTGTTCATATTGGCACTGTCTGTACATATTAAAGACTTTGCTCACATCTGCCTTGATGTTGCAAAATCATCCTATGCATTTAAACAGTATGTTGAACAGAAAGAAAATATATTTTATAAATATACTTGCATGTGGTGGGGTCCTGAATGAACAGTGTGCCCTTGTGGCAAAGGAAGTTAATGAAACCCTGTACTGCACTAGGAGGATGCACTGGGAGTAGTGACAGCAGGTCAAAGGAGGTGACCTGTCCCCTGTTTTTAGCACTGGTGATGGCACACTTGGGGTGCTGTGTCCAGTTTTGGACACCCCAGTACAAGGGAGATACAGCCATAGGGAAGAGAGTCCAGTGAATGGCCACAGTGATGATCAGGGAACTGGGGAATCCTTCCAGTGGAGAAAGGCTAGGAGAGCTGGGGCTGTTTCACCTAGTAGTGAATACGTATAAGGTGATAATGTTCATGGAAGATGTTATCAAGATCTTATCAGGTATCACATACCTGAAGGGAGAGTGAGAAAAGCGAAGCTCTTTTCACTGGTGGCAAGTGACAGGACCAAAGACAACAGGCACAAACTGAAACACAGGAGGTTCCCACTAAACATCAGGAAACACTTTTTCACTGTGAGAGTGACCAAACCCTGGCAAAGGTTGCCCAGAGAGGTGCTGGACTTCTCTCTCCTTGGAGATACTTAAAAGCCATCTGGAGATGGTCCTGGGCAGCTGGCTCTAGGTGACCCTGCTTGGGCAGGGGGGCTTGGGCCAGATGGACTCCAGAGTCAAACTCCCTGCTTTGACTCCAGGTTTTGACTCCCTGCCAAAACCAACCCTTCTGTGATTCACTGATCATTGTAAATTCTTGTTTTCTTGGAATACCATACTAAGTTTTCAGTTTATTGACTCAATGGTACTTCCTTTTTGCTCATACATGCAACCTTTTGAAGTAACTTTTACACTGAAGATACAGATCTTTAAAAGTAGAGGTTTCCTTAGATTTTATGGGGAAGGCTGAGCTAAAATGGTGATTCTTTGATTCTTGCTGTGATGACTTTACTGTAATGCTTTAATCAGCCAGTGATATGTTTTTTGCTTCCAATTAATCATCAGTGTCTAGGAATGAATCAGTCATTTCAAATTAGCTCATTTGATACTGAGAGTTCTGAAGATGCTTTCTGAATATCAGTAAATGAAGATTCAAATATATACAAACATACAAGATTTAAATATTCAGCAGTTACTTATGATATTGTTATATAACTAGATATCAGATCTCATCAAGATTCTTAGCTTTATATATTTATGTTAGTCCAGTAAGTCATTTCAGCAAGAGATTCCCTGTACTTTTTTTCTTTTACTCTAACAAGTCTAAATAAGACTAGGAAAAGAAATGTAATATACATAATGTTTTATGTATGTAGGTATACGTGTATGCATTTATGATTTTATGGAATGGCTGTAATACTTTCATTTTTGCAGTAACAGAGGGAAATATTAGATATCTAATTTGTATCAGACAATTTTATTGTTCTTGAAAAGTTACTCTATTTTAAATAGACCACTCAGTGTCTCTAAATTATCAGATGGGCTGAAGAACAGACATTGAAAAATGAAAAGCAATCCAGCTTTTTTAAACTAAAATTTAGTGATTCTATTGAGTTCATATGATTTGAGTTTACATACAGATATTCATGGTTCCATTAGTCCATTCTGTCATTAGCAGAATAAGAATGCATCACCTTAATTCTCCTGTTAGAAAATCCTTTTCAACAGCTCTCACTTTACATTTCCTTCATACTATAGAAGAGAACAACCTGGTTTTCATTCTATTCACAAGTAAAACATAGGGTCTCATAAAATACACTCATTATAAATATATCATCACTTAAAGAAATGCAGGCTAAAGGGCAGAATACATATGCCTTTGCATAAGAGATTCATACATTCCTTTATTCAAGAAAAAATCTGCAGTTTTAAGATACCAAAGTTAAGTTGTTCTGTGAACAGTGGAACTAATGAAGTTTTTAAAACTATTTTTGTCTCCCACATTCCTTAGTCCTTCCCATTCTCAGTGCTCAAGTACTTCTTCCAGCTCCTTCTCATGTCTTTTGCCAGTTTGGCTGAGAATGTGGCAACATATGCCGCTGCTGAAATAAGTGTGTGCCGATTGCCTGTTCATTATATCCATGGTGATTGGCCAACTGGCTGAACTGCAACTGGCTTTTCCTTAGTCGGAGCACTAATTTCGATCCATCTACAACAATCTATTTTCACAAAATGTATGGGAATTTGCTGTCTTTGAGAACTGTGTATCTCTCTAAAAGTTTGAAATGCTCAATGGAGTCACAGGTTTAGGAAGGGGAAGCCTTGCAGTACAGTGGCTTGTGATCTTCCTTCTTCACTTCCTTGGGAAAACAGGTCCAAAATTACTATCCCATAATAGTCACATGTCAGAAAAAAGAAATCTCAAAGTCCGTCAAAGTTAATAAAATTATTGGAATTGTTAGATCTAGCTAAAATTTCTCAAGGCAACGGAATGTCTTTTAATTTTGTAGTGTCATTAGAAGAAGAACCATTTGCAGGAGATTACATGAGTATAACTTAATGGAATTTTTTAAAGTTTTAGAAGTTTTTAAATACTATTATGGTGTCTCTTCCAGAACAAGTGAAAGATGAATCCTGATGGAGGAAAGCAAAATGCTCAGATTATAAAATGACAGCTGTATCCCTAAAAGTACTTTTGCAGTCTCATGAGGTTAAAAACATAGGTGGTAGATGATCAGATCCACTGATATACAGGCACAAGGCAGACTCTCTCATTTTTCTGAACAGAACTCTTTTCTTTAAGGATACTGTGACCTGAAATGTCGAAGCAGTGCACATTTTTGTCTAAGGCCAGCTTGCATCTAGAGAGCCTCGCATCTAGAGATATCTGTAAGGCAGGATTTTTATTTTCACAGTACAGCATCAGTGTTAAGTGATTTCAAGGCGCTACATTCCAGACATTGCAGAAGGATTCTCACTGCCTGAGTGACCTGGAAATCCAAAGCTTGCAGACTTCAGACATGGAAGTCCTCCTCATCTTCCCTGGAGCATGGGAGCTGTCTAACAGAAATTCATTAGCCTTCAGAGTCTGACAGGTGAACAAGGTTCCTGCTGAGCAATTTCAGTGAATAGATGCATTCTTCCATCAATTATCTTCTGTCAAATTAGCATTTATCATTTGAAACCTGTTTCTCAAGAATTTTTCAAGCCAGCTCTTGCAAAAAGAAAGTGTGGAGTTGAATATTAATATTCCTCAATTTGCTTATTTGTTGTGGTGCCTTCTTTTAATAAATGAATTTTTCATTTTCTCCTCTTCATACATCTTACAGCTTTGTTAAGTTCATTCCATTTATTAACTGTTAAGTTATTTGATATAAGGAACAATACCCTCAAATGAACAAATTTACTTTATTGTCTATAAACTGTAGCAGTGATCTGTGGCATACTGAAACAGGACTCCCTGTTGATAGTGGGAAAATTATGCTTTGTCTTGCCTAAAGACTGTTTTCCTCAAGGCCATATTAAGGTGCAGTAACTATTGCAAAAGCTTTTCAGAAACACATTGGAATGAAAGTAACAGACTCCTGTGGATTTTTGGTATTAAAGAGGTTTAATCGTGTTTCTTTGGTGGGTTAATTGTAGCTAAGGACCAAATTTGTATCCAGCTTCTCTCTTATGCCCCACTCCTCAGTGGGACAGAGGGAGAAAATAAGAAGAGCATCAGGCACAGGGAAGTTCATGGGTCAAGATAAAGACAGGAAGACTGCTTGCCATTTACTGTTATGGACAAAATAGTCTTGGTGAAAATAATTTATTCCCAATTAAAATATATTTGGCTAGTGAGAAATAAAGAAACATTACACCACATTTCCTTCCTGTTTTCCTATGCTGAGCTTCTCTCCCTTATACCAAACTCCTCTGCCCTGTCCTGGAGTGGCACAGGTGAGGATAGTGTGTGCGTTACAGCCAGTATACAGGTATTTCTCTTTGCTATTCATCAAATCATGGAATCATAGAATAGTTTGGGCTAGAAAAGACCTTTAGAGGTCATCTAGTCCAATTCCCATGCAATCTTCAACTTCAAATTGCTCAGAGCCCCATCCAACCTGACCTTGAATATTTGCATTTGCCATCTCTCTGGGCAACATGTTCTATGTCTCACCGCCCTCACAGTAATGAATTTCTTCTGTGTACCTAATCTAAAGCTCTATTGTAGTTTAAATTCATTACCTTTTGTACTATCCCAACAGGCCCTGCTAAAAACTTTACACCAAATACAGTTTCTTATTATCTTCCTCTAATACTAAAATACTGATAATTGAACAGTATGTAAGAATAGTAACTTTATCAGAATAATCTCAGTGTTATACAGGGTATTGCCAAGACTCAGTATTTAACATTAAAGGTTGACACTCACAACTGATGTAAAGAGGAATCCTAGTTCTTGATCTCGTCTTCTCTATGGAGAAGAACTTAGTGTGAGAGTCCTTTTTAAAGATGGAACCCAACCACAAGCAGTGGTCAGTTCCCTGCTCTACTAGCAGTTCATGTCTTTAGCGAGTTTAAAACAAACTGATTAGTCACTATGTAAGTGATTCCTTTCCTTCCCATAGACTCAAAGAATTATTTGAGGAGTTTGGGGAGATCAGTCATAGCTGTCTTCAAGAACTGTGATAGCGAAAGCCCATCAGTCTCATTCTCAGAGATTTGATAAACTGTACTTGTTCTCACAACCCACTTTGCTGTTTGACAGTGGTCATATCCTGATTTTGTACATGCAGTGGTAGCTTATGTGCTTCCAAACCTCCCAGTTTACTACTGGTTGCAGGAAAAGGCAGTGGGGTTTCTGGGCAGAGATGAGTTGCTCAGTGTGCCATTGCAATAGTGACACCTAAAAAGCCACAGGCTCTGGCCACCCAGGCCACCCCACATCATAATTGACATCCAGACTTTCCTGCTTAACACAGAAAAAAAGAGCTGGAAGGGAACTTGAGGGCAGATAGGTGGTGATTAACTAAACTTAAACTTTCTGTCTATATGAAGAAACAATATCACTGGCATCCAAAACTAAATTGTTCCGTCTTCTTTTGAAAAACGTGCAATTTGTAGTGCCTATTTTTCATTAAATTCATCTTTGTTAATAAGATCTATAATTATAAAGCAGGAAGGCATAATGAGAGTGGCTGATTATAATGCAGGGAGCATAGATTAGTATTTCTAATTCCACAGAGGATGAATCTCTCTGGTGATGGTGCTTAGAACTGCTAAACTGCTGTTTCTAAACATCTTTATTTTGAAAGAATTGTGTTTCAAGAGATTAAATTAGTTTGGAATGGTCAGCAGCTTTTATTGTAGCTGCCATTTGCTTTCTTTGTGTCTTAATTTCGTCTCTAACAGAAGTATAACAATGTAGTAACAGAGACTCTCGGTGGAATATCTGTAGTACAACTCCACTCCTATGGCTGTAATCTGTGGACCAAATCCCACGTGTATTTAATGCTGCCACTATTTAGATTTGTTTCAATATGGTGGCATATTTGAATAAGAAAGGCATTGCTACATCTCGTGGTCTGGAGGGTGACCTGAAGCAAATTTTTCATTTTTCTTTGTCTTAATATGTGTGAAACTGAGATTATGTTACAAATCTTCAGTCTCTTTCACTTAGGATTCCCAGAATGTATCCCCAGAGCTTTGAGCTGAAGATTGGGATAAAGAGCAATATCTTGTACAATGGATGTTGTCCTCAGCTCTGAACTGACATCTAGCTGATGGCAAGCTGGCAACTTACTTCTCTCACCCTGCTCCTTAAGGTAGATACCCCTTGCAAATTCTCTTCCTTGCCCATCTCCTTAGCAACATGCTAACATTCAAATGAGAATGTAGTATCTATAGCTTATCTAAGGGTTGCTGTCTTTCCTATTCTAAGCACTGCCTAATTTATTCTCCCTTCCTCCTTATTGCTGCGTGGAGGTCTTTGCATTTTAATGTTTAAAAAAGTTGTCCATGAAGTTTTGAAGGGCTGACTGGTATGATGACGAACTAAAACAGATGGCTTAGTGGAAGATGCCAAGTACACAGCATGTAAAACTCCACGATCAGTGGACTTCTCAGTAAGCAGAATTTGGAAAGACTAAGACTGTCAGGCCCAGGTTGGGCAGAGGTTAATGATATCAGACCCCACAGGGTAAGGTTGGGTCTCAGGGTAGCAGATCAAAGAAATCAGAAATTTAATGTATTTCCATGTTTTATCTGTCACCACCTGCTATAGTTAAAGACTGTTCAGGTAGCTTCAAGAAAGCAGCCTCAAAGCAGACAAACTCAGGAACTGCAGCAAAAAGAAAGAATGTCTGGGATATTGCCTCTATCCATTCTAAAGGCACAGGGTAAAGTGCTTTCCTCTCCCAGGTATGTTATCAATATGTCTGTTGATTCTTGTGGACCTAGCAGGTAGATATTGAAAGATAAATTAGTGTGGGCATTTCAGAGCAGGGCCGCACTATCAGACATTGTACAAAGGTGACACAGTAGAATTTTTAACTGATGATCTCACACTTGAAACACAAAACAGAAAGAAAGGATGAGAAGGAAGTAGTGCATTTACTACAGGCCAAGGTGTGGCTGCAGATGACATGGCAGTTTTACAATACAAAAGGAATTTTTCAATTAAACATCCAGGTTAGATTATCCTAGGAGGATTGTAAAAAAGAAGATGAGAGTGAAGAGAGAGAACAAGATTAGGAGGTGGGGGAAAAATAGAAAATGTGTGAATTAAGGATATTACAAAGGTTCTTCTTCAAACCATTTGGCAGTATACAGGAATATCCCTACTGCAACATCTCCTGAGGGTGTTTCCTATTTCCATCTGAGGAGGAACTTGTAAAACTCAGTGTGAGAGAGGATAGGATCAGAAAAGAGAACATGCTTGTAATCCAAGTATTAATATCTTCATAAAACAGAACAAAAGAAATGTTTCAGTCCCATAAACAATTAGAGGAATAAGAATGAAAATAANAAACTTGAAGAGAAACTAATATAAAACATACTTTCTGTTTCAGATAAGATTAACAGAGTTAAAGAGTTCACAAGGTTATTGTAGTGGTTTTCTATTAGTCCCATACAGAAACAAACCTTGCATCTCTGACTAGAAACATAGAATTATGAAGTCATAGAATCCTACAGTATTTTGAGTTGAAAGGAACTCACAAAGATCATCAAAGTCCAGCTTCTGGATGACAAACTTGAAAATCTACAGACAGACAAAATAAACACTGTTAAACTAGGAGATCTGAAAAAGAACTTCATCTGGGGAAGAGCATCTAAATAAGCGTTTTTTTTTCTTTGTATGATACATCCTTTCTGAACTCATGGATAATCATGATTTAAAGGCAGGTGCAGCAGTGTTTCAAAATCTTGGCCATTATATTGAGAGAGTAACCTTCATTGAGAGTTTGCCAACATGAAATTTAGGTAGTGCAAGAACATGTGGAGGTTTGGCTAGTACACTTTTCTTCACATGTAAATACTTCTCTTTAGTCTCCTGTATCCCATATCAGGTGTCTTTTTCACCTTGCTTTGTTGGAGTTACATAGAGAGAGCAACTACCAAGAGTAAACAGAAAATTGCACTCTAAATTTCATAAAATTAAGCGTTCTAGAAGTTGTGAACAATTTCACTTTCAATTTTAACCACATGATTGTTTTTAGAAAGTTCAAAGGATCTACTTTTACATGAATAAGGAAGACAATGATTAGCCTTTTAATATGGAGTTTATTCTATCTCATGTTTTAGGTCAATTTTCCCAACTCCCAATAATCAATAATGTTTTTTCAAGTTTCAAGTGGAGACATGGATACCATTCACTTATTTAATTTAGACTAATAATTTTTTTCATACCCTAGAGCAACTGTAAAGCAAAATAGTTTTAGAAGCCTGTTGTAAATTTGACACTATCATTTAATTGCAATAGGAAAAAGCAACAAAAAAATTAAATGTCTGAAATTACTGTGATTTTAGCAGTTATAAAATGATAGCTGGGTATATTCTAACCTCCAAGTATGGGAATTAGGTCTCTTTCTCTTGCAAGATTCAATGGTCCCATACAGATTTCTTTTGAAAAAGGAACAGGAGTCAAGTTCATGGAAATACCAGTGTTTGTGGAGTCTCACTGGATATGTGAGCTGCAATGCAGAATTCCAAGCTGTGTAGGTTTACATGGCAATGAGACAACTGAGCCAAGCTGAAAATAATTCCTTGGATCTTTTAGCCTTGCAAAACAGGACTAGAAATGTTACAACCTGTTGTACTCTTTGACAAATAGGTTAGAAATACAACGTCCTGTTGAATT
>WEIU01016881.1:0-31398 GCA_013389925.1 Aegithalos caudatus | reverse complement strand
AGAGGGGAGGAGGAGGAGGAGGAATCCAGCAGATCTGAGCATCATCTGCACAGGGCAGGTGAGCAGCAGTTCCAGGAATTTAAATGGGGAAAGGGGGAAAAGAAATCAAAGTGTGGCAATAAATGCTGCGGTGCTGAGCGTGGCCAGGAGCCAAATGCCAAGGTCCAAGGTGTGGCACCACTTGCAAGGTGGATTCTCTGCTGTGCCAGCCTGGCGTGGGCAGTACCAGGGTGTGGAGGGCAGGAGAGAGGGGTCAGGGGCTCCACATGGACAAAAACACCACCAAAAATCCCATTTGCTGGGAGCAAAGGTGACTATTATTACCTTAAGAGCAGCCCAGCTGAGAAATCAGAACTGTTTCATATGATTTGTGGGGTTTTTAGTGGAAAACTCTTCCCACTTTCAACTTCAGAATAAAAAGTTGGGGGTTTCACTTTTCCTGAGGTAGATGTGCTGCCTCCCTGGGAGCTGGGGGTGGAATTCCTTGGGACAGTGACCTCTCCTTTTGGGATCTGTGTGTCCATGAGGGTTGAGCTGGGCAGCAGATCAGAGCCCAAATGTTGCACCCTCTCAGCCACCAAAGCCTGCAGACCCAGTGGCAGCCCCTCCTGGCTGTGATCCAGCCTGGGATCCCTGGGGATTGTCCCACAAACATCCCCTGTGTGGGTCTGTTTTTCTGAGTCTGTGGAGTTTTTCAGCCTGTAGCAGCTGATTTCACCATCCTTGAGGGGAATGGATTCTCTCAAGGGAAAGGAAATCAGCTATTACAGGCAGAAAAACTCCACAGTCTCAGAAAACCAGACCCACACCCTGCTGTGGGTGCAGCTGTGCCCCTGCCCCATCCCAGCCTGAGCCCTGGATTCTCCAGCCAGAGGTTGTGGGGAACAAGACACGACCTGAGCAGCCTGGGAAGTGTGTGGCACAGGGATGTTTCATTAATTAATGATGATTATCTTCATTGTACGAGGGACTTGACCAGTGGGGATAGCAAAACACCAAAAAAAAAAATTTACAAATGCTGCTGGAGACAGCTCACTTTGGGCTCCTGTGATTTCATTGAGACACAGGAGCAGAGAAAAAAAATGAAAAAGCCTTGTGGCTGGACTCTGTGCTTGCTCCTGGCCCTGTGCCACGGGGCAGCATTCCCATGGAAGCCACGCTGTGTTCCAGGAATGCTGGAGGAGCTCAGCACTGTTGTGTTTGCCCCACAAGTGAATACCTGCTCCCTTCTCCTCTGCTCAGAGCAGCTGATGCACCAGAGCTGAGCCAGCCTGGGCTCTCTGGGCTCCTCCCAGCCTGTGCCTGCCAGCAGAGGACAGGGATGAGGAATTTTGCAGGATTGGGGTTGGTTTTGCTCAGGTGGGAGCTGCTGGGGCTGAGGGAGGGCCCTGCAGCTCCGGGCACTGAGGGTGGAAGTTGGGTAACCCTGGTCTGAGCAGGGTGGCTTTGGGATGAACTCTCATTTCCTCTGCTCCAGGCTGCTGATGAAACCCCACCAGTGCTCCCCACAATTCTTCTTAACCCTTAGGCTGCTGGAGGCAGTGGCAACAAATATTCTGACAGTGCTGGGGTGTTTCCTGCCCCAAAAAGGGTCTCTGCTGTTCCTAAAATGCCTCCCTCACAGCCATCTTTGCCTGCTTCCCATCCTTCTGCTCTTTTTCCACCCCCTGTAGGATTTGCAGGTGGATGTGCCCCGTGCCTGCTTGTCCAGATTGGGTTGGATTCCATCATTTAATGAGCCCCCTGGAAGGGAAATGTGGTTTTGGGGGGAGAGGAAGGCTGGGAGAGGTGGGATGTGATACCAGGTGGGGGCTGGGCTGTGTGCTGTGGGCACCTGGAACAGAGGATCAGGTGCTGCCTCAGTGCAGACAGAAATCTCCAAGCTGGCAGAAGTTAATGCTCCTTGTTCCACCTCAGCCCTGCTCAGCACTTTCTCTGTTTATATAATAGCAGGAATGTGTCTTTTTTCCCCCCAGGCTCTGCTGTTTTCACACCTGATGTGAAAGCAGCAGCTCGGGGCTGCAGACAACCAGGCATGAACCCTTTTTTTTCCCCCTCTCTTTTCCTTTTTATCTCTCTTCAGACTGTGAGGATGTCTCCTCTCTGGCAGCGTGGGTGTGAGGGCTGTGTGGGCAGAGCCTCCCTGCACATCCCAGGGCTGTGCTGTGTCTGGGGGCAGGAATGGGGGTGATGCACCTGAAATTCAGTGTGTTGGAGCTTCAGCGTTTGATGTGTTGGAGGATTTGTGGCTGTGGCCTTCTCTTAGCTAAGGGAGGTGGTTATACATTAATATTCATTTCATTCTCCTACAAGAGATGTGGAGTTCTTTTAGTATTCAACATCTTCAGGTCCTGGCCAAATGCCTAATATGATTTAATGCCTGATTCCATTTCTCTTTCTGTGTGTGTGTGTGTCTCAGCCTCCTCTTTCAGATTTTGGAGAAAAGATCACTGCATGGTAAATTTAATCTTGCCTCTAAAAGGAAAAGCAAATTGTCCTTTCCAGGCCGAAGGTTTTAGCTCCAATTACTCCTGGCTCTGACCTTGCTGCTTGGAGAGCAGGAACTGCTTGGAGCTTTCCAGCATTCTCAGATCTTTTCAAGACTCTTTATCTTTCAGACTTCGTGTCTGTCAAAGTCAGAGGCGCTTCCTTTGTGCGAGGCTTGGAGCTCTGGAGAGAGCCTGGACACGCAGCAGGGCCCAGGGGAGGGAGCTGCCTTTTCCTCATGCCTTTGGGTATCTCAGTGGATATCTCATCCCTCAGGGCCCCTTTATATCACAATGATCTCCCCAGAGTCCTGGCTGTCCTGCTCTGCAGAGCAGGACTCGGGGTTGGTATTGGTGGGGGAATTTCTTTACGAGATGTTTCTGCCTTTTCCGGCCGTTCCAAAATCCTTGTTGGCCCATGGAGGTTTTTCCTCGAGGTCTGCTCCTCCCCAGCCCTGGATCCTGTGCTGGCTGCTGATTTCAGTCCCTGGATGTGCCCTTTGCCTGTGGGATTGGTTTCTGAGCAGCTTTCCAGCCCAGTTCCTGCTCCCACTGCTGCTGCCTGTTCCTGTGAGTGCTCAGGGACTGCATTTGGAGATTTCAGCGAGGCACTGCCCAGCAGCAATATTAATTCCAGTTCTAACAGCACTTGTGTTGAAATGAAGGTTGGTTAATTAAAGGAGAGGCCGAGCAGCCAACCTGGAGCAGGAGCCTGGAGCGTGTGGGTTTTTTGGAGGATGGGGATTTGTGTGCTGGGTTTTGCAGCTCCTTGCTTTCTGCTTAACCACAGAAAGTGAGGAAATGGGTGTTGGGGAGAGGACCTGCAGCTCTGTGGGAGGTGCAGCTCTGTTTTCTGCCCTCCAACATGCAAAACACACCGAGGTGAGTGAGCTCTGTCTGTGCCTTCCTCCCACCCCAAGGACGAGCTTGGAAAACACAATACTGCAACCTCCTTGAATGGCTCCTGTGCCTTCATCTCTCTTTGTGCAGATTCCCTGCTGGAAGAGCACAGGGCTTTGAGCCAATCTCTGCCTGGGAGCCCCAGTCCCATGGCTGGGAAATTCCCAGAGCTGCCTCTTCCCCTGTCCCAGGGAATGCTTAAACTGAGCCCACTCTGGGGCTGGGAGCAGATAATCCCTGCCTTGTTCTGCAGGGCTGTTCCTTCACCCCCACGCTCCCCAAGGCCAGGATCTTGGCACAGCAGTGAAATCCCAGCAGGGGAAAGCACAGGCTGCTGAGGAAGGAGAGCAGGCTGTGGTGGGAAATGGTTGTTTTGGCCGGGGATGTGCTGAGGGTTTTTCCTGGGACACCTCTGTCCCCGTTCCCAGCCTGCCTGCAGAGCTGCTCCCACGGAGCACAGAGCTCCTGCTGGGGACTGCTCTGGGGTTTGGGGCATCCCCAGCTCCAGTGGGAATTGGAGTACAGGAGGTGAGGGGGTTTGGACCTCAATTAAAGGACCCAAATTCCCTGCACAAGGATGAATCCAAGCTGCTGCAGCCTCTCCCTCAGCTTTGGTTGGTGTTGAACAAACCCCAGCTCCTGGTTCAGCCTGAGCTCCCCAAAATCAGGGCAATGAAACCCAAATCTCTGCAGAAACAGGACTCAAAACTCACCAAACAGCCCCAAAGCCTTGCTTCATCCTGGAATGCCTCCATTTATTTCCATTTATCCATCAATTTGGATACAGTTCTCCCCTCTCCAGAAGGGATTTGGGGGAAATCTTGCTCCCAAATGTCTCTGGGCTTGCAGAGAGTGTGAATGGCCTACACCTATGATTTACATCCAGCCAAAATCATGCAGGATTGGATTAAATCTTGATTTAAGCAGCTGAGGGTTTTTTTGTGGTGAGAATTTTTTTGGAGGGGATCATTCTATAAGAAAGAGGATGTTTTCCTGTTTGGTTGTAAAAAGCTGCTTCTGCTTGGTGTAATTGGATACTTCCTTTTCTGAGGAGGGAGCCTGGTGTATCTGGGGACATTTATTTAGGCAGCTGTGTGGCTGGCTGAGGAATTTTGTGTGTTTTTATTCTGGTGGGAAATGGTGAATTTGGGGTTTACAGGTTTGATTGATTGATCCTTTTGTATTTCTGACTCGAGTTTCAAGGAAATATAAGCAAGTTTAAAGAGCAGAAAAGTGGTTTTTAATGCTTTTGGTCAGTTAATAAACTCAAAAAATGTGCTGGATAAGAAAGCGGACAAAGTAAATGTCTTGAAACAGATTTTGCATTTAAAATGTTAATTCATTAAGTGGAGTATTAATTGTGCATCATGAATTACACTTCTGGTCACCATAATTACAGATCTTGGTCTCTCAGGTTGAAGTTTTAATTGCAGATTGGAAAATGTGCATTTCTGCTTTGTACTCCTGATCCTTTTCATTGCCTTGCTGAAATTTAGTGTTAAACTGGACTAAGTGAATGAAAGTCCTTGAAACTGGAACAGACCCTTAAGATCACAGACTGAAACATTCAAATTAACTGAAATTAAGATATTTTCTTTGTCCTTGTGAGAGAACCAAACCCTCCCCAAAGCTGTGCTTGCACTTCACTCTTTTCTGATTGTTTTTATCACTGACTTCCCTAAAATCATTGGCAACCACATCCTGCCTACCTGGGCTAACAGAAGTTGTTTAAAATTAAAGAAATGTTTCAATTTTAAAATTAAAGCCTGACCAGAGGTTGGCATCACCTTAAATTGCTGGTTTGAAATCTGAGTGGTTTAAAGCAAATGTATTTAATGTTTAAAGCTATTTTATAGAGCAGCATGAATTGAATTTTAATGGCACTGAATTGAATCCTTGGGCAGCCCAGTCATTCATTCTTCCTCAGCAAGTTTGGGCATTTCCTGGTGACTTTGATGAGCCAAAATCCTTTTCTTTTGGCTTTCTCTGGAGAGACTGAGCCAGCTGGGAGGATCCCACCTCCAGTGTGGAGGTGGATCCTTCAAGGAGCATCCAAATTCCCTGGTGCCAGGCAGGGAAGTTGCTGTGAAAGCCTCCAAGGAAGATTTTGCCTTCCAACCTTCTTCAAATATCAAATACCAAATCCCAGCCCTGCTCTGCCTGATGGTTAAAAATCTGATGCTACAAATAAAAACACCCAAGCATGGTGTAAAACATGGGGAAGGCTTCATTTCTTCCCTTAATCCCCAAAACTGATTTTCCTTTGTTGATATAAGTCAGGGATGAGGTTCCCAGTTCCCTGTAGTGTAGAGCACAGCACTGAGTGAGTCTCAGGATGGGAAATGGGAGACTTTTGAGCCACCCTGCAAAAAAATGAGGATAATTTGCCCATGCTGATCATGTCATCCCTTCCCTTCCCCATTTTTCTGTGGGTGTTTTAAGAGGAAAGCCTCCTCCTCGGAGCAGTTCCCTTCCTGGGGCTGCCTGGAAGCCTCTCCTCCAGCAGCCAAAATGGAATTTTACTCTGTGTGTGGCATTCCCAGGCTGTTTGTGGGGATCCCAGAGTGCCTGCCCAGCACTGTGTGTGCTGCCTTTGGAGGGGAATTCAGAGCCTTCAGCAGGATCCTGGGAATTGCAGGTGTGGAGCTGTCCCTGCTGAGTTGGGGACTCTGCTTTTCATCTTCTCTTTGGGTTAGAGGTGGAATTCTTCACCCAAAAACACAGAGTGCCACCAGTGTGGGTGATGCCAAGAGGCTGCCAGGGCTCCAAGCTCACAGAGGGGAGATTTGGGTGGGATATTAGGAAGGAATTGTCCCCTGTGAGGGTGCTGAGGCCCTGGCACAGGGTGCACAGAGAAGCTGTGGCTGCCCCATCCCTGGAAGTGTCCCAGGCCAGGCTGGAGCACCCTGCCCCATGGAAGGTGTCCCTGCCATGGCAGAGGAGTGGGAATGAGATGAGCTTTAAGGTCCCTTCCAGCCCAAAGCGGTCTTAGCACAGATCTGTGGATTTGGGAAGGTGAAAAAGGCATCTCAGCATCTCAACATCTGCCCTCCAGCATCTCCTTTCTCAGTATAAAAATCCAGTCCTTTCCATGGCATTCTTCTCTCTTGCCTTGCTGCTTTAGGACAAAGGTGTCAGCAGCCCTGAGAGCTCCAGGTTTTCCTGGGTTTTAGGATGTGAGCATCCCTGTGAAGGCCCTGGGTGCCTCATAAACAGCAGAGCCAGAGCCGTGGGTGTGCGGCATCCAGCACAGCCCTGCTCCCACGTGGGGACCAGCTGCTGGGACTGAACCACTTCCAGGCAGGAATTCCTGGCATTTCTTGGCAGGGGAAGAATGTCCCAAAGCTGGCTTTCCAGTCCATGGCACTGGTCATTCAGTGGAAAAGCTGAACTGTAAAACAGGGACAGCTTTGGTGCTTGTCCTGAGCTCTCCATGCACAGCTTGGTTTTCCCTCTGGTTTCCTTCCCATCCCGGTGCTGTCCAGAGGAGGAGGATGGAAAATCTGGCACGGTGCAGGTGACAGGGTCAGCCTTGCACCAGTGCAAGTTTTGGCTCTGAGAAACTTCTCCATCCTTTTTCAGGAGTAAAGCAGTTCTCAGATGAGATGAACTCCCTGAAATGTGGTGAGGAATCTCTGCTTGGGGTGCTTTCATCTCTTGCCCATCAGCTGCTGTTCTCCACCAACACAAAGAAAATAAATCAGCCAAACTCCTCTCCTGAAAGAAAACAAATCATCCAAACTCTTCTCCTGAAAGAAAACAAATCATCCAAATTCTTCTCCTGAAATATCTTTTTTTAAAAACAGACCTTTTAGTGTTGCCGCATCGTATAAACTTTATTTTCCACAAGGACTCGTGTTTGCTTGTGTGCCCTCCCTTTGGAGGAGGGCAAAAACACAGGAGCCTGGAATATTCCCAAAGGCAGGAATACAGTGCCATTCCCACGGGCTGAGATCATTCCATTGATTGCAGGAGGATGGGAATGACATTGTGCAAAATCCTGGTGGGACCCGAGCTCCTCCGGATGTTCCAGCTCTGCCTGACCCATCCCAGAGCCAGCAGGATGCTGCTTGTCCCACCAGAGAAATGCTGGAATCCCCATCCCTGGAGGAGTTTATGGCATGTGTGGATGTGGGGACACAGTTTAGTGGTGGGTTAGTGGTCAGACTTGAGCTTTTCCACCCTAAATAATCCCAGGATTCTTCACCAGGGAAAAGCTTCTCTGCCCCTCAGTTTTCAGAGGGAATGGAGGAGCAGAAGGGCTGAGCATCCCTCTGGTGAAGGGGAAAGGGAGCAGAGAATTCCCAAGAACAGGAATGAAGTGCACAGAAGTGGCAGAGCCACGAGTAGGGATCTGAGCAGCTGCTCCTTGTCTCTTCCTGAGCAGGCACATCAGGGAAGATAAAGTGAAAAGGGGAAAGATAACACAGATTGAGTCAGCCTGGCTCTCAGAGGGAGCTTTTTCCAACCTATTTGCTTGTCAGTGGTGATTTTGGACAAGCCTGTGGGATCTTCAGAGAAAATCAACCTTTTTTCTTCCTGTTTCGTGCCTTGCAAAAGGGAATCTTTCTTCCAGACATGAATTTCTGGCATTTCTTGGCACGGGAAGAAGATCCAAGGTGGGTTTGGTGTCACTGAATGCCACGCCATGGCTCACCCCCATCTCTGTGTGTAAGGCTGGAGGTGTCTGATTCACCACACACCAGTGGCTCCTCCACTCTAAAACCAGCTCCAAGCCTGTATTAGTCATGTTTTAAGGATATTGAAATCAGCTGCTCGTGGCCATTCGAGGAATTCCAGCCCAGGGCTGTGGATGTCTCGGTGGGATGGGAGCAGGGAAGGGGAGGCTCAGCACAATGAGCTCATCCTGGCTCTCCTCTTGCTCAGCTCATCATCCTGCATCGGGTTTCAGGGATTATTCAACCCCTGGGAAACGAGATTAAGCAGTTGGTGCTGTGTCCTGGAAGTTTCTGGATTTCTTTCTCCTCTCTGTTAACTCCAGCAGGAGCTCTTGGTGTGACAAATACCAGCAGTGGCTGTTTTGGAGTTGGAAAATCAACATTCTGGGCTTGCAATGCAGGGACTGGGAGTGGGAGCTGCAAGCCCCAGGCTTTGTCCTGGCACCTGTGGGAATATCCTGCAACCACAGCATTCCCAGCAGCGTTCCCAGGCAGGCTCAGCCATCCCTGGGGAAGCAGGAGGGATTAGCAGGGTGCTCTGTTACTGACAGCATCCCAGGCCTCTGCTTCTCTCTGGGGACACTTCCTGGGGTGGTGTCACACTGTAGGGAATGTCCCAGGGCATGGAGACATGGGTGCTTTGCTGATATTCCCGCTCTGGAGTGTTCCCTGCCTTGTTCCTGGGTGTCTTCTGGTCCTCACACCGACAGTCAGGGCTGGGCAGAAGCCACTGCTGGGAGGAAACTCCTAATCCATGCTGGGAGCTGGGAGAGGGAAAAGGCTGCACTGAGCTCTGCACAGCAGCTGTGACTCAGCAGTGGGAGCAGCAGCTTTGCCATGGATCCTCTCCTGCAAAGTGAGCTCCAGGAGTGGTTTTCATCACCCAGCTCAGGGCTCCTGCTCCTCCCTGGAGTCACTGATCCATCATGGGCCCATCTCCCCAGCAGGAGCTCCCTGGGCCAAGCTCTGTTCTGTGTCTGGTCCCCCTGAGCTCCTCTGGCATCTCCACTGGGAAATGGAATATCAACAGCAGCAATTTAATGGCCCTGACTGTCAAACAAAGCAGAAATATTTGGATTGTAGTGGCGAGGGGTTTGGGGTTTGACACATTTTATTGCTGAAAACAGGATGTGATACTGCCTGTGCCAGCAGGAGGTGGGCAGCAGGGATGTTCCTGCTTCTCCTTGCCTGCCATGGGGATCCTGTGGGTTTGGGGGTGCAGAGAGCACCCCTGTCCCCCACAAAGGATCCAGACCCTACCAACAGGGCAGGAGGGACAGGGCACAGCAGAAAAGCTGTTTGTTACCTGTGTCTGTTCAGCACCCCCAGTGAAACCTGGGGTGGATTTCCCTTCCCAGGCCATTTCTGGGTTAATCTGTCACATCTCTGGGGCTCAGGGGCAGCAGCCACCACCCTCTGGCCCTTCTGGAGCCTGGTGTGTGGTGAAATGAAGAAGAGGATTTTAATGGCACTTACTGGAAATGCTGGCTGGCTCTGGAGGGCAGAGCCCTCTCCATCAGCCCAGCCTTGTCCCCCTGGGATCAAAATCATTCCCTGACCATTTTGGAATCAAAATCATTCCCTGATTTTATGCAAAATGCTTCTTCCACTGCTCACTTCAGCTGCATCTCGCTCTGGGGGTGTCCCAGTCCTTCCCTGTGGAGGGAATTGGGTGGAGGAAAGAAGTTTTGCTTAACAAAACCTCTCTGAAGAGCTCTGCTAATCCAAGCCCTTTGGCTCCAGCGGGATTTAAACATGTGCTTGCAGTTAATCAGGTATTTAAGTGGTTTTCTGACTTGGCAAGCCTGAGAAGAGCTATCCCAGAGGAGAAGGAGGAGAGCAGAGCCCTGGCCTTGCAGCTGAGGGTGTTTGGAAATGGGGATGGTGCAGGCAGCAGGGTGAGTTTGGGCTGTGGGTTTAACTTTCTGTGCCTCAGTTTCTCCTTTTGTTCAGTCTGCAGGGAGCTGTGAGGCATCAAAGGCTACAAAAAGGGCAGTTTGGTGAGCCAGGATGAGTTGGGATCAGTGCTGGTCAGTAAATACAGCTGAGCTGGCAGGGGAGGGACAGGAAAGGTCCTGCCAGGGGATGCTGAACCCAGAACTGCCAGGTCCTGCAGAGGAGACACCCAGGAGGGACCAGAGGGGGTGAGAAAGGATTTTAAGGGAAATCATCTCCCCTCAAGCTTTGAAAAGCTGCTTGGGGAACTCCCAGCTCTCAGAAGCTCCTCTGCTCAGCAGAGGTTTCGTGGAGTGTGAGGAAGGTTTTCCCTTGGCCTATGAATTTCACCCCAGAGCCCCTGAGCAGGGAGGTTTTCCCCACCTCAGTCTGATTTTCCTGCTCTGGAATTTGTGTCCACACAACCACCCAGCCTCACAGCACTGATGTTATTATGCAAAGTGTAGAATATTTAACCACACAAGGTTGTTTTTTGTTTTTTTTTTGATGTATTGATTTGCCATTGCTTTGAATCCCATTACAGGAATCTGCTTTATTAATGGACTTTGTCCATGCTGGAGATGCTGGATTTGCAAATGAAAGAATTGGAATTCACGTTGTCCATATTAATTACGTGGGTTTCCTTGGGGAAATCTTTATTTTTATCCTGCTCCTGGTGCTTTGTCTTAATTCAGAAAGCGAATTTGGTGCTGTGGGATTGGGTAGTTTTTCTCCTTTGCTGGAATTCCCTTTTAACAGTTGGGAAGGTATTCAGTGATTTCGTGGATTAGGCTGTTCCTGAGGATAAATCTTAATGCAAAAAAGGGTCAGGGAGCTTTTATTTCAGTGTTTAGATCAACCCTACTTCCTCCTCTTCTGCTTTGAGCTAAAATCTCTTGGTATCTTGTTCCTTCTAAATCTTTACCTTGCAAAATCTCCTAATTCCTGCAGTGATACTCAGCCAGATTCTTGTGCTGAGTAATTCCACTGAGCAAAAAAACAGGGATATACCTGGATTTTGGTATATGCAGGTGTTGCTATTGATCCAAACCCATTTTTTCCCTGTGCTCCTCCCACCCAGGCTCCTCCAATGGTGCAAATGGCCCCCCAAAAAATAAAGGCTTGGCATGATTTTATGGGAGTCAGCTGCAATTTGTTCACTTAAATTATCTTTTTGTCGTGCTCACATTATTCCACAGCGGCTGGTTTGGAGAGTTAATTGAATATTTGTGTCTCTCAAAGATGCCTTCCATTACTCCCCTTGAATAACTCTGGGAGAGGGCTGTGATGAGGAATCACTGATGCTTATTTTCTGCCTCAGAAACAACTGAGTTTTTTTCCCAGCACCTATTAAAGGATGCCAAGACATTCCTACAGTCTCCCACCCCGAAATTCCCTGCTTTTGAAGCAGAGTTTAGCATCCATTGAGCATTAACAATGCATCCCTGCATGGCTAATGCAATAATAATCAGCTCAGGGCTTGGAAGTGGGAGCAGCTCTGGGAGAGAGCAGCTCTTGGGTTGCAGCCTCTCATTGTGTGTGCAGGAGTGGATTGATTTCTGCCGGGTCCAGGAGGCTTCCAGGTGAGACAGGAACATCATTGTTGATGCTGCAGCTTCTGGGGGATGGTGTGGGAGTGATTCCCAGGGCTGGGCATCAAAACAGAACCCCTGGAGAGCTGTGGGCAGTCCCCACCTCGGAATTTTCGGCCGCATTGATCAATCCCCCAAAATTATCAACTTTCTTTTTCCATCCTTGGATTGCAGCAGCTCTGCTGGCTGAGGAGGGCAAGGGGTGGGGCATCAAAGCAACGTTTTCAGAGTGGATAAAAAAATCAGATGTGTTGCTTCAAGTGAGATTTGCAATTCCCTCTGTGCTTGGCTGTCCTGGGATCGCCTGCTCCTGGATCAGGGTGGGCTCAGAGAGGTTTTTCACCCATTGTACATCAGGAGACCCACACTGGCTCCTCCTGAAGCCTCTCATGGTGACAGCTGCTGGGCCAAGACCATGAATCCTGATTCCTTCCTAAGCAGAGCCTGGTTCAGGATTAATGGCAGAGCCTGGCAGTGTTGTGTTAATTGTGAAGGGAGGGTCATTTGGAGAAAGTGGCTGGATTAGAGCAGGGAGGAGTGAGAGGTGAGGACTCCCAGTGTCTCTTTGGCTCTGTTAGACCAGGCCAGCTCAGGCTGGGCTTTCCTGCACCCTCCCTCCCACCAGCCAAAGCTCAGCTCTAGGAGGATGCAGTGTCCTGGCCCAGGCAGGCTCCCTGGGACATCTGGGGACCATCTGGCCCAGCTGCAGAGCATCTGTTCTGCCATGCAGGGCTTTCCACAGCCAAACCCTGCTCCTTCCCTTGCTGGGATCTGTTCCTTCTTCTCTCCCAGTTCCCCTGAACTCAGGGGACCCTCATTACCTGTGAGAGCCTTCCCCACAGTTTAACCAGGGTGGTGACACACAGAGTCACCTCAGGGAGGACAGAGGGGTGGCAGGATGGACAGGCAGCACCAACTTTGATCCATTTTTGGTGGCTGTTTGATCCATTACTGAGGCTGGGCCATCTGAGTGAGGGGTTCTGGCCTCTTTTCCCAGCAGAGATGTTTGCAGGGATGTGCAGAGCCGGGGTGCCTGGCTCATGGAATGCTCCAGGTGCAGGGGGAGGTGAGGAGCAGACTGCACTGAGTGCCTGTGGGCTCAGTGTTGATCAGCTGGAGAGGGTGTGGGGAGCCTGGTCTGTGATTCCAGGCAGGGATTGTGTGATTGGGATGCTGCTCTTGTACCAGGAACCCTTCACTGCTGCAAGCCCAGGCACCAGGGCGGTCCCTCACAGGCACTGGAAACCATGAGGGTGAGTGATTCCTCCCCATCTGACAGTGCCATCCTCTCCTTGTGAACCTCTTCCCCTTCCCTGCAAGGATCCCAGTTCTGCTTTTCTCTTTTGTTCCTGTAAACACTTATTTTAGAGTTGTTTGTGGATTTACTGCTTGTGAGGGCAGGGTACGAGAGCTGCACGCACAAATAAAAATCTTTAGTGGCCAGCAGGCATCTCCTGTCACCTTCCAAGGACAAGAGTTGTCTGAGCCTCGGGTTACCTCCAGAAAAACCCATGGGGTCCTGAAGCAAATCATAAAAATGTAACAAATCTGGATGGGTGATCAGCTGCAGAACAGATGGGGCTGCTTTTGGCTGGGACAGTGGGCACGGAAACCACGCAGAGCTCCGTGCTTGCTGGGCTGGAAAACAAAGGTGAGAGCAGCACGAGGGGGGATTTTCCCTGCTCCAGTTGTCTCAACATTGAATGTCTAGGATCAGCTAATTAGAGGGGCTTTTCCTGGCAGGTAACTGAGAGAGACAAGCTCATCCAGGGACTGAGTCAGCCCAGCTGTCTCAGAGCAGGATGAATCACCATCCTCATAGGAATTGACAGCAGACTGAGCTTAGGTGGCAGCCCTGGCTCCTTCCCTGGCAGGAGATAATAGGCAGCCTGTCCTCCAAGTCCATTTTTCCAGCACAGATCTAGAAGGCTTTTGCAAGTGAAAATAAGTTTGGGATTTTTTTGCAGTTGGGAGCTGACAGCACGATGTGGCTGAGGCTGGGGCTGGTCCTGGGAATCAGCCCCGTGCTGGGGCAGGAATTCCCTCTGCATCCTTGAATCACAGGGCAAAAGGGAAGATACATTTATTTATGAACTTCTGCTCCTGTCCTGTGGTTTGGGTGCTCCAGGAAGCTCTTTGGGCAGTCACACGAGGATGGAAATGGCAGATTTGATTAGATTGTGGTTATATTTTCATTTAAAGCTTCACTGCAGAGCTGTGAAGGAGAGGCCCAGCAGCCAGACTGGAGTTAACAGGGTGGGAGTCATGCAGGGTTGATGCATGAACCTTTTTCTTTGGGTTTTAGCCAGGGAGTGTGGGGGACTTTGGGTGGAGCCGGCTCCCAGGAGCTGAGGGATTGGGAGAGTGACCCCTCAGCTGTGCTTTGCTCAGATCCTCCCCAGACCTGCAGCTTTTTCTGCCTCTTCCCTTTGCAGGAAGGGAACTTTGTGGCATCACTCTCCTTGGGAGGGTTCTAAAGTGACTCTGGTGCCCCTGGGCTGAGCCTGCTGCCAGGCTGGGCTGTCACCCATCTGTCTGGGAGCAGCAGGAACGAGTGACAAGTCCCACCAGGAGCCATCTGGTGCAGGCTCTGCATGGCCAGCAGGATCCTGGCTTGGGGCTGCAGCCCCAGCTGGAGCCACAGCCCCAGGCTTGGATGGAAAACCAGGATCTGGGCAGCTCCTGCTGCTTTAGGAGGGATGAGGGGGTAATATTTGGTGAGCTCAAGGCAAAGAGTTGTGTTAAAGGCAGTGGTGGATGGCAATTGTTGGAGCTGTTCAAAGCAAATCCTGGAGTCAACTTACCCAAAGAGCATTTCCAGGCTTTTCCTGGGATCCCAGTGGCTCTGTAAATCAGGAGAGCTGAGGCCATCCTCATTAAACATCCTCAGGCACTCTCCTGAAGGAGTCTTAGCTGTAGTCTGGCCAAATTCCAATTGGAGTCGTTGCCTTTCCCTGGCAGTATGAAATAAAAGAGCATTTTTTCTGCAAATCTCCTCTTCTCAGTTGTTTATTATCTGGCTGGCAGCATCACATCTCTGCCCATTAATCCATCTCTGCAAGTTCCTCCAATTCCAGCCTCCTGGAGGGGGTTCAAGCTGCCACCATTTATTATTTGAGTCAGTCTGCCAGGGAAATGTTTGCTCCTTCCCTGAAGCATCAACTCCCTTCTCTCTCTGCACCCTCACTCAGGGCTGGGATTGGCCATTTGTGGCTCCCAAACCCATATAAACTCTGTGAAACAGAAAAAAAACCCACATATTTAAACTCTGACTTCACTCCAGGCTGGTGGGATGGACATTAAACCTGCAGAAGCAGTTCTGGTTTGTGTGGAGGTTCCCAGGGTGGCTTTTGGGATGCCCCATCCAGATGTGCTGCTCCCATCACAGCTGCCCGGTTTTGCAGCTGAGCTCCCAAATGCTGCCTGCCCTCCTCAAAAGTGCAAATTTGATCATCTCAGTGTGGCTGAGGGCTGCTTTGTCCCAAAACACGCTGGGACATCATTACCTTTGGGGTGCTTTACTCTTCTCTCAACCAGAAATTGATTCCTGCCTTAAAAATCCTTTATTTTGGGGGGAAAGAGTAGGAGAAAGTAGATTTTCCTCACAAGACATGGGCTGAGCAGCAGGATATGTCCAACATCCAGAAAAATATGGGGTTGAGGCACATTCCACCCCTATCTCTGAGCTGACATTCCTCCCCACACTATTCCCACCTGCTGGAATGTTGGTTTTTTTTCCCCAGATAACTCAGAGCAGATGATGGATGGAACACTGAATTAATCCTTCCTCCCTTCGTGCCCAACTCTTGTTTACAACACCAACCTCCCTGCTTGGAGATTCAGGATGCTGCCCTGAATTTAATGGAGATAAAGGAGTTTTGGAAAAGGTGCTGGCCAAAACAGCAGCTCTTGGGATATCTATGAGCAGCTGTGCTGAGGCTCTTTTGCACTGGAACCTCATTTGGGCAGCAATAACTCCGTGTCAGTGAAAACAACAACAGCAGAAGCTGCTTTCTCAATGACTCCTCACAGGGACCTGCTGCATTTCCCCCTAATTACAACTCAATTTGCAGTGATCAATGGTTTAATAAGCAAAAATGTGGTTGGTTATGGCTTGGGGGATGCTGGCACTCGTGGAAACACAACTTGGAGCTCCCAAAGCCTGGGAGCTGCAGTTTTTGGCATCAGAAAGGAGTAAAAAGTTGTTTTACCTGGCATGAGGGAGAGATGAGTTGGGGGTGCAGCTCCCAGATGTTTTGCTTGGGTGATGTTGGCCTGAAGAGTAGAGTGTGAGCTCTGAGTTTTGGGGGGAAAGAGCCTTTTTTGTGGGTTTTTGCTGAAAACAACAGATTGGGCACAGCATCCCTGTGCCTCTCACTGGGCTTGGGGTTTTCTTCTCAAAAATAATTTGGGTTTTTTAATATCTTTCATGGCTGTGGCTGGGGATTTTCTATTGCTGGCTGCTGGAGCAACACATTACATTTTTTCTGATTTTTTTTTGATATAAATTCAAATTCACCCCTCAAAGTGGAGTAGATGTTTGGATTTTTTTTTTTAACCTAATAGTTTTGCACTGCTAGATTTGCAGAAATCTCCTCCCATGGAGGCTCAGCTGTTTGGTGGCAGGAAGTTTTCCTTCCAGTGGATAAGGATGGATGAATGGTTCCAGCTTCCTAAAGCTGGAAACAAACAGGAAAAACTGCAGGGAAGTCATGGGTGATTTCTGTTTGAAAATTCCCCTTTTTCCTGTCACTGCCTACAGAGATGTTCCCATTTTCCTGACACACGTGGACAAAGCACCCCAGCAGAGTTCAGGGGTTTGGATCCACTCCTGAACTCCCCTCAAATCTGTCTTGAGGCAGCCATGCCTGGCTCATAACCCCCAGCACTTTAAACCCTTATTTATTTGAAATCTGCACTTGCCAGCCAGGTAAAATCCCCTGGGAAAAGGGAATGTGCTGAAAAAAAAAGTGACTGGAGCCAGATGCTGGGCGTTTTCTGCAAAGCCAGTGAAGGGTGATTTGCTGCTGACAGCCTGAACTGGTGTTAAGTTATTAAATTGCAGATGAGCTCATCACTTGGCCCTGAACGAGTTTCGGCCTTGAGAGGCTCCAAAATATTGCGTGTGGTGGAGAAGAGACAATGCTGGTGTGGCAGAGGGGCTTGGGGAGCAGCTGAGAGAGACATCTGTGCACAAAAAATGTGTGTACCAGGAGCGGGGAGGGAATGCTCCAAGAGAAATGTGAAGTTCTCCCAGGAGACAGGAGGAGAAATTCTCTGATTTATGAGCTGGATGTTTTCATTTTAGCTGAGGAGAAAATGGTGAAGTTTTGAGATGCTTGAAGGGGTGTGATGCTGAGCGTGGTTTGATCCTGAGAGTTTGTCCCAAGTCTCCAGGTTGGCCCCCTGGTAGTGCCTGGTGTTTGCCATAGATCAGGGACCAAATCCAGCTTTTATCTGATGTTTGCTTAATCCTAATGCTGAGCTTTGCCAGACTGGGAAGGTGACATCCACGCTGCTGTTTGGTTCCTCTCTCCCTGGAAGGGTGGGAGTTTCCTTGGAGTACCTCCCTGCACAATTTCTATTTCTTCTTCCTCTTGCAAAGGAGCCCAAGCTCTCTCCACGTTGAGATTAATTTTTTTAATTTTTTTTTTTTTTTTTTTTAAGTACAACTTGGCAGAAGCCGTGACACAGAGCAGAAATCCGTTTGGCCACTTGATTTTCCCACCTGGGCACGTTCCTTCCCGCTGGGTTGGGTTTTGTGGCAACTGGGATTTGTTGTTCCGAGGCTTTTTTGGTGCTCCCAAGGCAGAGCAGCCTCACACTTGTGTGGTTTTTAACTGCCTCGGCTATTATTTTTTTGACTAAATAACCTGTTTGCAGTCAAGGAGTTGGTGTTAACTCAGCCAGTGCTGCGGGGCTGATCCTAAAATACCAAGGAAAGCAGTGGGATAAACACTTGTCACCTCGTTTGTGGCCTGAGCTGTAATTGCTGCAATGTGAGATCCCTCGGGCGCTGTGTCTGAAGGCACAATGGATTTATTTATTTTTTTTTAAGTGTAGATGTTTGTTTTCAACCTGTCTGAAACCACGGAGCATCCACACCTACAAGCAATGCGCCTTCCCGTGGGGTTTTTGGAGCATCTCTGAGCTCAGCACAAGGTTTAATTTATTGCACGGTGCCGAGGTGTTATGGGCTGGTGTTTGCCGAGAGGAAATTCTTTGTGCTGCGTGCCACCAGCTCCGTGGGAAGGAAAAAAAATCTTCAAAAGGGAATAAAAAATTATTTGGGTATTATATACACAAATATATTTGAGGCAAAAGGAGCACACTGTGTGTAACCCTTCCCCTCCTCATCCCTCTGCACTGATGTGTTCCATACAGCGAGGAGTTCTCGGCCAAAATTCCTCAAATTATTCTAAGAATGACAAACCACAGAGAGGAGCCTTGGAGGGAGGTCCGGCCCATCCCTGGGGCAGGATCTGCTCCATCTGAGCTGCTCCTGACACCTCCTTGTCCACCCTCACTGGCAGAGCTCCCACTCCTTCCCAGGCAGTCCAATCCTGCACTTTGCCCTTCCCTCACTCCAATCCATCCCTCTGTTTCCACTGCTGCAGTTCTGGGCTCCTTCTTCCCTCCCTGTGCACGGCAGCCCCAGAAGTCACCCAGTGCTGCATTTATTCTCCAGTTGCAGCTCTGGGCATTGTTCTCTGGGATCATCTTGGATTTCATCCTGTTGCAAAGGTGTCATTAACTCAGTGGGTTCATGGGGCTGATCCTGCAGCCCCAAAGCCTCTTTGAAGAGCAGGTGGAGGCCAGGAGTGCAGGTGTCCCTTCCTTCTCTTTGTCACCAAAACTGGGAAAAACAAAACCTCTCCAACAACATTTTTAGTGGGAACTGCTGGGGAATCATCTCCTCCTTGGCTCCTCCAGCAGTGAGGGCTGTTATAAACACATATTCTATTCTTGGCTTTTTGCAAGTATTAAGATAAATGCTATATGTATAATGTTAAAATGGCTTTGCTGTATAGGTGTGGTTTTTATTTCTGCTATTAGCAAAAAATAAAGCATAGTGGTAATAGTTGATATGGTATGTTTAAACTGCCTGCTTGGCTGGGATAATGTGAACATATGATGAGGACCCTGTTAACAGGCCAACTATCAAACACCTTCCATCCATGCAAAGTATAGACCAAGGCCCAAACTGGAAGTGATAAAAAGAATGGATTCAAACCACAGCCAGGAAACACCCGTGCTCTAAAAAGGCAGACCCGAGGAGCAGCCATGCTAAACACTTCCTAGAATATAAAAATTAGTTTGTGAAGAAGTATAAATATGCATGATGGTCTATGAATATGCTAATGGAAAGGTGTTTAAGGGATGTCTCCAAAAATAGTAGGTGTGCTCTTGGCTAAATGCCAAGCACCCAGCCATTTAACCCTTTGCTTTATCTCTGTCTCCCATTGTCTTTTTATTAAACCTTTTCAATTTTACCAAAAAAGCGAACTTCATTTTTCACAAGGGCTGACTTTTAAGAACCACTGCTTTTATAGCCCACCTGACCTTGCCCCTTTGCCCTTTTTCCTGCAGGATCTGGGGATGGAGTCCACCTCTCTGGATGATGTCCTCTATCGCTACGCCAGCTTCCGGAACCTGGTGGATCCCATCACCCACGACCTGATCATCAGCCTGGCAAGATACATCCACTGCCCCAAACCAGTAGGTGCCACGGTCTCCTCATGCTCTGGGGCTGGGCTGGCTTGGGAATCTGGGAATATGGAGCTTCTCCCTGAGTGCCAGGGGGAAATCCTCCCAGTTTTGGGTGGGTCTGGGACAAGAGGATCAGGTTTTCCAGCTGAAGGAGGGATGTTTGGCTAATGTTGGTTCTCCTTTTGAATTGTGTGTGGTGTTTTTAAAGCTCTTCCTGGCAAGGGCTCATCCATGGGTGGATGGACCTGCAGGCATCACTCACTCTCTTGTATTTGCTGCTAATAACAGGTCTTTAATTTCCTGTGAGAGTGTCTGAAGGGATGGAGTCATTCACTGCTGCTTCTTGAGGATGTTTGACTCAGTTACAGCTTCCATCAGTGTTTAAAAAGAAGGGAAATTGCTTTTTTTTTTTTTCTGAGGCATTTACAGATTTCTTTGATGTTGTGAGGCAAGGCCACAAAGGTGTTGCTCGGGCTGTGGTGTGAGTCTGGCTCTTCAGGGCTTCATAAACCTCTCTGCACTCAGTAAAATGTGCTGGGAAGGGCGGAGTGGCTGCAGGGGACACCAGGGACTCGAATCTCCACCTCCAGACACCAAGGATGGCTGTCCCATGTCCTGCAGTGTGAGATCAAGCTGGAGCCACACCCCTGTGCTGTGCAAGGATCTCCTTGGGTCCCTTTTCCCGTGGAGAATAAAATCCTTTCCTCCCTCCTCCCCCATGAGCTGGAAAGTGGAGAAACCTCCTCTCCTGCCGGGCACATTTCCAGGCAGAGAGGCCCCGTTCCCCTGCTGAGGTTGCCCTTTTCCAGAGCACTCTAAGCTGCTTTCTCCTCCTGAGGGTGAGCCATGGCCCAGGAGAGCTCTGTGTTCCCTAGAAATACACCCTGAGGTCACTCCTGAGCCTGGAGCTGCTCCAGTGCCCAGCTCCTGCTCTCCCTTGTCCCCCTGCAGGTTTCTGTTGGCACCAGAGGCTGTGGAGGAGGCAGTGCCAGGGAAAGCAGCAGGGAGATGCAAAATCCTCATTCTCTGCTCAGCCCTGTGAGGCACATCTGGACAGCTGTGTCCAGTTCTGGGCTCCTCAGGACAAGAAGAGCTCCTGGAGCAGGGCCAGAGCAGGAGGACAAAGAGGGTGAAGGGACTGGAGCATCCCTGACAAGGAAAGGCTGAGGGGGCTGGGGCTGCTCTGCCTGGAGAGGAGGTGCTGAGGGGGGACCTCATCCCTGGCTGTCCCTGCAATGGGACAAGAGGAACGGGCAGGAACTGATGCCCAGGAAGCCCCACCTGAAACTGGGGGAGAATTTCCTCCCTGTGCAGGTGAGAGCTGAAAGAACAGATTGTCCAGAGGGGTTGTGGAGCCTCCCTTCACTGGAGATATCCCAGAGCTGCTGCCTGTTCTGGGATTCTGTGGTGGCAAAACCCCAAATAAATCAGCCTGTGCAGCACTGAGGCTCTCACTCTGCAGGAGATGCTTTTTGGGTGCCCTTGGTGCTCTCCACAATTCTTTGCACAGCTCAAAACATCACACCAGGGATGGATGGAGGGATGGATGATGGATGGATGATGGATGAATAGATGATGGAGGCATGGATGATGGATGGATGTTGCCTTGCAGAGGGAAGCAGGGGTTGTGCAGCTGACAGGGAACAACTCCAGCAGCAGCAGGGCTGTGCTGCAGCCCCTCATGGTTGCCTTGCTCAGGTTTGGGTGCCACCAGCTGTGCTTTAAACCCTTTTTTTTCTTTTTTTTTTTGGGCAGCTGAGTGAAAAGTAACTTCATCTCAGTTTTCATGGTGGTTTCCTGAGATACTGATGTTCTGTAAGTCCCCAGAAAGTTGCATGCTTCAGTCACCAGGGTGATTTTCCAGCTTCAAGCCCTCTCTTCCCCCAGACTTATTTCACTTTGACAGAGGCTTGGCACAATGTGTGAGAGCAGAACGCTCAGGGCCAGGAGTGCTGCAGAAATTTTGGCTTTTGCTCTGCATCTTGTGGCACAAATATACATAAATATATATGTTGAGGCAGCTGGGAGCTTGTTTTTATCCATCCAGAGGTGGATGGAGCTGACCTGGACTTGGTCCCTGTTAACCTTTTTTAAATATGTCCCTGCTCAGGGTTATGGGGTCCTGCTTCCCTCCTCCCTCCTGGAGAGGCTTTCCTGACTCTCTGTACATTGCTTTTTTCACTCAGCTTCTATTTATACCACCCTTAGCTTAAAGGTGACCCCTTGGTCTCTCCTCTGAGCTAAAATAAAAGTTGAATCATTTTTCCAAGCCCTGGGTAAACACAGCTTGAGTCTGTATGGCCAGGAAAAAGTTGGCCTGGGCTCTCCAGCTGTGGAGTTCAGGGGATGCTGATTCCAGGCAGCAAATCCAAACCAAAAGCTGTAAGTTGTGCTGGAGGAGGCTGGAGTGCTGTGAGGGAGTAATTTGGGAGGTGGAGATGTTTGGGTGAGCTTTGTGTGGGTGTCCAGGCAGTGGTGCATGGCTGGGCTGCAGCTCCCAGGCCCTGCTGAGATCCCAGCCTGGCCCGAGGGTTGGGCTGTGAAAGGAGCTAAGGAAAAACTCTTCTCCAGATCATTTGGAAGTCAGGGCTTGGATTTGGTCCCATCCCTATTTGCAGATGTGTGTAATGCAGTTCAAGGAAACCCTGGAGTGCAGCTCCTGTCCCCTCTGGGGTTCCTGAGGCCTCGGGAGGGGCAGATTTGCTGCCCAGGACACTCAGACTGTGCAGGAAGGTTTCCAGCAGGGAAAGGGGGTGTTTGCTTTGGCTCAAAGACATCTGAACAAGTGTTTTCTCTCCCATGGCCAGTGTTTTATCTCCCTGCCTCTTTCCTCATGGAAAAGGGTCCTTGGAGAGTGGCTCAGCTCCAAAGCCACTTCCCAAAACCCAGTGCCAGGCTAAGGAATCAGTGGGTGCTGCCCTCAGGTGATGTCTGCCTGTGCCCAAGGCCAGGAAAAGGGGACAAACACCCCAGCAAAGCCATGTGGTGTGGGATGGAGCAGCCAGGATGCCCCAAATCCCTGCAGCTGCTCTGGGAAGGAGCAGAGAACACAAACTTTGCATAAGGAGCGAAGGGCCCCTGTGAAAAATTCACAGCTCTGTGTGCCAGGAGGGAGATCTGGCCCTGAACTACTGGAAAATTAAAGCAATTCCCTTTTTTTCCACAGACCAGAGCCACGTGTGGGGATGACTGATGGCTGTGATAGGGAATGAGTCAGGCTTCCCTCCAGGTCCTTGGATTTGGGATAAGCACTGGGGGAAAGGGGAAAGTGGAGCCTTAGGCAAGGCTGGTTTGGGGTCTGTGTCCTTGTGCTGTTTCACTGCTGCCCCTGGGATGTACCTGGAAGCTCCTCCAAGCCCTGAAGGCTGCCCAGGGTGAGATTTTGGCTTTGCTGACCCCCAGCCTGCTGCTTTGTGCCAGGGAAAGGCTGGGCTTAGCAAAGCCCCATCCCAAACCCCGGCTTTGCCTGGCCATTCCCCTGTTGGTCCTGGGCAGCAGCTCCTCCCAGGCCTCAGGTGGAAGATGTGATCCTGTTCAAACACAGGGCAGTGGATTTGGGCAAATATCTCATTTTGGGAGCTGTGTGCAACAGGGAACATCATCCTCATCTTCCCCACTGAAATTCAAGATAAATGGGGACAGGGAGAGGTTTTAAAGCTCTTCTAAGCAGCTGGAGAGTGGAAGCAAAGTGGATTTTGCCCTGGGTGGAGGGAAGATCTGTTTTCCTGTCATTTGAGCAATTTCTGTGTGGCCACATCCCTGGCCCTGATGTCTTTTCCTGCCTGAGCTGTAAACTGATCAGGTTTGCAGGATGACTTTGATTCCATGAGCTGTCACCCATGAAAACAAGAAATGTGGTTGTTGTGACCTGGATGGAATAATCCATTTCTAACCCTCCTTCAGCTCTGTGGGATGAGGACTTAATTTACAAATGGTATTGAGGTTTTTATGCCCTGCATTTTTAAAGTGTGTTATTTCTGTCTGGGCTAAAATGAGCATTTTTCTTCTGATTTACCACCCCTCTGTGCTGTAAAACTCTATTAATAACCTCAGTTTGTGCAAGATGAAGATAATCAGGGCACCACGACCACCAGCTCAGGGCCTTTCTCCTCAATAAATATCCCCATAATCCAGCTCCTCTGCCACGTGTGTTATTATTTGAGCTGGAATTCAAATTATCATTCCAAGTTCCTGACATCAAATTTGTTTTTCAGCCTTAGGGGATGAAATTATAGGTATGAAGTGGTGACACTCCAGCACAGGGTGATCTCATCAACCCCAGTGAGGTTTTTGCTTTTCCCTTTTGCTCTGAGGTGTGCATGGAAAATCCCACACAGCTCTTGGGTTCCAAAGTGCTACGAGAACACTGAGTATTGTTTGTTTTCTGCTTTAAGAAACATCATAAAAGCAGCTGATCTATGAACAAAACCCCTCTAAACCCCCAAAACGTGATATAAAAGCAGAGGGGATGATGAGGATTCGGCTTAATTAATGGCTCTTTCTGGGTCTTTGTTTTGGTTTTTGCTGGTCTTGCTTCAAGTGTGAAGATCCCTTTTTGTTGGTATTTAAGACATTGCAATATGTGAAGATGTCCTGAAGAAGGAAAAAGTCTGGAAAGCTCAGACCCCTCTGGGGGCAGCTCTGGTTCTTTGCTGGCTTGGTGTCCTGCTGTCTGCTCTGCAAAAAGAGAGATGTTCCTTCCCTAAAGCTTTTGTGTGAGAGCTGAAGCTGAGCTGAGTGCCTGGGAAATGGGGGGGAATTACACTTTGCAGGGGTTTTAAGCATGAAATCTAAAAGGGGAATAATGGCAAGGTCTGGATGGGCTGTGGTGGTGCCACTGCTGGGAACTCACTGGGGTTTTGTGTGAAATGGGACCTGGGCCCTGCCTGATCTTCCTTTGTGCAAACCCTGGGGGTCCTTGTCCCTCTCAGCCTGAGGAATGTTGGGATGATCCCAGCATCCCCATTTCCACATGGAATTGGAAATGTGACCAGTTAATCACACTCTGCTCATAAAATCATTTAGGCTGGGAAAGATTTCAGATCATCAAGCCCAACCATTAACCAGCCCAGCATGGCCAAGGTGACTTTTATCAAACTTTTTCATCTTTCTGATCCCTTTTTGGGTGGCTTAAGCCCAAAATCTCAAGGCCAGCTGGCAGAACTGCCAGGCCCCCTTTTTGCTCAGCTCCCATAATAACAGCACGACCTTTCCCAGCCATCTGCAAAGCCCTGGAAATGCCGCAGGGTGGATTCTTATCAGGCTGGAGATGGATTTTTGCAGTGCCTCCCAAATGTCAGGTGCCACATCATGCAGCAAGGGATGTGCTCAGCTTCCCCTCTTTCTTCCCCAAGAGCATCTTGGTGACACCAGCTGTGGGTGATGGGCATCATCACATGGGTTGGATGAATAAATTATTAAAAAGAGGATTAAGGAATGAACCAGGAGTTGGAAAAGATATTTGTTACCTGTGGGTGAGGCTGAGCTTCCCAGTTTATCTTTCAGTCTTTCCTCAGGACCTCTTCACCCACAGTGTCCCCAAGGGAAGTGACAGATGAAGAAGCAGCCACCTCATTAAGCAGTAACAACACATTTTATCGATGTTTTCTGCTGCTAATTGTCCTTTGAGTTGAGCTCCTTTGGGTTTTAATCAGAATGTCATTTCCCTCAAAGGAAGGGAGGGTATTGATTGCCTGCCCCTGGCAGGAGGATGATTTATTTACCTGAGGAGAGTGACCTGGCCTGGAGGGTGGCTGGAGGGGAGAGCTGGCACTTGGCTGTGGGTTTTGGGATCTCCTTCTAGCCCAGCTCACAGCTGTGGGAATGCCAAGCAGGAGAATGCTCTGCTGGGAACGTGGGTCTGCAGAAATGAGTGGTGCAATAAGGAAACTTTGAGGGCTTTCCTAAGGAGGGGATTCCTCTCTGTTGATAAACTTCTGCTGATGGGTGAGGAGTTGATGGTGCCCACACCTGCCCTGGTTCAGGCAGCAAAGGCTGCCCACCCCCTGCTCAGAGGGGTGAGAGAAATTTTAATAAATATTAGACCCAATCTGAGCAGTTTTGGGGCTACAATGCAACCCTGTTTCAACCCTGGCCCCTGAAGGCTGGCAGTGCCCAGGGTGCATTTTGATTCTGCTGCTCTCCTGCAGCATCTGGGGAAGGAAGGGATGGAGCTGCTGCCACCTCCAGAGGCTCTGCCCCAAACCCTGACTTTGCCTCATGCTGTAGACTTGAAGAAAAATCCAAAAATCCCCCAAAGTTCAGCTTTTTTTTGCTTTGCAGAGAGGTTCAGAGGGGCTGAACTTTGCAGGAGGAGCTGAAAACACTGAGGATAAACCCCTGGCACTTCCAGCAGCCCTTTCCTTGCTGCTCTCTCCAGCCCTGAATGAGGAATAAAGAGAATTTCACAGCAGGGAGCAGCAATGCCTGGATTTGGGAAGGGCTGTACACCCAAAACACCTCTAGGGCTTGGAAGCACTCCCGTTTCTAGGGCTAATCCTGGAATTTGAAGAGTTCCTGGCATTTCGCCTCTCTGCAGCATCACAGCTGCCTTGGCAAGTTATTTCCTGGAGCAGGGAGAAGTTTGTCCCTTTGCTGCTGAGCTCCAAGCTTGCCTTGGCTGCTCCCAGCAGGGTCACCTTGGTGGGACAGCTCTGCATCCCTTGTTTTGGCTGTGCCACAGGGCAGAGATGCTTTCCCCCAGATTTTTGGGGGCTCAGGACCCTCTGGGTCTTCTGAACCCCCTCTGGTTCACCCCAGGGGCAGAAGGTGCCCTCCTTTCCCTGGGAAAGCAGCAGGTGATGGCTCCTTCCAGAGGGGAGGCACCTGCTCTGTCTCCATTAGGGAAAAAAAAAAACTTTAAAAAAATTAAATTTTAAAATAATTAAAAATAAAAATAAAAGCAAGGAGCTGAGTTTTTGTAAATGGGGAAGGTGCCAGGAGGCTTTCCAGTGGTTGCTCTTCCTCGATGGCAGGGACTGGGATTCTTGGCCTAAGTCCAGCCAGTGATTATCACCCAGTTTGGGGTATTTAGGGATTTGGGTAAGAGCTTTATCCCACCCTTTCCATCTTCAAAGAGTTTCGCAGTCCTTGGGTAATTTGCTAAATCCGCCCGATTTCTCTGTCACTTTCCTTTTTCCCCTTGCCGTGCATCCTCCCAGGAAATCCCAGCACAGCTCCCGGATCCGCATCCCGGAGCTGTTGCTGGCAGAGCTTGGATACTCTCGACTGCTGCTTCCTCTCCTCTTTTTCCCTTAAAAAAATCAGGAAAATCCCCAGTTCTGCTGTGCCTGCGAGGGCCCCACGGTGGTTAACGGGGGTTGTGCCCTTTCCCTGGGATTCCCATTTGCAGGCACTGGATGTGAGGGGGTCCTGCCCCCCCTTCCCAGCCTCCCAGGGCTGAGAACCCCCAGGGAATGACAAAAATCTCCCAGGGACGCTCCTGCAGCAGTGAGGGGCCGGGCTGGGCTGTGCTTCCCGTGGGATCCGATGCGGTGCAGCTGATCCAGGCTGGGAAAGCGCCTGGGTGCTGTCCTGAATGTGGGACATAAATAACCCAACAAATAACCCAGTGATCCACGTCTGCTTTCACCCTGGGAGGGGAGGGGGCAGAGCAGGGCCAGTGTGCCTGCATTCAGCAGGTTGAGACACACTCCCAGGGGGGATTTCCCTGGGAAATGCGGCTTTTCCTCTGGAATTCATCCTCCCTGTGTGTGCTGAGAGGGCAGGCAGTGCCACCGAGTGCCACCATCCCCTGAGCACCCTGATTCCAGCAGCATCCCGGCTGTTTTTCTCTCTTGGCTGTCTGAAATGATTAACCCGTTGTTTGCTGAGGTATTTCCCGAGCAATGAGTAATCCCTGAGTAACCCCTCCTGGATTTTTACTGCTCCCTTTGTTTCGTGGCAGCTCTATCAGTAGGATGCAGGTGGATTTGGCATTCAAGTGCTGCTCCAGTGACCTTTCCAGTGGCATCCAAGTGGCCTTCCCATGATGGCTTTGTTTGTAGCGCTGGAGTGGATCCAATTTATCGGGCCTGGGGATGCTCCAGGGCCTCCTCCCCACACCTCAGGCAGGTTTTTAGGGTTTTACAGCGCCAGGAAATGCAGCACACAGCTCCCTGCCATTCCCCACATTTCCCCCATTCCTCCTTTTCCATGGAAGCTGAGCTGAGAACCCTCCAGCAGCTCTCAGGGAAGATTTTTATATTCTTTTTTTTTTTTTTTCCCCTTTATCTTCCATGTTCCCCTCAGGGCCGTCTATCACCTCGGATTTTATTGCCTTCTCTAATTGCTTCTCTGAAGTCCAAGTGCAATATTACTTCAGGATCCTTTGGAACAACTTCCTGAGCTGCTGCAATCCCGTTCATCTCCTACTTCTGCCTCCCTTGATAAGCCCTATTGTACATTGCTTTTCATTTTGGCGTGTCAACACCTTTGCACTTTCAGCAAAGCAGATTCGAGGGGGAAAATGTGCAAAATTGGGTTCCATTCCTTCCCTTTGTTTCTACAGATTTTCCTTTTCACTCTTCTGCCACTGCTGCAGCTCCATCAGCTCATAATTTGGGCTAATTCAGGGTTTAATTGCTGGGTCCTCGGTGCTCTGTGGTTGTCCTAAGTGAGCCCTCAGTGCTGGTGGGATCCCCACGGGTTTGTGGTGGCAGAGCTGGGATTTCTAGGTTTTGAACAGGAACAAATCCTCTCCTAACCCAGAGCTAAGGAAAGAGGCTGGCTGGTGCTCAGGGGGAGGTGAGCACCCACCCCATCCCTGCAGCCAGGACAGAGGGGGAGCTGTGACATCCACGCTTATTTGGGGTTCCAGCTTTGGTAGATTTGCCTGGAATCAGAGGATTTGGGGTTTTTTTCTTGAATTGTGAAGTTAAGACAAGCTCCATGCTCAGTGTTGGGTTAATTAATGAAAGCCAAGGGGTTAATGGGACCTTCTGGATTTGGGCCAGGCAGGTCCCCTCAGGTGACAGCCAGGTTGTCCCTGCAGGCCCCACAAGTGGAGCCCACTCCCAGTTTGCACCAGTTGCTGCCTTTCCCCCTCATTGAGCTTTATGCTGCTGTCAAGCAGGACTCCACAAAATGTTAATTTTGCCCTGGCACGGAGCCCCTGCCATCTGCTGCAGGACACCTTCAGCTGCCAGAGCATCAGGCTGCTCCAAAAAGGTGCTGAAGGGCCAGAAGTGCTGCCTAAGCTCTGTATTCTCCCCCTGCTTTGCAGCTAATTACAGCCACATCCTTTAATTATTCTGAAGCAAAAGCATTTTCTGCTCCTTGTGCAGTCCTTACCTGCAGACCTGGGTTTGGAATTCCACTGGATGGTTTTGTAGCTGGGGTTTGCCAGGTGAGGGGCTGAGCTTTCTGATCAGCATCTCCAAGATGATCCTTGCTCTGCAAAAGGGTGGCTGCTGGATGGGAAATTTTGTGGGGTTTCTAATGAGGTTTTATCAAAGTCTAATTTTTGCTTGATAGAAGATTGGTTCTTCTCCTTTAAAAAAAAAAAAAAGCCCTTTTTCTTTGGCTTTTATTTATGCTACTTCAGATTTTACCTCTTTACCTCCTTTTCCTCTTTTACCTTCTTTAGGAAGGAATTTTTGGTGATAAAACCTCTGTGCAAGCAAATCAGAAGGAAGGGAGTGAGGTTTCCACTATGAACAGCATTCCCTATCCAAACAGCATCTGGAGCTGTTTGCTGGGTTTGCATTGTTTCTGTGCAGCTTTTATGTCTTTTATTTCTGTTTTTGTGCATCTTTTAACATTCTCTCAGTAGGATTTCCCACAAACTGCCGGGATTTCCTAATATTTGGGGTAGTTTGATATGAAAACACCCCTACATTAGGTGATTTAGGACCTGATTTGATGCTGGGCTCTGACTGTGTGGATCCACAGTGATCATTGCAAAATATGACCAACCCCCCCTCCCATTCTTATTAAAATGGCCTTTATTAAATTGCTTCAGTTCCTCCTCTAATTTGAATTAAACCAAACAGGATTTATTTTCAAAAGGATTTCTGCTCTGTGCTACGGGGTGGGTCAAACTCATCAGCCCTAAAGCCACGTTGTCACTTTATTTGGAATTTATTTTTGGGATCTATCACTCCACCATGCCAACGTCTGCTTCCCTTTGGGCATCACCCACGTCATCCCTCATCCTCCACACGCTGCATCCTCTTCCCAGAGGAGCCTGAAACGAGGGAAGGGGAATGGCAACACCCTCGTGGTGATGTTTTAAGGACACTTCCCTGGAGAGCTCTTCCAGGGAGATTTTCATGCCTTGCCCAAGGAACTCGGCCATGCAGGAGGAGGGATTTGGGATTTGGGATTTGAGATTTGGGATTTGGGGTTTGGGGTGCATCCCCCCCTGCACACCTGGATGGGGTTGTAGGTAGGAACTGTCACCAATCCCTGTGCTCACCTCCTGCTTCTTGGGATGTTTTGCGGGAATGGTGGATTTAAATCTTTTCCTACCTCCTGGTCTGACAGGATTTGCTGGAGAAAACCCCATTAGGACTTGCAGAGGGAAATCTGGGCCTGGCTGCAGCACAGATGTCTGAAGCAACAATAGGCTCTGAGCTCAGCCCCACGCTCTGAAAGCACAGGGGGGAGGGACAAAAAGGAGAAGAAAGGGAAGGGAAAAAGCAAAGCAGAAAATCATTAGATGACTCCAGCCCCTCGTGACAACATCAAAAGGGAAGAGTCGTAAATTCTGATCCCCTAAAGGCTGGGGGGAGCAGGAAAAGCCCTTTTGGGGTGGCAGCTGCAGGTTTGGGGTGGGCAGAGCTTTGTGGGGCTGATCCTCTGTGCACTGGGGGAGGTGGGCACAGCTTTCCCTCCCCGATTCCCTGAGATCAGGGGGTCCCAGGAGTGTCTGGGGTCTGCATTCCCAATTCAGGGATCTCCCAGGGTGGGAATCCCTCACACATGGGCCCACTCCCACATTTCTGTTCTGCTGTCATCCTTTCCAAACACCAAGGTCTGTCCCTGCCCCAGCTCGTGTCCCTGGGGATTTGCTCTCTTTGCCTCCTGCTAATTTGGGATAACTGATTGGATACACATTAAAGCCATTGAGGATTTTCTCCCCTGGGGCTTCCCAGGGCATGTCTCACTGTTTCATGCCTTTGTTTAACTGGATAATAATTCCATTTATCATTGTGAACATGGGGGTTTTTTGTCTTTCAACTGTTTGAGGTTTTTTTGCTTAATAATCCAAACTATTATCCTATTGTCCTAGACAAAAAAAACCCAACAAAAAGGAGGAGGATCTGGAAGGAAATCTCTCATTCTCTTTATTTTTCAGGTGTGAAATAGGTCATGTTTTAAGGTTCATTGTCTGCTGAACTGCATGAAAAGCAAAAATCTTGGCTGGGGCATCTCCACACCAAATATTTCATGTGCAGGGAATGGTGTTCCCAGGATAAGTGTGGTCTGTGCCTGCACAGAGCTTCTCCTGCCTCACAGCTGCAAATTATGCAGCATCCAGAAAGAGACCTTGCAAGTGTGAAAAAAGAACCACAAAAGGGGAGGGAAAAAAAATGTAATTTATTTGGGAAGGCCAGCGAGTTCTCTTGTGTTAAGATATGCAGGACAGCACTATTTTTTTTCTGTTTTTTTTAAGATTGATTGTGAGTGACAGAAATGTGGGAACTGTGTAATAACACCGAAGAAAAACCCTGTTGCTTCCTGGCAGCCCCCAGACAATGGCTAATTGTTCTAATTTGGGTCATTCCCCTGCTGTGCTGCGGCAGGAATTCTTCACCGGGGCTCTGGAATCATCAGCTCTGGCCTCTTTTCCACGGTGCCTGGCCCCGGTGCAGCCCCCGGGGCGCTGCCCATCCCCAGGGGTTCCGCTGCTGGAGGAGGAGCAGGGATTCGGTCGGGAATGAAAACAAATTAATTTGCTGTAATGTCTTTATCACCAGGCTTTGTGTCCTCCTCCGAGCTCGCTCCTTTTGGAGCAACGCTGAAATTCAGTGTGGGGATGCAAATCTTGCCCATGTGGGGATGCAGGGAGGGTAGGCAGTGACTCCAGGGTTATTTATCTGCAGTGGATATAATATAATATAATAAAAATATAATAAAATAAATATAATAAAA
>WEIU01016868.1:0-10752 GCA_013389925.1 Aegithalos caudatus | reverse complement strand
AGTGAAATGAAGGAAGGTGCTAGGAAAAAATCCTAAAATTCATATAAAACAGTGGTATATTTTTAAGTTCTATTATTACAGCAGTAGTAGTTGAGTGGAGTTAGAATTCTGGATAAAAAAACCATGCAGGTTTTGCACGAATAAATACATTTAATAAATCATACATTTATTGAATGCTATTGCCCATGAATGCACATGCTCTACCAACATTTCTGGTTGCTTGCTTTTCACATTAGGATGGGTACCTTACCCAAGCCTAGATGCAAGAAACATGGAATCTGAAAGAGTCTGTTAGGTATGGGGCTCCAGACAAATCTTACTTAATTTCATCCAGAGCTCGCTCTTGGAGGAGTGTAATCATTTGTGTTCCTGCTCAAAACTAATAATCTGCCAACCCCGATCTGGCTCCATACATATATAATCCAAATGTTTCTGCAGTGTTTCCTCAGAATCAGAGCACAAGGAAATTCAGTACAACTGCTCCCCTGTGCTTCTACACTGCATCAGGACAGGTTTATTTCAGCCTACAAGCTCTACCTCTTCTGTATATTGACCTGCCCTGGACTAATTTCCTCTTGTCCTGCATTTCACGTTAGAGTGGATGCAGATATGACTATTACAGACCTGATATGTACATCCTAATAGGACTATTTGTATCGAAGTTAAATGTGTTGCAGAGCTGCCCTTGGGACTTTTTTCAAGAATTGGCCCAAACCCAAAAAACCCTGTCCTGTGCTGCACCTCATAAGTCATCATTTTGCATTAACCATCAGACCTGAGCAGGTTTTGTGTATGTGTTGCCCAAACAGCCTGTGCTGGAAGACACTGCAAGGTCTCCACATTGTACTTCTCATGCTACATGACAAGAATTTATATTTTCTGAAACCTGAGTGCAAGTACTCCTACACCTGTATTTAGGCATTTTCATATGATTCTGAAAGACAGCCTAAGTATCTAGAACTCAAGTTTAAAAACACATTAGATAAAAATAGTGAAGAGCATATATAAGAGAAATACTTCTAGCTGTAGAATATGGGTATTTCACACCTGAAAACTCAAAATGGCATCTCATAGCATCTCATAAAGTAAACCAGGCACAGGTCACAAACATGCAGAAATAAAATGCAGCATACATAACCACCAAGGAGGGAAGGCAATACAAGTGACTTTGCATTTCTCTGTGCTAGCAATGGCTGGAAGTGATTTGGGGTCTTAGTGTAACTAAGAGGAATCTCAGAACTCTCATGTCAATTGTTGCCCTTCAGAATGGAATAGTTTGAGAAATTAATGAATACCAGCACAGCTCTGGCCATATTCCATGCATACCTTCAAGGTATATTCTGGCTATTACTTATCAGGAAGATCTATAGCACCTTAAGATTTGGAGGTGGGATTTTTGTTCATTNGTTTTGTTTTGTTTTGTTTTGTTTTGTTTTGTTTTGTTTTGTTTTCTTCTCCTGGAATAGTGCATCCAAAGCCTCTGCACAAGACTAGAACCTACATTTTGTTTCAGTGAAAAAGTCAAAATGTCAGTCAAACAAAACCTTTTCAACTGGAAAACAGGATCTAAACAAGCACACCTCTAATCTGAGAACTTAAAGCGTGAAAATTCTGATGCTACTCTGCACAGTGCTCTCTAGGGTCTTCAGTACTGAGCTCCTGCTCTGCAGACTGAAGGTGTAATTAATTTCTTATTGAACAGACCTATGAACAAGAGCCTCCAGTCGTGAACTGTTTGTCTTAAGACAAAAAGATTTTAAACCAAAATATATAGGTGGTGTACCATGAAACAAATCACACAATGGGGTGCACATGAAAAATCTGCTAATTGCAGTTTTTGTCACCAAGATACTGTAATTTTCTTGAACTCCTTACAGATCTCCCCTCAGCAATGGTGGAAGTTCATTGAACAGATGGGAACTGTACTTAGTCCAAAATTGTTGCAATGTCATCATTGCTATTCTCTTTCAAAATTTACTACAGTTTACACAGAACACAGAGACCACATAAAAATGGATGTTTTTTTCAACTCTGCAATTTGTCATAGGTTTTCTTCCTTGTTCGGCTGCAAAAATTCTCATTTTCTGAGTACTGTTAAACAGATTGGTTACCATCAATATTACAGGGAGATAATAAATGCAGCTTCCAATGGGCAACTATACAGTGTTTTAGATGGCCATTGCTCAAAATTTGGTTTCAGTTTTTATGTAGCTCTGCTTCTGGGACAACCTGAAGTCTATAGAAAAAATATGGTTTGGGGAAGGGTTAGGCTTAGGATAAACAGAGAACATGATGTAAGACTATTGAAAGCAGGTGAAAGATATCCACAATTTTTGAAAGATTCCCACAAATTTTAATGGCCTTAACAATGTGCTGATATTGTATAAGGTAGAAATTGACTGTACTGGTTATCATATTATAGAAGACATGCTGCTCTTTCTCCTGATATTTAAGCAAGGTCAGCTTTTTGTTATTGCATGACAGCAGCAGCGTAGATAAACACCTGATAAGGCTATTGCTACTCATAAAGGCAAATCTAGATGTGGAAGATTATTATGAGAAATGGAAGAAGGATGGAAGATAGAAAACTGAATAAAAAGCACTAAATGTCCATGTAGACAAAAGATAAATCTGCCTCACATAAAAATAGCTATGTATGACCTATTTTCCAATTCTGTCAGAATTTTATTGAAACCTAAAAGAGGTGTTTCCTGAAAGGAATTGTAAGAAAAAAGTGCAAATCATAAAAAAGTGACTGATTTCTCTATCAATTCCAGGTACCAAACGGTTTTGGATATTTTAGAATTATTAAATGTTTTACCAATACCCATGTAATATCCTGGAAACAAGAATCAAATAACATCCAGCATGCAGATTTGGTCTGCCTTTTAATTCAAGATAACCATAATGTTTACCAATTCAGATAACTATTCAAAGCTGAAAGGAAAATAGTTCTATTCACTCTGCTTCTTTCAGGTGCCAAAAAATAATTATTTTTAAATGTTTTTTTTCTTCTTTCATATGACAGGAAATTGATACAGACTACATGGGCACTGACTGTGTAAACACAAATAGTTTTTAAGCATTGTAAATATATCAACACAAAAATTATACCATGTTTTTCTCTTTGAAAGGCAGCCAGCAAAACATAAACCTCATCAGAATCTAACAATTACATATAGAAGTATGTTTGCCATTTGCAATAAAGCTAACCTTAATAATAAGTTCCATCTTGCATGGCTACATATAAATGCTTTTATTTAAAACCAGAAAGTTAGTGAGGTGCCTACTGCACATATGGCACAGAAAATGTAAACCTTTATTCAGTACTTCTTTACAGAATTAGTGCAGCTGAATGATGGCCTAAGGACGACCCAGAGGAAACAAACAAAAAACAAAAGTTAAATCAATTTGTTTGAATTCTGTAAAAACTAGTATAATGGGATATGCAATGTTGCGAAAGTTTAGGAAAACTATGGACTTTTCAGATTCTGCAGGATAAGGAACAATCAGATCAGAATTATTGGAACTCATGTCACTGGAAACAGTACTGAGCAATAAAGACCTTTGTTTTATCTTTCCATTCCAATAAAAACATTTGGAATTGGTTTCAAAAATGCTAAATAACACACAGCAGCATACAACAGTTCATATAAGAGCATTTTTATCTGGCATCCTTGGGCACTTTCATTCCCTATTCCTATATGTTACTGTCCTGTAAAAACTAGTACAACATATACATTAAAATAATATCTCTTAACAGATATCATAATTCAAAAGTCTCATGAAAGAAAATTCCTTCTAGATAGTAGCATCTACAAAAACAGTACTGACAGAACTCAATGCCTAAATAAATGGATTTAGAGCTTGAAAATGGACTCATAGATGCATCAGATCATAAAACTATAGTTATAGTGACACTTTTGCTAAAAGCATAGTATTTTTGTTATTCTATATATTATATAGAATTTCTATTACAGTATTTCTATTAAAATGGCCATTCTTCCATGATTTATTTCCACTTGTTTTAATCTTATAACATTCAGTTAAGAGGCATAATAATACATTTAAGCCCATTGCTTGTCTTTCCTTTGGACCGCTGTGGTGAATTCAGCACTTGGACTACTAAGTGATAACCACCTTACTCCTGACCTCACTTACTGAGAGTAAGTCTCAGTGATTCCCAGTGCTGCAGGAAATTCAGGCAAAAAAGTTCTAGCAGCTAGGAGATGGTATGTGGGGTAAAGAGAGGGTTGGTTGAAGCCTGGAAGCAGAGAGATGTGAATGTATGGCTGTGAACTGTCACTCTGGCTGCTCTGGACCAAGGGCACTTCCACCCAAACTTACTGTCTGGGAAAAAAATTTCCATTTTCTTCAAAGCCAATCATGTGCCCAAACAACACTGTGGATCTGGACTTAACTTCCTTTGTGACCTCCCTTTAAAACAAGGAACTTAGCTTTTCCTCAAAATTTTGGAAAGCTTAGTAGACTAAAGGCTTAGAGGACTTCCAAAAGATAGAACAAGGGGAGATAAAGAACTTTTGATTCTCAGTTCTAGTATCAAAATCAACTTAATGGTCTCCTAAAAGAAAATTAGGTTATTCTAAATATTTCATAAAGGAGAATTTAGTATTGATAACTTTCTCTTCTTGCATGATTTTCCAAAATGAACAGATGTGGGATTAGATTTGAATACCTCTATTAATGATAGATGAAACAGTAAAATATCCAAGATCATAATTCAATATCAAGAGGGAAAATAAGAACATTAATTTTGAGTATTTTTCTGAAACACCTTTTACACAATAACTAGTTAGCTACAAAATTTTCTATTTTATCAACTTTCTATAAGAGTTGTTTGATGTCACAGAACCTGTGAAAGTTCAAACAGAAATTCTTATGTTTTCACTACATAATTCAAAGAGAACAGGAAGAGAACATAGTTGCTTCATTCACTAACAGATGGTAAGAAAAGATATGCAAAGAGGAAATCAACTTGCACAATTTTGTAACTACACCTGAATGTAGCAGCAGTATTAGGAACTGAAGAGGTGCAGCTGAACCTCATAATACAAGTTGCAGCAGATGGGTTTCTGCAATGCTCCAGTGACTATATCCTACTTACATTGTTGTTATACTTGGTACCAAACAAGTGAAAAGGGAATATAAACCATGTTTATATTCAAAGCCTAAGGGCAGGTAAAAGGGAATATTTTGCACTGGACTTTCTACTGGTAAGCCCATGTCCAATACCCAATTTCAGTGGCATAGAAAAGTTAGAATATATCAGCCTGTGTTTTTACGAAAAGCATTAGAAACTCCTTAGTAACACCAAATTTTCAGAAATATTTAGGGATTTCTAAATCTATAAACTTAGAAATTCCTCTAATCCAAATTTCTTTAAAAAATAAAATTAACATCTTCTTAAGTTCACTAATAACCCTTAGTGTATACAAAATCATTAATACAAATCTGAGACAAAGTAAACTGCTTAATAGGTTTATTATTAATTTCTAGTGGCATTTTAGTGTAATTTCTATCCAAGCCTTGACTTAAATCAGACTTAATTAAACAGCAATATAAACGAAAAGCATAAAATATGTCAAGAATGGAGGACTCTTACTGTCCTTGCTCTGGTAGTCAGTGTTCTTAACAGGAAGACGAAATAACTGCTTTTACTGTCACCAGTGCACTCTGCTGCAAAAATGCACAACCATTTTCTAAGTGTGTGCACCCTAACTTTACAGAATTTAGATTCCTGTGTTACAAACAGGTGTTCACAGGTCAGTCTTACCTTCAAACTAATTTTTAGTAATTATTTAAAAATTGTGGTAAGTCAAAATACATGTCTTCTGTGTAGTCCAGAGATAGGAATTAAATTTAAAAATCCACTTTATTTCTTACTTTCTTTAATAGACAATTAAAAGAATCCTAGTGTTGCAGTATCAAATGAATTGTGGGGAAAAAAAGTCAACCTGACCACAAGCCCAAAATACACAGATGTAGGAATGGAATGCAGAGTGTTAGCAGCAGGGAAAAATAAGAAAATTGCAAATGTATTCAGCAGATGAGGAGTATGGAAGAAAAACAGGCTAATGACAATAGAAAATTATGTTTGTATACATATTGACAATTCTAAGTAATTAGTTAGAGCTGAATATGTGTTAGACTTGACAAACAGTTGGAGGTTAGGACTACTCCTTTTGTTTTCTTTCACTCAGGGAATTTTCTCTGATATATTCCTAAAAGATAATAATGACCAGTACTTAAACAAGACAAAAGAAGTTGCCAGGGCTCAGGGGAAGGGGGTGGCTGGCCACTCTTTTAGCTGAAGGGGTTTCTCTTGAAAGAAACCACGAGATTTCACCACTTCCCTGGGGGAAGGTACTGGGCGCAGCTCCTACCTTTCACTCGATGTCAGCATTGGGGGGAAACAGGCTGCAGTAACTGTGGGGAGAACGCACCACCACTGTGAGGCTCCGTCTCCTATTGCCTTCTCCTGCCCTGAGTGGAACTCTCCTTGTGGGAGCAGCCATTGCAGTGGAACCTTATTAACACCCTACCTCACTAAAAAAGAACTCTTCACCATCTGCTTATGTGCCTCAAGGGAAACCCTGGGACCCCGAGCTCCTTACTGCTCTAAAATGCAGCCTCTCCTGGCCATGTTTGAGAGCCAGGCTGCTGCTGCCATCCCCTGCTGTTTCTCTGCCAATGCTCTGAGATTTCTTTGTTACTCTATAGCCAAGCATTCCCTGCAGCTCCTTCACAGCTGCTGAGTTTTTGCTACCTCTTGCTGCCCTGGGTGAGCCCACCCTACCATTCTAGCTGCTGGTCTGAGGTTCCTGCTGCAGCCCATGCTCGCCAACCAGCCCATCTGCCCTTACCACCTGAGGGAGACATGACTAAACTGGCACTACAGCGCCCCCTGCAGCCGCTGGGGAATCGCCACACCTGCCCTGCCCGGCCAGGAGCCACCAGCGCCCCTGCCGGCTGTGACTGTAACTACACCAAAAGGGAAAGTGTCTGCAGCTGAGAGAAGGCTGTCACTATGCTTCTGGTTCTGTCTGTTCTTGATGCCATTTGTTGTTTGTCTTGTTACATACATGCAAATAAAGAACTGTTATTCCTTTTCTGATATTATATACATATTTCTGGTATTATATATAGATTCAAATTCATGGGGCCCAAAAGCCCCATTATATCAAAGTTGTAATTTGGAGGGAAGGGGGTCATATTTTCCATTCCAGGGGAGGTTCCCCCTTTCCTTGGCAGACACTTGTCTTTCAAACCAAGACACAAAGGTACAGGCAAAGGAAAGTAGGATTACAAATTAACGTGTTCATGTATGCATATGCTCCTCAAAATCACTGTGTGAAATTTCTTAACATTATTATGTTAATGTAAAAATGAAATATGTTTGCACTGTTTTATTCAGTCTGTTTTCCCTTACAATATTTCAGTCAGCTATGGTTAGATTGAAAGGGAGGTAAACTAGATTCAAAAGTATCAACTTTCAAAATACAATAACATTATTAGAAATAAGCAGAAAATGAGTCTATTACTCATTACTTTTCTGGAATGCTAATCCTCTATGGTTCTGTTCATCTTTATCAACTCATAAGTTGCATCTACTGTGTTTCAATTATTCATAGGGAAAGTGTTCTTTTGCTATCAGAAGTATGATATCTGAGTGTGGGAGTGGGGTAAATAGTAAGCAGTACGCAGCACCTTCAGAAAAGGGTCTGCCAAAGGTTTCACTCATCACATTTAGACACGCTAGTGGGAATATATTATTGAGAATTCTACCAACAGCTGGATAATGGGATCAGGTATCAACAATATGGTTGTCCTTGGGAGGCAGCACCACAGGAATCAAAGAAGGAAGAAAACAAAAAATTAAGAAAAATCCTGAGATGGAACTGAGTGAGCCAAGTGTAGATAACCTGTTAGGAGCAAGAGAAGCTACAGCTTGGTGACATTTTAGGAAAAGGAACAAGACTATTATTTGGGAATACCAAAATGAACAATAATGATTTATTAGCAAGAATGTGTGAAATGTAGTAGATGATATTAAAGCTCAAGATGATATACAAGCTCAATGAGTCAGTATGTATTCACAGGGGAGAAAAGGAAAGAAAAACAATGGCCACAAGCATGTGATCTTAATGTCGGTGATGATTCTGACCTTTGACAGCAACAGGACAAGGAGTGAACTCATTGCACTCCTACTAGGAATCGAGATTTTTTTTCAGAAGTGAAATAAAATAAAGCAAAGTTTCAAATTGAGGGACTTGACACATGTAAGCCAAAAGTAAATAACAAGGACATCGCCCAAGGTAACAAAGTGCCAACCTTATTTAAAATTGCTTAAAAGCCTGATAAGGTAAAAAGAAATAAGCTGTCTGGGACAGGTTGGAATGCAAGTAAGTAAAACACTACAGGAATAAAAAGGGACTTTAGTTAGAACTCCAATACAATATATCACTCTATGAGTACTGAGCACATGGAGAGAGCTGGCAAGTTTATTCATCAAAAGAAATGATATAAAGGAACCTAAAAACACTTGGACATTTTTATGGTGAGAAATAGAAAAGGGTATTGAAGAATACTATAGATATAAATCAGACAGAAGGAGATATAATAAACTTAAAGAAGAACCTTCTTGGTTCAGATGTACCTTTCCAGTTCAGAAATTCCTTTTTGACCATACCAGTGATTACATGAAACCAAATTCTTTTAAGTGTCTCCTAAGTACAATAATCATTGCTTCAGGAGTTATTGTACACAGTCGTATGCAGAAACCCTTGACAATTTCCATTTCTTTCTGGCCACAAAACACTCTTGTGTTCTTTGCCTGACAGCATAAAATGTAATGAAGAGCAGAACTCATAAGATCCAAAAGCAAGTTTCTTCCCATCTGTCTTGCACAGAAACGCCCAAGCAAGCTGAGTATATTCTTCAGGATTGATAGAACTAGTCAAACATATTCCCTCCGAGTAGTGTAATGGAACAGCCCAGACACATACAGCAAATATATAATGGCAAAAAACTTGACTTCTTACTTGTATCAGATTTAACTTAGTAAAAGGGCAGAATGGATACAAAGTTGGGGGGGAAATGAAAAAAATCAGAATTACTTCTCCAAGCAGAATAAGTCAACATTTACCTTGCATAAGACTTGTAATCATGATCACTTGGAAATATTAGAAGCTGCTGGGAGGGCTAGTACATAGTAATTCCAGATAATAGCTCTGCTATTGTTTAAAAGAGAGGTATAGACTACAAAATTTGACATTTTTGACAATCTAAGGGGTTAACAGTGCATCATGCACTCTAACAGCTAGCCTGACTGAAGCTAGTAGAATTCTTCTATTTCTCTAATTAGTTGGAAACTAAAAGCAAAGTAAGACCTCGCTGCTCTAGTGTGCCAGCGATGCACCTCAGAAGAAACACACACTAGATATTGTATCAAAATTTGCATCTTCATTGTATGAACTACATAGACCTTACCACATACATTAAGTTCTTACATATCTGCTGTACCAGCTTTAACAACAGCTGGCAGCTTCTAGTTCAAAAGAAGGTGAAGAACTAAGACTCCCCTATTTTCTGATCCACTCTGATATCTGAATAATTTTTTTGTCTGGACAAAGTTTAAATTTTCTTCTTCTTTCTGTTGGAAATTTAGTAATGAGAATAAAAAAATAAGCTTAACAGCTGCAACAATCTGTCCTTGCCTCATATGTCCACAACACTTAAGTTGTTCAAAACTGAAAATTAAGAAAATTACAAAAGCCAAATATTGTTAGGCTGGAAAAACGAAACATATTATTTTATTCTCAATTCCCTTTGTTTCAAGCTGGTTCTGATTATAGTATTAGCCTGACAGCCCTAAAATCTGAAAACTTCCGTTCATCCCAAAATATCAGCAAGAACTGCTTAACTTACTACTTTCTCTTGCCCATAAGCTTCAGATATGACAGGGAGGAATCTGTCAGCCAAAAGCAGAGTACTCAGCCTTCAAAACAAGCCAAATAGCCATTTTTCATCCCTTAAACAGCAAAAAAAAGGTGTTTATTATGCAGATAGCTAATGGGAGATTATCAGCAATGCTCACCTCAATACTTCCAAATTTATGTGGTTTTCAAAAAATGGCCTGATTTCCCAAAGCTAGAAGCAAGCAAGGCTTCCAAGACTCTGCTGCTACTTCTGCAGTGACAAACACCAGTAAAGATGTTATTGTAAGTCTACAGGGAACACTTTTTAACTTGTATTCTTGCCCTCCCAATTCCCCGCCTAAAAATTCTCAAAGCATAACCATGCCTTCATTCCATACTCTATATACCAGTCACTTTTACTTTTTGTCTAAACAGTTTCCCTCTGATCAATCATGAAAACAGAATAATAACTTTCATTTTACTTAGGTTTGTCTGACATAAATCATATTTTTGCACTCCCTTAAGAGACACAGAGATAATAATAAAAAAAAAATCTCAAAATAATCTTACCTCACTCTAGATGACAGTATGAACATAACTTGTATAAAAACTAAATAGATAATCAATAGGGCAATTATGTAACAATACACAGAAGAGGAATTTAAAAGAGCCATTCATGCAATACTCAAAGCAAAGACTTGGAATTCAGGAAGATTTTATATATTATTACATCCAGGCAAAAAATTAATAAGATTTTCAAAAAGACACTTGAACTCTTTGTTTTCTGAGGGATGTGTGGTTAGGCAGGGACAGA
>WEIU01016864.1:55608-86183 GCA_013389925.1 Aegithalos caudatus | reverse complement strand
CCTCTGAAACAGCAAATGGTGGAGCTGGCTGAATGCCAGGTCACCCAGCAGGCCATGACTTGCATCTTTCTGCCTCCTAATTGTCTTATTATCTTTCTTTTTATTAAACCTATTTCTTAAAGTCTCTAAGTGAGCCTCGTTTTTCACAAAGGGAAATTAAAAATACAGAGGGTGATTTGCAGCCAAGTTACTTTTTTTTCTTGCCTCTGCCCAGCCTTCTCCATCACTGCAGGATTGCAAATCAGTTTCTAAGCAGGACTGGGGATCCTGATCTGCATTCAAAGCCTGAGGCTGGACCACATCAGGCATTTCCCAGTCCTTTCCTCTCCTTAGGTCTTGCCTCTATGATCTCATCCCCCTCAGTTAATACTGGCTTTTAGACTAACCTGCAGAGCAGCTTGTGTGAAGGTTGAGCTGAACAACAGCTAACAGCTCATCCTTGGCTGGGCTTAAAGCTGGAGAGGAAGAGGAGGGAGCTACACTGAGCCCCTCCTCACTCTGAGGCTGCTGGAGGGAGCTTTGTGCCAAGTGAACAGAGCACCCAGGGGTGTTGTTGGAGACAAAATAAAGATGCAGAAGAACATCAGAAGGCTTTATTCACAATTCCTCCATCCCTTTTATAACATGCTGTGCTAAAAAGGCACATTGTTGGTCAGTAAAACTGACACCTCTCTCCATTGGTTAAGGAACAGAAACAACACCTGGAAGAGGAGCTGTTATGAGAGCTTAGAAATGTTATGAAAATAGAATGGTTATTTACAGGAACTGTCCTTGAAAGAAGAAAATCTTCCCAAGGGAAGGAAAAATCAGCCACTGACAGGCTGAAAACCTTACAGACTCAGAAAATCAGACCCACAAGTGCTGTGGCTGTGCCTGCTTGAATGCACTGCTGTGGCTGTGCTAGTCACAGCTGGAAGTGAGCCCTGGGAGCTGGAGAACAAGCTCTGGCATCCCCAGGGACACAGCACATCCCTGGGCCAGCAGCTGTGGCAGGGCTCAGTGCTGAGCTGCACTCCCACTCCGTGGGATGAATCCCTGGCAATCCTTACAGCACCCTGCTCATTCAGGAAAAAATGCAGCTCAGGCACTCCTGTAGAATAAACCATACACCCAGTGTTCCATAATTCAGGAGCCAAGAAAAATAATTATAAATATTTAAAGCCCATGGAGCTGCAATGCCTTTGGAATGGCAGCAGCATTGCACTCCTTGGTTCTGCCATCACTTCCTTCCCCTTCATCACCTCACTCTCCAAAAGGCTTTTAACTGGGGCAGTGGCAGGAAGCATGGCTCTGCTGACCCTGTGCACCTGGAATGCATTTCCAGTCTGCATTAAGAAACCAAATTACATCTGAAATGCTTTGAGACATGAAGGTTTCAGTGAGGATAATGGGTCTTCCTTCCTTCTGCAGGGATGCAAGCTGGATGTAAATGGTGTATGCCCTCTGTTGGACCTCTGAGGACAAGGATTTCTGGACTTTTCTCTTTCCTTTCCCATGGATCTGCTAAATCTGAGTGTGCAGGAGTTTCCAGGCACTTGTGCAGAGCCACCAGCCATGTCCCTGTGCCCTCCATCCCTCTGCTGTAGGGCTGGCATCCCCCAGTGTGATGGGAGAAGTGCCCTGGGTGAGCTCAGGGAGCAGGGCAGCTCCTGCAGTGAGGCCTGCCAAACCTCACACAGGCTCTTTCTGCCACTGTCCTGACAGTGACATGCCCTGGCAGTATCAGGGAATGGTTTAGAACAATATCATGGCAAACAAGAACAGCAGGAGTCATTACTGAGATCACAACTCAAGAATGTTCAGTTGTTTTACATTGTAAAACAGTCCAAAATGTCATTACTCTGTAAAGAACACTTACTTGGTTGTACATTGCCCATTCAGCAGGGCCCAGGGGAGTGATGATGGGAAAAGCCATAATAATGGTGGGGGAAATTTATAGTAATAGTGGGGAAAACCCATAATAATGATGGAGAAAAACATGGGATGATCAGTGTAGGCATGCAAATCTGTGATTTTCCAGACTCAAAAAAACCCCAGAGCTTCACTGCAAAGGGCCTGCAGCTGTGCCAGGAGCTGGGAATCTGCTGACCTTTTCCTCCAGGCTCTGATTTGAGTGGCTGTGAGCACCCCCATGTCCTGGTGCTGCTGCTGTTCCCAGGGCTGCTGGCATGGCCAGATCCTGGTGTGCACACAGCAGGGCTGCATCAGGGAAGGAGAATGGAACCTGTAAGGGTTAGAGGGACAAATATGAATGTGGAAATAACAGGGATGTGCCTGGGTCATTTTTCATTCCCTTCAGCAGGCTGTAAGGACAGAGAGGGCTGAGGGAGAGCTGCTGCCACAGGAGTTTCCACCTCCCCACGTTGATCCTCCCCTGGGTAGGTGGGTGGCTGGGCAAGCTGTGCAGAGGCAGAGACATGCTTGCCTCAGGAAGGCTCTGGGTGGGATTTCTGAGGGTTAGGAGCCTTCCTGACAGCCCCACAGAGACCTCCAGGCTCCAGAGGGTCTGTCCCTGCCCTGGGACCCTGCACTGCCCTGCACCCCCAGGACCCTCATTGCTAAGCCATGGGATCAGTGACAAAGTTTACACTTTCCTCTTTGATTTATGACTCTCATTCATCCATCTGCTGACTCTCTGATAGCACCACTCCAATTTAATTAAGTAAATAAATAAATGGATTAACTCTGATGCCGTGGACTCTCCTGTGTGAGCCCTGGCACTCCTGGCTGCAGGCTGGGCAGGAGGCAATGATCTCCATCCTCTGTCAGATGTGTCTGCCCTGGGGTGAATCAAAATGGATCAAACAGATCCAGGGACACCCACGTGCTCCCATGGTACAGCCAGGAGGTGGGGAATGGAAACAGGAGTTCAGGACATCCCTCATCCAGAAGCCATCCAACATTCCAGGCTCCAGAAGCTGGGCTGTGAGGACAGGAGCAGATAAAGTCAGTTTGATTTTGTGGACACAAAAAAAACTCTAAGCAGCATTTTTTCCATTTTGCTTTGATCCAGAGCATTTTTTAGTACAATTCAGAGGACAGTATGGAATAACTGTGTTAGTATCTAATTATCTCTGCTGTTGACTCAGTGCTCCCAGACAGTTTGACACAACACAGGCTTTTTTCCTTAATGTGTTATTTCCAAGTAGCCATGAAATAGGATTACAGATGGAAACTTGTCTTACTTGGGATGCTTCTGTGAGGAATTGAGACAAACCACTTAGGTGAGTTGATAAATTAAAAAGAATATTCCTTAGTCCAAAGGGTGAATTCATTTATTGCCTCTCATGGGGGTGAACAGGGTGGTTTTTGTAAAAAGCACACACAGCCCAGGAGTACAGAGAGAGAAATCAGTCTCTGAGGCCACAGGAAGAGAGATAAAAGAGGTGTATGGAGAGGCAGATAATTAAACTGAGATTTGTGGACACAAAGAAGACTAAAAAAGGTGCCTTATCTGGTGGGAAGGGCAGAGCAGAACTGAGGGTTTCCAATCTCCAGCCTTCCCTCTTGTGTTGTGTAGCCTGGGGCAAATCACTTCATTACCTTTTGTATGCCATTTAACCCGGCACTGAGATAAAGCACCCACATGCTCTACAGCATTCCCGAAGTTTGGCAGTGTTTAGAGACCCCACCTCATCAGGCTGGCACTGGACAGCCAGGATCCCCATCCCCATCTGTGGCACATCCCAGTGTGGCCTTTGTCTCCAGAGCTGGGACAAACCAGGAGCCTCTGCCTGGTTCCCTGCAGTGAAAAGCTTTGGAATTGCTGAGATCTCTGGTATTTCTGCCTTTTGTCACCAGCAGCTGAGGTCTGACCCAGGGGCTGATGGAATGTAAAGCTGGGGGCAGGCAGAGTGGAGCAAACCCAGGTTGTGCCCAGTGCAGGCTTATCAGGAGGATTTAGGAACATGTGTAATAACATTTATGGTTTAACCAAATCTGAGCTAGCAGTGAAGGCAGCAAGAAGATCACTCTAGTGGCTAATGGATACAGAAGGGCAGTTTAATTGGGTGCTGTGTTTGATAAATCATTTGGGAAGTTACACACACAGTGAAAGTATCCCAGACCTGCTGGCTCAGGGTGAGGAGCTGGACAGCACAAATGGAACCCAGATGATTAATGGGCTTGAACACCAATGCTTGCCAAACTGACAAGTCACCAAGAGTGAAAACAAAGCTGGAATATTTGCAATTGAGTTTTATGTATGTCTCCTGTTTGAAAATTGTTTGGGAGCAGGTCTTTATTTGAGGCAGGGAGTCAGCCTGCCAGGCTGTGGTGACAGGCATCATCCCTGCAGCACACCCTGCACTGCCTCTCCCCAGAAATGTGACAAAGCTTAACATGAAGGGAGTGTCACAGGCTGAGAGAGTGGGGGCTGCTCAGCCTGGAGAAGGAAGGGATCCAGGGAGGATTTGGAGCCCTCTCCCATGCTTAAATGGGAGCTTATAAATAAGAGAGAGAGTGTCTTTTTTACACAGGCAGATGGGACAAGGGGGAGCAATTTTAAATAGATAAAGACAGATTTACATTAAATATATGGAAGAAATTATTTTCTGTGAGGGTGGTGAGGCCCTAGCATCAGAAGATGTGGCTGCCCCATCTCTGGAAGTCCAAGGCCAGGTTGGATAAGGCTTGGAGCATCCTCTTCTGGAGGTGTCCCTACCCATGGCAGGGCATGGAACAAGAGGAGTTTAATGCCATTTCCCACCCAAACTATTCTGGGATTCTATAATGATTTAGCAAATTATTTTTTAAAATGCACATATTCACTCTCAGTAAGGACTAGGCTTAATAGGACAAGAGCTGGCAGCTTTCTCTACCCTGCTTTGCTTATGCCTTGAGCCAGGACATGAGTCACTGGGTACGTTCAGCTTGGCCTTCCAAGCCTCATTTATGCAACCCCATCACAAGAATACGTGTGAGGAGGGTGGAGAAGTCATTTCCAGAAGCACTGCAGCCACCTCTCCTCTCCTCTCCTCTCCTCTCCTCTCCTCTCCTCCTCGGATTCCTGCAGCAGCTGTGCCCCTGCAGCACCAACCCAGCACCTGGAGCTGGCTCTGTTGCTGCTCTTCCCTCTCCATCCTCCTCCTCCCTCCCTCCCCACGTGCCTCTTGTCCTCATCCCCCCAGCTGGGCTCTCCTCAGCTGTGATGCTCCTTTCCACTCCCCCTGGCACAGGATCCAGGCTCTTGTGGTCCTGAGCAAATCTCTTTGGGGCAGAAAAGCCATTCTGCAGCCCCTGGTAGGAGTCCAGCCCCTGCCCACCCCTTCCCCCCATCTGGGATCCACTGAGTACAGCCAAGGGGTTTGGAACTAATGAAAGGAGCAGAGAGGACTCACAATGACCAAATCCCAAAGGAGTGGGTTTGGCACCTTTTCAAACTGATTTTAAATAGGAACTCCCTTTAATCCTCCTCCCCTATCTCCTTCCCCACCTCACTGATTCCTCATCAAACAGTTTAAATTAATTTGAGCCTGCTGTTCTCTGCCCTGTTATCTTTCCCCCCCTCGTTTATGAATTTTAAATCAACTTGTTAACAACCTATTTAGTGGCATAATTTCCCTATAATAATCCCTGCCCCTGGCTGATTGTGCATTAATTCTGGAGATGGCACAGCTGTGCTCACAGTGGCTGCAGTGACAGGAAAATTACTTTATCCAGACCAGTAGCCCAGTGGCCACAGGAATTTGGGCTACTGGTGCTTTGCTTCCAGCTGGTGCCCACTGTTCTCCAACGCATCCCCTGGTGCAGGAGGAACAGGGGATGTGTGGCTGGTGCTGTGCAGGAACACTGGGGCACAGGACAAAATCACTGCCAGGCAGTTTGCCCTGTTATCCCCTCTGGCCCTTCCCCACCATCTCCATCCAGCCTCCCAGCCCAGAGGCTCTGGAGCCATTTGTGATGCTGACAGGTTCCATTTCCAAGATGGAAATGGAAGAAAAAATATATAAATCATTTCCTAAGGGTTATAATGGTGGATTATGGATTAATGGCAGAGGGTAGAGAAAACATAGGAAGCACTGGAGGCTATAAATCCTGTAAATTAAGTAACTCTGTATGTCAAATGATGCCAGCTGTGTGCTCAGGTCCTTGTGTGGCAGCAGATGGATTTTCTGCCTTGAGGAAGTTTTAATTCTCACCAGTATCAGGGCCAGGCACCTGGCCTCAGCTTCCCAGGAAAGGCTGAGGGACAGCAATGGTTTCTCAATCCTGGGGGTTTCCTCAAGGCTTCACAGGAGAAGGTCATTTCAGTGAGATGCTCAGAGTTCCATCTTTGTGAAGTTTCATTCCCCTCCCACGCTTTGCTTTCATTCCTTTCCTTGTCTCTCTGAAGCAGCTGAGAGCAGCATTTCAGCCTTGCTGTGCATTTATCCTGCTTCTTCTGCTGCCACAGAGACACTCTGAGAATGCTGGTACTGATTTTTCCCACTTTGTGTTGTTTTGGTTAGTTTGGGGTTTTTTTAAGTTCAAGGCTAAAGAAAGCTGTTGTAGAATAGAATTATAGAACCATAGAGTTGTGAATGTTGGAAGAAAACTTTACAGTCACCCAGTCCAACTCCTAAACCCCTAATCCACATCACCCAGTGCCAGATCCACACACCTGTTAAACCCTCCCAGGGATGATGACTCCATGCCCTCCCTGGCCAATCCATTTCAATGCCTGACCCCTCTCACCACTGGAAAAAAAAAAAAAAATTAAAAAATCAGTGTTTAACCGGAATCTCCCCAGTCTTAGTTTGAGGCCATTTCCTCTGGACCTCTCACTGCAGTGCAGTAGGAGACCACCCCCATGTCACCTCCTGTGGGGAGTGAGAAGCTCCCCTGAGCCTCCTCTTCTCCAGACAAAGTCCATTACCTCCAAAAACGACCCAGCCGGAGGAGCAGCCCATCACGGCGTGTCAGCAGCTGTAGAACATCCCTTCTCCTTCCAGCCTGGAGAAGAGAGAGCAGAGAGCCCCTTCCAGAGCCTAAAGGGGCTCACAGAGAGCTGGAGAGGGACTTTGGCCAAAATGCCGGCGTGCCGGCCGAGGCTGAGCTGCGGGAGGCGCATCCCGGGATCGGCGGCTCCTGCTCCGGGCTCCACGGGAGCCGCCCCATCCCGGGGTGATCCAAGGCCGCAGGGCGCCCCCTGGCGGGGACAGGGACAGCCATGACCCTGACCTTGTCCCCCCCTAAAGGCCCCCTGGTCCCCCCGAGCACCCCCACAGCAAACGGGACCTTTCCCGACCCCGCTCCGGGGCACGGCTGTTCCCCTGTGACCCTCAGCACAGCCACGGCATCCAAAATCCATTCCTGGGGAATTGTGTGTCCCTGTCCCACAGCACAGCCACAGCATCCAAAAGCCATTCCTGGGGAATTGTGTGTCCCTGTCCCCCTGTGACCCTCAGCACAGCCACAGCATCCAAAATCCATTCCTGGGGAATTGTGTGTCCCTGTCCCACAGCACAGCCACAGCATCCAAAAGCCATTTCTGGGGAATTGTGTGCCCCTGTCCCCCTGTGACCCCCAGCACAGCCACAGCATCCAAAAGCCATTTTTGGGGAATTGTGTGTCCCTGTTCCCTCTGTGACCCCCAGCACGGTGGAGGTGCCTCTCTGCCCCCCAGCCCAGAGCCTCCCTGCTGGGGGAAGCAGCTCAGAGCCCCCAGACCCCGTCTGTGCTCAGAGTCCCGGGGTCTGGGGGACAGGCAGGAGCTGCTCTGTGGCTGGAAGGGAAAGGATTTTCATGGGCACAGCAATGTGGGCAGCATGGGGGGTGCTCAGGAGGGACAGTGGCCACAACAGCTCCATGCCAGCCCCGTGAGGCCCTGGCAGTGGCAGGAACATCCCCAGGAGGGTGGCTGGGATGCACGGGGGCTTGCCCAGACCTGCTGAAGTTTCTCCCAGGAGCACACACACCTCCCAAAAACCAGCATCTCCACAACCCCTGGCAGATGTGTCCAGAGGAGAGGGGACTGCCCTGTTCCACTTGCCCTGGCCCTGGGAATGAGGGATACCCCACCACATCCCTTGGGGAGCTGTGGGTACACAGCCAGCACCCCAAGAGATCACAAGGAGCCAAAGCAATTCCTGCCAGGGTGGGGTCCTGGCAGAGCAGGAACATCTGATCCTGCTCCTGGATCAGAAACCAAGGCAGCCTCAGCTCCTGGGAAAAGCAGTGCTCAGCAGCTGCCCTTGGTGACTGTCACTGCCCTGTGCAGCAGATTGTAACAGGCATTCAGAAATAATTATAAATAGTAAGCTGGTATTCTAGGGCAATATCCCATGACTAAACATAATGATTTCTTGGTGTCTGAGCAAGAACCAGGCATTTCCAGCTAATGGCTTGCTTTGCCTTGTATTTGGCAGCTATTAGATCCCCATATGGGCTCCAGAGCAGTTATTGGCACAAATGTCCTTTTTAATTAGCTTTGTTCTGACTTGTATGTTACTCATTCCATACTCAGTCTTCAGCCAGTGGGAAACCTTGAAACTTTGATACAAGATGTGACACAGCTGCCACCTGCCTGGAGAAGACCCTGTTGTGATGCCCACTGTGGGACAGCACAGGCCCCACACTGCCACAGAGAAGGGTTCACAGGCACCACTGCTCCTTCCAAGGCAAAAATTTAAAGGGTAAGGCCTGAAAAAAGTATCTACTGATCTGAACCTCATCCTGATGGTGAAGCAAAGCAGCCCTGGCTGTCCCAAGCCCTGGGCAGTGCTGATGTTTGCCAGTGAGGCACCACTGCTGCCCACATGGACTGGGAATAAATCACTCTCCATCTTGCTGTGTCTTCCCTTTATGCAGGAAGAAACTCAAAAGAGAGGTCCTAAATTATTTTATGGACATGCTCAGCTGCTTGCTAAGCTCCCACATGAGATCTGGCACAGGCTCTTCAGAGCTGTGGAGCTGCAGGTTTGGTAGGACACACATTGAGGGGAGTGATGCCTGTATCTGCACATCATGGGTGGGTGCAGCACTGGGGCTGCCTGGGAGCCTTTGCTGGGATGCCAGGACTGCAGCCAGATGTGGCTTTTTCTCCTTTTTCCCCTTTAACTTTGCAGGAGGATAGGGTGGTCCAATGCCAGCCAGGGGTTGTGCCAGGACATGGTGTCATGCCTGGCTTCTCAGCCATTTCCCAAGCTGGGGTCTGCCCTGATGTGGGAGCAGAAATGGTTCTGGGTGAGAGCAAAGTGTTTTATAATGTCACTAATGCATTAGTGCCTCAGTGCTCTGCTCTCTGCCCCAGCCTGGAGCCCTGTCACCAAGCTGTGATGTCCTGTACAGCCCCACAGGGGACTCTGCTGGCATCTCAGCCAGCTCAGCATTGCTCCTGCCAGGCCACACTCCCACTGGAAAAGCATTCCAAAGCCCACTGAGTGCCCCCTGGGCTGCCCTTGCCACCCTGGCACAGGCTAAACACAGGTGCCAGGCAGAGCTGTGGATGCTGGCAATGCTCCACAGCCCCTGCTGATGGTGCAGAACCAAACTCTGCCAGCAGCTTCCCCTCAGCCCTGGTGCATTGGGATGGATCAAGGATGGATTAACCTCTGGGATATCTCTGGGGAGGGGATATGCAGTTGCATATAAAGGGACTGACTGCATTTGCTACAGTCCTGGTTGAAAAGCCACCTGGTAGATCTGCTCCCTCATGCAGATAAAAGCAATGAAGATATCAGAGATGTGTCACACCACAGTGGGGGACTCAACTCCTCATTGCTGAATCATCTGACTGCAGGATTGATTCAATTCTCACAAGGTCTAGTGCAGCTCAACGCCTGCTGAGCTTCCCCATGGCATTGTCTGCAGATCATGGGCACTCCTGACACAGACATCAAAGGAAGGAGATGGATGCAGGGGGCAGTGGGGTCTTGGGAACACGTGGGAGCTGCTCAGGCTCTTGGCTGAGGAGCCCTCATGGCACCACTTGGGTCCCTCTAGCCTGGACAGCCCATGCTGGTGGCTGGGGACAGGGTGCTGGGAGGTGGGAGGGCAGCACTGTTGGATGGGGGATGCACTGGAAAATGGATGCAGCCCCCAGTCTGACAGGGAGGAGATGGAAATGAGACACTGATCTGAAATTTCTAACAATTAAATTGACAAAAAACAGGCTCATTCTTATGTACAACATGTGGCCTCCAATCATATTTCAAATGTGTTTCATTTTCTGTCTTTTCCCCCTTAATTTTCCATAGAAAGTAATTAGCAATCTTTCTTTCTGTGGGTATATAGTTAGTTAATACTTTGTTAATTGTGGTCAGGACCATACTGGTTTGATTTACTCAGTTTTAGTCTTTTCCCAGTGCAATTACTCCCAGCTCTCACGATGCAGGAATCTGGGATAAATCTGCACAGCCCTACCCACAGCCCCTAAATTCTCCTGGCTCCCACTGCACCCCTAAATTCCTCAGTGTCCCCACCCGCTGTGTGACTGTGCTGTCCCCTCCTCTTCCCCCAGCAGGACTCCTGAGCTGTGGGAGCTGCAGGCTGCACATGCAGCCCCGGGTTCTGGGCACGCTGGAGGCAGGGATGCTGCGGGGCCGTGGGTGCAGTGCGTGCCACGAGAGGGTGCTCATGGAGCTGGAGCTGGCTCGGGAATCTCTGCAGCCTCCTGCCTGTAAGCTGTTCCCCCGGAGTGGGTCACCGATGCTCTGCCACAGCCAGAATTTTACCAGTGACCAGCTGCTCTGGCTGTAAATCCTAGGAGGGGCTCTACAAACCACCAGCACAGCCCCTTCTGATGATTAATAGCAATAATTATATTCATATCAAGCCGTGGAAAAGCATCACAGGGCAGCACAGTAACAAGAGCTGCTGTTGAGACACTGACAGCACAAGGGTGAGCAGAGGATGCTCTGTGGCCCCAGGAGTTTTTACAGATTTACTGGGGATAAATTAAGGAATCATGGAATATTCTGAGTGGGAAGGGACTCATTGAGTCCAGCTCCTGGCTCTGCACAGGATGACCCCAACAATCCCACCCTGTGCCTGAGAGTGTTGTCCAAATGCTCCTTGAGCTCTGGCAGCCTTGGGGATTTACCACTGTCCTGAGAAGCCTGTTCCAGTTCTGCTCATGGCTTGGGGAAAAAACCTTTTCCTGATATCGAGCCTAAACCTCCCACCAGAGCTCCAGCTGGTCCCTCAGGTCCTATTGCTGGTCACTAGATAGAAGAAATTGCAATGAGCACCTCCTGCCCTGAGCATCTCCTCCCCCCAAAGAGCAGGGCAGGCAGAGGAGTGGGCACAGACAGGAATTTGGCTGAGGAACCCCAGCAGCTTCAGGCACTTCCCATCTGCCAGCACTGTACAGAACCTGGGATGTTCAGGGTGTGTCTGGGCCAGTGCAGCCTCTTCCTGTCGTGCACAGTCCAGCTCAGAGCCCAGCAGGACCAATCTGCCCCCTGTGTGCCTCCAAACAGCTTCTCCTCCTTTAAATCCTTGGCCTAGGCCACCTCAAGCCCTCCATGGGACAGGGCAGCAACATCCCAGCCTTGCCTGGACATCACCACACAGCCCAGATCACAGGGCTGCTCCCTGAGGCTGCACCTGAGCAACAGGGGGATGGCAAAATCCCTGCCTGGAGCAGAGCAAAGGTCCTGGGTCCACCCAGGGGAAAAGCCTGAGCAAAGTGCAGCACAGTTTGTCCTTGGCAGTGTTTGCAGTGAGCACAGCCTGTGCCCCACAGCCATCCTGGGCATGTGTGTGTGCCCCATCACCACAGGGCCTTGGGGCATCCCCCAGCCCCTCTGGAACAGCTCCAGGACAGTGGGGGCATTGGGAGCCCACCCTAACAAAGCAAAGTCCTCTCATTAACAGAATGTAACATGCACTGAAAATAACTGATGATCATGCTGCAGCCATTGATTCTCTGTCTCCTGTAATTCTGCTTTAGGGGCTGTTGTTTTCCCCCCCAGAGCCCAGCCCAGGCAGCAAAGGCTGAGCTGTGGCCTCTCCCACTGCCCACTCCTGTACATCCATCCCTGTGCCGTGCCAGGCCACAGGCACAGCTTGCCAACATCAGGGCTAAATCAGGCTGCTGATTGCACAAGGGTGTGTGTTCTGCTGCCAGGGCACAAACCTGGGCACACCCCTGTCCCACAGGCAGCCCAAGGTGGAAGAAGAGAAAGAGGAAGGCTTCCAGGAGCTTCTCCTATGGGTTCCTCCTCCTCCTCAGCTGCAAGCAGAGTGGTTTGAGTGGTGCTGGAGGAAGTGTCTCTGCAGTACAGCTCCTCTCAAAGCCTTTCTGGGAGTCAGGATGGGCACTGCACAGCTGTGGGCATCCCCAATACCCACCTGCAGCAGCAAGGTGGGTGGCACTGATGATTCTGCCATTTCTTGCTTATTCAAGGCCAGGTTGATGAGACTTGGAGCAACCTGGTCTAGTGTAAAGTGTCCCTGCCCATGGAGTAGAATGAGGTTTAAGGTCCCTTCTGACCCAAACCATTCCCTGATTCTGTGCCCCTGTCCCAACCAGGGCCATTGCTGGCCATGGGACACAGACCTGTGCAGCAGCTGCCCACCCTGCCTGGCCCAGCCCCACCAGCACCTTGGCAGGGGCTGGGAGCTGCAGCATTTGTTTGCAGAGAGCAGCCCAGTGCTTGGACAGAGCTGCACAATCAGCATAACCCAAATCTCCCAAAAGAACTGAATAAAGGCCCTGGGCAGAGCAGGAGCAGGCAGGGACCCAGATCCCCTCCTCATGCTTGTCACATGAATGAGCTCTGCAGCTGGGCTCCCCTCTCCCCAGGAAGGGGATTGTGCTGCGTTGTGGGAAGGATTAGGCTGTTTCAGGAGGCTGGGAATGTCTGTGGGGCTGCCTGGCCTCTCACAGTACCACAGGCACCATGGCCCCACTTCCCAGGGAAAATGGGCTCAAGGCAGCCTTAGGCTGGGGTGCATTTGGGCAGGGAGGGGATGGAGGATGCCCAACAGCACAGCAGAGGCAGCAGCAGCACCCAGCCCATAACCACTGCATCCAGAGGGCTCACCCTGGATAGGTGAACTGCCCCCACATTCCCTAACAGGCAGGAAAGGAAAGGAGGGAGGACAGCTGGGGTCTGCCTGCCCCATCCCAGCTCCCACCACCACCAATCCTGGCTGCCAGCAGCAGTCAGCAGCTGGAGCACCCCCTGCTCCTCTGGGAGCCCCCAAACTCCCCCAGCTGCTGCAGAGCATTTCTGGCCAGCAACTTCAGATGTTTGGGAAAACAAACTGCAGGGGAATTAGCTCCCAAGTATTTCCTCAATTCTGCCTGCTATGAAGAGAATTTTATTTTGCTATCCCTGGAGGAAGGAAGGAGACTTGGCCAGGGACATGGCAGAGGAAACCTGGGGAAGAATGGGGGGAATCTGGCCAGTAACACTGCCACCAGCCACAGCTCGTGGCCTGGGGAGCAGGGAAGCACACATGGATGTACTGTGGTCCTGTGCAAAGGGATCAGCCCAGCACAGCTCCATCCCCTCCAGCTGGGCAGCCAGGCTTGGACCTGCAGGGCAGCCCTGGAACACAAGGGCTGGTTTGAGCACCTGCTGCCCACTCACCATGGGTAAAGCCAGGGCTCCCAGCTGGTTTTTGGAGCCCTGTGCCTAATTTTAGCTCCTGTTTTACAGGTAGGTAACAGTGAGAGAGGCTCTGGGAGCCCAGCTTATCTACTTCCCATCACTGCAGACAACTTTGCTTGCAGAAATACCACAACTAAATATAGCTCTGCTGCTCCTGAGAGCTGAGCTGTGAGCAGGCACAGGGACAGCCCCTGCCTGGTGGGAGAGGCTGGCCCAGGGCAGGGAGTGTGCCCTGGAAGTGTGCCACACCTGCCATGGCAAGGACTCTTAATAATCATAATCAGGGCACTTAATAGTTTATAGCCTAATACAGGGAGAGAGATAAGTTTCTTCACCCAATCCAACAGACACCTTCCTCTCTCACCTGCACTTCCACAGCATTGGATCATAGGAACAAGTCCCACAGGAGATCCTGGAGCAAGGACAAGGCTGACACCCAGCTTCAGATAAGGCATGGAGGTCACCAGTAGAGAACAACCAGGATTTACTCCTGAAGTGTTCCCAGACAGCCACATCCAAGCAGCAGGAAATTATTTAAACAAGTTTTTTCCTTAGAAGCAGGGTTGGCTTCCTGCCCTGGCTGTGTGAGCCTCTCCCAGTGGCACTGGCTACAGGAGCACCCATGGCAGCTGGACACAGCCCAGACAGGACCCCAGTGCCCACAAGGAGGAGGGACCAGCAGAGAAAGGCTGAGCACATCCTGCATTGCAGAGGACACATGCTCTTCCCAACAGGCATCACTGCTAGGTATGGCAGAGGAGCCCAGGCCCTCCTGCAGCCCTGTCTGACTGAGGCCCACCAGAGACCATCCCTTGTCTGTGTCTAGAAAAACTTAGGATAACAGGAGCAGTTTCCCAGGGCTTGTTATTGTGACATGAGCCCATCCCTGTGGTCCACCAGACAGCCCAGCTATGAAAATAAATTACCTGGCTTTACAATATCACAGCTCAGTAACTGTACAACATCCTCTTGTACAAAGGATTCCCAGGGCTGGTTTGAGCACAGTATTAAAAAAAAAATCCCAACAATCCAGGCTGCTTTATGATATATTTACCTTTATGATATATTTACACCAAAAAAAAAGGCAAAAAGGCCCGTGCAAGGACAAAAGGCAAAAAGGGAGAGCAGTTGCAATGCAGGGCCTGAACCTGCCACAGATCCAGGGATCCCAGAACTCCCTTCCTCCTTTAGTTTCAGTCCCATAGAGGTGTGGTTGCACTCAGCTCAGAAGGAAACAGACAGCGAGAGCATCTGTGCATCACTCACACTGTTAAGTGCATGTCCCTCCCTCTCACAATCAAGGGAGTTCTCAAGGGTTTTTACAGGTTTCTAAAACCAGTTTTACACTGTAGCCATCCCAGCTGCTAACCAAAGCCTCCTCTTCCAGCTGAAAAGGAACATCTCACCTCCTCAGCATCTGTCCAGCTTCCACAGGGTGCTGGATGGAGCAGCAAGTGGACAGCCAGGCCCTGCCTCAGCCCCACTCACCCTCTCCCCAAAACTGACCCTAAAACTATAGGATCCAGCACATAGAAATCACATTCCTAAGAAAGAAGTTCAACATTTGATAGGTAAATTGTAAAAAAACAAGTTTATTTGAAAAAACTCAGCCTCTTAACATGAATTCTGATCAACATTTACTAGAACTTGAGAGCCATTAACCTGCTCCACGTACGTTGAGATATTTTCCAGCACTAAAAAATAAAAAATAAATACGTACAAATTCTTTCCTCCCCCTTACGTGTCCTAGATGTGAGAGGTTCAGCATCCACCGCCTTAAGATCTCAGTTGAACAGAAGCAAGTAAAAGAGGTTTCTCTAACAGATAAAAGAGCAAAAGCAGAAAAAAAAAAATCTCAGGGATATACCAGCTCCACCCACCTCACCACTCTGCCCAAGGCCAGGCACCCAAAACACTCGGCTGGGTGGGATGCTCTGGTGGAAACCCACCCCACGGGCAGGATGGGGCAGCACAGAGAGTGCCAGCACCAAAACCTGAGCCCATTTCACATCACCCAGCTCTGGGCTGAGAAGAGGCACTGTTGGGGCAGAGTGGGGAGGCAGAGGGGACCCCAACGCTCCCCACAGAAGGCTTGGGCAAGCAGGGCTGCCACAGCCCTGGAGTGAGTGATGCTGCCCAGCAAGAACTGCAGCCACCTTTCCTCAACCTGAATATCCCGTGAGAGAACAGCTACAAAAACAGGGATTTTTAAGAACTAACGTAGCTAAACTGTTTTCAAAACATACCTAAAGACCACCTAAAGAGCTGGGAGGCACTGGGCACAGGGAGTGAGGAGCACCTCACCCCCTTCCCACATCTCCCCCGCAGAGGGCCTGCAGTAAGAAGCGTGTGAAGCAGTATTCATCCAGGGCCGGCCCTGAAGCCCATCATGCTTCAACAAATCCAGTATCCTGCTTTTTATGGCTTTTTAACAACAAAACTCCCCAAAACACACACATATTCCTCCCCCCACCCCCCAACCCCGAGCAGAATACAGAGCTAAAGCACAGTTTAGAGTTAAGGCTCCTTCAGATTCAGCTAGATATGGAGACTGTAAGGCACATATTAGTACATTCACGTTACTGTTAAAAAGCCAGACTGTAAAAGCCCCCCTGCCCCTGGACACACGAGGATACTGCATGTGTAGTCCCGTTACCTTTGTTTAACACAGATGGAAAGACAATTCAGAGCCTGTTTAAAAATGAACACCCGGTTTAAACACTTCTCACGGCCCCCAGCGCCAGCAGAGCTCCGCCCCGGCCGCCGCGCCAGGGCAGTGGCGCTTCCCGACAGCCCGGGATTGACACGGGTCCCTCACATGCGGCTCTCCTCCTCTTTGACACCTCCCTCCACGCTCTTCTGAGCTGAGGGGGACACGTCGTTCTTGGCCGCTTTTTGCTTCCCGGCCTCGTCGATGTTGGTCTCTTCCTCCTTTCCTTCCTTCTTGGCTTTGCCCTCCGCCTTCTGCTCCTTTGCCACCAGGCGATAGTTGATGCCCATCCCGATGAAGAGGTAGATCCCGGAGATGATCAGGACAATCCCGCAGGCCCAGTACGTGTACTTGTAGTCGCCGTACATGTCATTGAGCTTCCCTAAGAGACAAGAGAAGGGAGGGTTGGTTGAGCAAGATGCCCCCAGAGCAACTGCAGGTCATGGAGATGTTCCCAAGAGCAGCCCAAGCTGATCACCCTCACGTTCAGGCAAGGACCTGTCCCACGTTCCTTTATTCCCTGCTCCCATAACCCTGTGCCAGGGGCTCAGATCCCACTTCCTTGGCCATTCCTCAGATGCTGGGGTGATCTCCTCACTGCTGCCCGTGGCTCAAGGGAACCCACCACCTTTCAGCAAATCCAGGCAGGACAGCCAGAGTCAAAGAATCAGAATTGTTAAGGTTGGGAAAGACCTTTCAGATCGTCGAGTTCCATCACCAACCCAGCACCACCCCATTAAAACCATGTCCCCAATTGAGTTCTGCAGGCACAGCACACCCTACCTAGCATGGGGGGTCCCAGAAGCACGGGGCAGCACTCCACGATGGTCACCAGGCCAACAGCGCTGGAGAACCGCTGAGCTCCCACCAGGTCCATCAGGGTCTCAAACAGGATGGAGCTCAGCCAGCCAAAGGCAAAGCCAAAGAAACCAGCATAAATGCAGAAGCCAGCATAGGTGGTGGACATGGGGACCAAGAGGTGGCAAACCCCGTTGTAAATAATAGAGATGGCAAAGAAATACTGGACGCGGGGTCTGACCCACTTGGTGTTTGCCACCAGTCCCATGGAAGGTCTGGCCACCATGTCCACAAAGGCCAGTATGGAGAGCAGGAAGGCTGCAGAGTCACTGGGAATCTTCTTGCTCTTTGCGTAATTGCTGAGGAAGACCAAGGGAGTGAACAAGCCGAAGAACATGATTACATTGCCTGACAGATAGAGCAGGAAGCCCCTGTGCGTGAATAGAGACAGGTCCAAGAATTTGTTGATTGTCTGGAAGAACGAGCTCTTCTGTTTCTTGGCCTTTCCATCGATGAGGTCTGTGCTGGTGTCACCATCATCCTTTTTCCCTGCCTTCCCAGCCTCCTGCTGCACTTCCTTATTGACCTCTTTCTTCAGCTGATCCGGCTTGGGACCGATGGGCCTCATCAGGGACCCAGCCACGCAGCAGTTCAGCAGGAGGCCACCCAAGATGAGGAAGCTGCCACGCCAGCCAAAGATGCCAAAGAAGAGCTGGTTGACGGGTGCCAGGGTAGAGAGGAACACGGGGCTGCCTGCCATCGCCAGCCCATTGGCCAGTGGACGCTTCTTGAAGAAGTACTTGCCAATCATGGTTAAGGCAGGGTTCAGGTTGAAGGCAAGTCCAAGGCCTGCAGGAGAGAGATAAGGAGCTCAGGGCTTGGACACCCCCAGCAGCACTGACAGAAGGGCTGGTGTGACAAGTGGGGTTTCGCAGCTCCATTTCCAACTTAGAATCATGGAATCATTTAGGTTGGAAATACCATTTAAGATCATGGAGTCAAACACTGCCCCAGCACTGCCAGGTCCACCATTAACCCACGTCCCCAAGTGTGACACCTACATGCTACCAGTGCCCTGACAGTCCATTCCAACACCTGACCCACCCACTTCCCAGCTGCAGGAGTCAGCTCCTGCTGCCAGCTAAAGAGGCACAGAGGCACTGACAAGAACTTATGCAAATTCAGCCATCAACTTACAACTACTGGGTTGGAGTTGCTCCTTTCAGTGGCCCACTAGAGCAGAGCTATCACTTACCCCCTATGACCCCAACACAGAAGTAGAGCAGAGCTATCACTTACCCCCTATGACCCCAACACAGAAGTAGAGCTCCTCCACCGTGTTGCAGAAGGAGGCTGCGATCAGCCCGCAGCCCGAGAGGCAGCCGCCCGCGATCATGATGGGCCGGCTGCCGTACTTGTTCACCAGGATGCTGCTGATGGGACCTGGGAAAGCAAAGGAGAGCTTTGCATGAGAGACCAAACACACACACACAGGCACACTGCAGCTTTACTGCCAGAGGATTCCAGCCTTCACACAGTGTTGCTTCTCCCAGTGAGGGAACGGGGGTAAGGGGAAAGGGCAGGAGGTTCAGAGGCAGCTGGGGATATGAATCACAAAATGGTTTGGGTTGGAAGGGACATTAAAGATCATCTTGTTCCAACTCCCTGCCATGGGCAGGGACACTTTCCACTAGAACAGGTTGCTGCAAGCTTCATCCAACCCAGTCTTGAACATTTCCAGGGATGGGGCAGACAGAGCTTCCCTAGGCTTCTCTGTGCCATGGCCTCATCACCCCCAGGGAAGAATTTCTTCCGAAATATCTAATCTAAACCAACCATAACAGAGAGAATTGCTGAAGCACAGAAAGCTTTGACTTGAGCAAGTTGCCTTCTGTGCACTGAAATAGGAGCTGCCTGGCCACCAGCTGCCCCCACAGACAGAGCTTTGGGACAGGCTGAAGCCACCTGCCCCATGCTGTGTCACGGGCTCTGCCCTACTTGCAGCCAAACACCCACCATGGGCTGGGGTCTCAGCCACAAAGAAAATGCACAACTCCTGCCAGAGGTTTCTGATCAAGACCACACAAAGCTGTGAGAAAACACCTCTACAGGTGAAGCTTCCCAGGGCTTGGGGAGAAGCAGCACTGACTCAGGAGAAGGGGTGCTTCTGTTTTCACTGCTACCCCTAAGGCAGACAGGGTCCAATTGCCCTTTTAAGTGCTTCACTATCAGGAGCTTTAATCCAAAGCAAACAGTGATTAGAGACTGCCAAGCATGCTCTACAGACACTAAAATGTATTTAAATACACTGAATGAACATCCATTGAATATTAACAGACCTTGCTTTGCCATTAACAGACAGGGAGGTTGTCAACATGTTATTCATGGGTCCTCGGATGGTACTTGACCTTTTTGCCCAGTTTAAACAAAGCCTGGAGCAGGTTTCAGGAGCCTTGGCGCTGCAGAGGCTGCCCCCAGCGTTCTGCTCTCTGCTACCACAGGCTCCGATGCAATGCCACCAGGAATGGGCCATGGTCCTGTGAGAGGCAGCAGCACCTGGGAGCTGCCACATCACGAGTCCCACAGAGCACTCAGCACTTTGCAAAACCTGGACCTTGAACTCGGCAAACGTGATGCCCCTGAACAGTCTGAAGGCAGCCACAGGCTTTCCTCCGGGAAGTCCACCCGGGAGAGCAGCAGGCTCCAAAGGGCAACCAGCAGGAAGCCACCCAGCTGGGCAGTGCCAGGCACTTCAGGGGCAACTTCCCCCATATCCCCCTTTTTCTAAAGGAAAATAATTCACACCCAGTCCTATTTTCTACATTCACAGGAAGTGTTTTTGACTAAACATTACCTGATCTAACTTGATTGCTCAGATTGCCAAAAACATGTAAGTAATGGAATCGAATCCCAACACAGAGCTGACAAAGGGGCATTTGACACCATGACATCCATGCACCCTCCTGATGACTGTACAGGGCAGCTGTAGGGAAATGTGCTGCTTCCTCACAACTAGCACTGCCCAATACAGGAGCTGCCCCAGCTCTGGGAGATTCCATCAGCCCAGAATATTCCTCCTGAGGATGAACTACTTTTTTAGCCTCCAAGCAAGCAGGTGTCTAGAAGACAGGGAAAATGGGATGCATGCTGGGAATGCTCCAGTGCAATTCAGACCCTGTAAAAAGTCTGTTTCAGGCAGGAGTGAGCAGGGCACCAGCAATTCTTGTGCTTCAGCAGCTGGGGGATGAATCATAGAAAATCCCAAGATGGAAGAATCAAGTCTAGCTCCTGGCTCTGCACAGGACAACCCCAACATTCCCATTGTCCAAAATGTTCCTTGAGCTCTGGCTGCCTTGGGGCTGTGACCACTGCTCTGGGAAGCCTGTTCAGTACCTGATCATCTTCTGGGGATAAAAATGCACCCTGGTAGATCTGGGGTACTTTCAGCATCCCTGCCACCAGCATATGGGCAAGAGGTTCAAGTTCAGCAGCTGCTGGAATTTAATGGCAACAGTTCAATGGAAGCAGGAGAGACAGTATCACCATGGATGGAGGGGACATGGGGACAACCAAACTCCAACACCAGAGGAGGGAGTTCTTACCCTGCTGCCAGGCAGCTCCAGACAGTGCCCCCAGAAGAACCAGCTCTGAGCTCTTGGGAGAGGAGGAATGGCCCAGATTGGGTCTCATTAAGGCAGTTACACGGTTTACAAGCTTGTTACAACATTGGAGCAGGGAAATGTGCTGGTCGCTTCGCTAGCTGAGCCAGGACAAAGCAGAGCCTGTTCCCCGCAAAGGAAAAGCCTCGTGCTCAGCCGGGAGCTGACGTCAGCTCCTTTGGATGCACAAATCCAACAAGGCTGCAGGCAACTCGCCAGCTGGGGACTGGCAGCAGGGACAAGCTCCCATTTGCCTCTGAAGTGGCCACAACAGCAGGCTCACAGTGTTTCTTTCAGCCCAGCACAACGTTGTGTTTGCGGGCACATACAAGACCCCAGGGTCTAGAGACCAGGAACGCTCTGCATGCTCCTCACCCATTAAAAACATGCATAAAGTACCCAGCTTGGGAATTAAAAGCCTTCAAAAGGCAGCTTCTGAAGGACAGGGGAGGGAGGGGAGCTGTTTTGGTTTAGGTGGGTTTGCCTTACTCCGCTCATGTCTCTGTACTTCCAGTGCACACTGCCATCCTCAGAGAGCACAATCTGCCTCTTGGCACCAGCAAGCAGTTACATGTGGCACAAGGCTTCAGTGCACTCTAAGCACAACTGAGCTGACAAGAAACTGGGGACAGATCCCTAGATATACCCACTACTCCCCAAATTGGAAAAAAAAACCCAAAAACAAACCAAAAAACAAACCACCACAAAAAAAAACCCAAAAAACAGAACCAATGTCTTAGCTGAAACAAAGTGCCCCGGAGAGCAGGGCTGCCACATGTGATACAGCAGCTCCCCAGCCTTCAGGAAGATGCTGAGAGCAGACACAGTATCTCCAGCCTTCTGTAACAAGGACAAGGGCAGAATTACACAAGTTCGTAATTCCCCGGAAAGATTTTACAGCTTTGCAGAGGAGGACAGATTAACCTGGTTTTTGCATTCTGGGCATTAAATGGAACTTTTCAACAACCTCCTTTAAGAAAACTCATTAAGGGAGGTTTTGCTCTCACATAAGGAGACAATTTAAAGTTTTAACAAAGTTTTGGTGGTTGTCACTACAGTCAGGTGGGAACCACCAGCCCCAGCAGGAGAGCAGCATCTTGTGCTGCGATGCAGGAGCACACGTACCACCGCCTCCAGCCCACTCACCTCCTGCATACATAACGGCCAGCATGATGGAGGAAATCCAGGAGACTTTGCTGCTGGACGCATTGAAGATGACCTCAATCTCTTTGAAGAACACTGTGATGGATTTGGGGAAGGCATAGGAAAAGCCAATGGAGATGAAGGCTCCGATGACCACGGCCCATCCCCATCCTCCTTCGGGGGGAGTGTATCCCACGGGGCCTCCGACGGGTGGGGGCATCCTGAATCCAGCCGGCGATGGCTCAGTCGCGGATCAAAGACCTGCAAAAGACAAAAGTGTTGCCTCAGCTGAAGGCAGAATCCCTGCTCCTGGCATGCAGCTGCACAGCTCAAGCTTGGTTTGCAAGGCTGGCACTGCACCAGTGCCCCCACCACCATGAGGAAAGCTGATCCCTGAGGTGAGAACACCCCAGGATCAGGAGCACAGTGGGCCACGCCAAAGCACACGCTCAGATTGCAGCTGGCCTTTAAGAGCCACGGTCAGCGCACATTTCTAAGTGACAAATTTAAGACATGACACCCTGACCTAAGCTGGAAAGGGCAGGCAGTGTCTGTGACAGCAGCCAGGGCTCATCTGCATAGGCAGAGCTCCCACAGCATCTCCAGGAGTGCAACCATAGCACTGCAAAAACCCAAGAAGTCCCAAGCCACCTAGAGCAGGAGCTGCACGTGAAGCTTGTTAAATGCAGACACACTGAGGGGAAGTCAGTCCCCATGCATGAGCCAAACAGGACACCCCTATTTCTGCTGAAAAAGGGCAGTTGGGTGTTGCAGCACACCCTCCATCCCTAAAGGTCAGGGGCTGTGGCTAAACTTAGCCTGAGCAGTGACTAAGGAAGGCTTCTATATGTCACCAGGGAAGGAGGAGATGGATCCACACAGAGCAGTCCCAGCAAAGCCTGGTTCCCCTGCTGTTTGATCCTGGCAGGACACCTCCTGACCCAACTGCATCCAAACCCTCCTCCTTGATCAAAAAGGCGACAGCAGGTTTCACAAAGCACCCAAGTATATAAAAAAAATAATTTCACCTAAAAAGCTCAAAACCAGAAGCAATTAGAAAGCAAAATGAACAGGAAAATGTAATTCAGGCTTGTTGAAGTGTTGAATCCCCTCGGAGAGGCTGATTGGGAGCAATCCAGAGGCTGTCAGGATCAGTGCTCACACATGGGCCCACGCTGCAGCAGAACTACATCACACTCCAGAGCTGCTGTTACTCCAAACATAGGCTGGTCCAGGCAGCTGAGAGCAGCACAAGGCATCACAGCAAGGAACCCTAACAAGGGCAGCTGCTCACAAACAAGGGTCACAACACGCAAAGCAACAGAAATCACTACCAGCCCCAGAACTCCTGTGTGGCCCCAGGGATTTCAGAAGGCATTTTGGGATGCGCTGCAGCCCTCCCCAGCCTCACAGCCAGAGACATCCCCACCTCACCCAGCCATATTAAACACACCAGCCAGGGGGCAACATCAACTCCTTCACTAGAGCCCGCCTCTCGCTCCACAGCTCTCTGCTGCTCACGTTTGCACTCGAGGAAAAAGCCACCTTCAAGCAGGAGAGCCTTTCCCAGAGCTCCTGAGGCCATAGCAGGCAGAGCGACAACTCGAAAGCAGCGTGGTGCTGGCTCAGAAAGGTGCAGCCTCCTATTTATAGCCTGCATCCGCCCCAGCTCACAGCGATTACCATCTCCTCCATGGCTGCTGACATGCCAGCACCTACCTGGCACACCCCTAGAGCACATTCTACAGGACTGCAGGCTCCTGCCTTCTCCCTCAACTCCGTGCCACTTGGTGCACATCCAAGGCTGGGATCCCGGTGTCCTGGTCCAAGCACAGCTGGTGATCCAGAGTCACGGGGAGATCCTGCTCCTTCCTACCTGGCACTGGAGGTACTGGTAGCAGTTATCTGATACAGCACCAGCTTTGCCAGGGACACCTGACACCTGGCCACGGCGATGCCTACCGGGTGATGCCCCGGACCCACGCGGGGCCAGAGGGAGAAAAGCACGGGAGGTCGGATTCTGTAAGCTGCTAAGACTGGTTTAGTGTGAGCCAGACAATGATTTTTCACTGGCAGGGTATTTTCCTGCATCCTGACCGGTGCAACACATGACCATCACGAGCAGCTCCAAGCCACCCGCCACCCCAACAAAGGAATCATTGACAAGACGCTGCCCCTGGCACGTCCACAGCTGAACTATGCCCAAGAGCCAGAGCCTGCTTCTCCTGACTTCCTCTCTGGGACTCACCAGGATGAGCCCATATCTGTGGTGTCTGGCTGCAGGTGGATCCCTGAGCCAAAACACACCTGTGGGCACCCCCCTGGGACGAGCAGCCACTGAGGGAACTGCCAGGCTCCACAGAGACCCCCGGTGCAGTCTGGTCTCTTGGAACACAGAGCAGCCCACACACCCACCATAAGCATTGGGAATTGCTGAATGTGCCCTCCTCACACAAGCTGCACACTGGAGTTTCTGCCACCTCTTGCTTTGAGTCACACTGAGCTTTCACAGCCTTCAGTGAACCCTAAAGCATCATCCAGGCACACTGATCTATCCAAAACAGCTTTTTGAAAGCTGAAACTGCCAGGTGTTGGCTATAAAAGCTCCCAGCAAGGAATATAATCTACTTGTGAGCACTAATTAAAACTACAGGCAATAAAAGCCATCCAAGGCAAAGGCTGAGGGTGTTCTGATGAGGTGTTGGGGATTTTTCCCTTTTGTTCCTGAGACATATACACTGGTTTAATTCTTCCACTGCTCCCAAGGAGCTCAACTGCTCCAAATGTCTGTGGCTTGGTTAATTTATTTTTTCTTCCCCTACAAGCAGCATTCCTCCTCCTGTGGGTGCTGAGGTATCATTTCTCTGTAAAATAAAAGGCTTCTGGCAGGTAGACATGACCTCTCTTGCATTGCTGAGGCACAATGAAAATCCTTGAGCTGAACAGGGTTTTGAGACCAAAGATTCCCAAAGTCTGACGCCAGAGAGTTTACACGAGGACTTCTGCATGCCACAACACTTTTCCCTGACTCATTGAAAAATCCTTATTAAGAAAGACCAGTTTTAGAAAGCTCATCCTTCAACCCCACTAGGCTTCTTGACAATTATCTCCTTGCCCCCACAGAAGTAGTTTCAATCGAGTAAGGAAAAAAAATAAAAAAGAATACATGTAAGGCAGCCAGCCCATCTGGAAAGATTCCCTCCCTTTTGCAAAAAGGGAAATAAAAAACAAAACAAAACAAAACCACAACACATAGTTATGACATTTTCAACTCAGTTCTGGAAGAACTGCAACATGTAAGATGTGATTAGAAATCAAATTCACAGCTGCCAGGCAGCCAGCTACAGTTTGCCCTATTAGGAAACAAAATAACTGTATTTGCAGTAATTAAGAGTGATGAGACCAAGTAATGGCTGTGAGTATCACAACTGCTCCCTATAAAAGTCCTGACTAATCTGCAGGAATGGGTAGCCTACAGCCACACTCCTCTGCACAGCAGTAGTGACAGCAGGAACTGAGGCAATGAGGATGGTATCACCTCAAAACAGGAGACTAAAGCCCTGCCATCTCCCAGGTTCCACCCACAAGCAGTTATCCTTTCTCCAAAGGGGCCTAGAACAGTATGATTTCAAGACTTTTGGTTACATAATGCAGTAAATTGCTGCGCTTTTGAAAGCTCAGATTGGCAGGACTCCAGCACAGAAAGACAGAGGCTCACATTTATAAAGTGCTGTAAATGCCCCAAAGTATTTCTGGGGCAAAGCCTTTATTAACGTGGCTCACAGTGCTCCTTTTTGGGGTCAAAGGAAGGGGGACATTTCCCCAACCAAGGAAGCAAAGGCCCTGCCCAGGCACAACACACCTCTGCCCTTCTCACACACCCCTCCAGCTCAGGGCTTCCCTATGCTGTGCATACCCTCAGTGGCATCTGCTGCCCTTTGAGCTCACAAAGCCTTTCCCCTGAGCACGGCTCTGAGTGCCTGGGAGCTGGAGCAGGGCAGGCAGGGAACCTCAACCCATGGAGCAGGACACACACAGAGCCCCATATCTTCCTCCCACAACCATCATCAGCCTAGTGCTCACACAGGCTTATGCTGCTGCCAGCAGAAGTTCATCCAGCATCTTAGCAGGTGTGGAATCCACAGTGGCTCATTCCAGCCCTGCTGTCTTTCCTTCCTGCTCCTCTGGTGTTCCCACAGCTCCTGAGATGGACACAGCATTGTCCAGAGCAGGATCTCCACAGCAAAAAGATGCCCACGGATGCCCCAGCTATCCAAGAGCCATTTGGACCCCTCATGCCTTAAAATCAGCTGGACCCAGCTTTTGGCCTGGGAATGCCAACGCTGAAACACCTAGGCCAGCCACAAGGCTGTTCCTTGCCAGCAGCACAGATGGCATTCCCTGAGGGAGCTGTTCCCTCAAGCCCCCAGCAGAAAGGGGGATGCTGTTCCCATCAGCCCAGCCCAAAGAATTAGCCACATCTACTCCTCCCAGCACAACCTCCCAAGCTCAGCTCACCACAAGAGGCTCTTCCAGTGCTCAGCACAGGGCCACAAACATCCATGGGATATTTGTCTGACATGGGGAGCTGGCAGGCTCCCAACATCCCTTCTGATCCTGAAACTAAACTGAGATCTTTTGCTGGGGAAATGAAGAGGCTGGCAATCACCAGCTGTTCACAGCCAATAACACTCCATAGCTTCAAATTTGGCCTTTTTCTGGCCTGAAGCAAGATGAAATAGAGATTGTCAGAAGTTGAGACACCACTTTCAGCACTTTTAAGCTGGTTTAGAGCATTATGCACAGAGCTCTAATTCCAGCAGGCACCCACGGCCGGGGTTTAACCTGGCAGCACGCGGCCTACGTGACTCCCCAGCGCTTCCAAGGGCTCTGCACCAGGACAATAGTCAATTGAGGCCCTGCTCAGCCCCAGCCTTTGCTGCAGGGGTGAGCCAAGGTCAGCAGCACAGGCAGGGCTCACTCAAGGCCGGCAGCCCGCACAGGCAAGCTCAAGGTTTTGGCCAGAAGCAGCCCGGCCCACTCAGTGCCTCTTCCCACCAGGGATGGCCAACGCACGGGCAGACATGCCCCGCTCTGCCGGCCCGCTGAGCCAACACCAGACAGACAGACAGACAGACGGACGCCAGGGGCACAGCACTGGCAGCTGCCCTCCTCCAGCTGCCCCCTGGCAGCACAAGCCTCAGCCTGCAGAGGCACAGATCATCCTGCTCACCCCACCAGGCACAGCCACGCACTTTTCCTGGACACTCGCAATTGGTCTCTGCTGGACGCAGCCCCTCGGCCTCCGAAAGGCTGCAAGCTGCCCTGCAAAGTGAGATGTTGGCATGGTTTGTTGGCAGCTTTGGGGGAAGGCAACCAACAGAAAGATGGGCAGATATTTGTGTCCACCAGAGAAGCTCCCATTTGGGGCTGCTGTGCCTGGTTGGTAGCATCAGCAATGCTCAGTAGGGACCGAGGATCTCACTGGTGTGAGAAAGCATGAAGTCAAGCTTAAGCAAGCTACCAAGAAGCCCAAGTGAGAAAGCCTGGCTTATTTCTATACCACAGCCTGGCTACAGTCATGGCTCGTCTAGAGCACTCTAACCCAAAACCCTGCAGCCAGAGGGATTTGGAGACCAGTTACAAGAATATTATGTGAAGCAAGCAGCTCTTGCATGTAATCTGGGCTTATATCAGCTTCAGCCCCCAGCACAGCACCTCGAGTCCCCTCTCTGACTGTCCCCCCATCCCTAGGGAAAGGGATTCTCAGAGCACCAGCTGCCAGCCAATCCCCCTGCCTCAGGAGGGGACAGGGCATGCTCAAGCCCCTGTACAGGGCTGCCCAGGTCACACCCTGAGCACAAGCCATGCTCTGCCAGGACAGAGATCCTCCCCGCACCAGCAGTGCTCAGGAACGCTCCCAGGACACCCTGTGCCCGCCCGGAAATCCTCAGAATGACAAAAATGTAGTATGGAATAGCACTGGCATTCTTTCATTAGAGACCCACACTGCCAGCCAGAGACAGCTCCGGGTGTCTTGGCAAGGCAGGGGGCTGCAAAATCACAAAAAGAAACAACGGTCACCATCAAACAGAACTGCCTGTCCCTTCCCAAAGAGCAGGAGTCTGAATTTTGATCCCAGCCACTGCCACATTATTGCTACTTTCAAGCCCTCAAACCACAGATGAGTAAGCTCAGGATGGAGGTGGGACATGCACACCAAGGACCCAAAAGCACAAGGGTGGAGTTGGGAGAGGAGGTCACAGCAAGGACCCACGAGTAGTACATGGATGGAAGGGGGACACACACACAGAGGACCCAGGCCTCAAACCAGGACCAAGGCAGCACTGGGATGGAGGCAGGACAGGTTAATCAAGGGCCCAGTACCACTGCTGTGATTGTGGCTTCAGTAATTAACTACAGCTCCACATGGATTTTCCTTGGCTACAGAACCGCTCTGCAGGCTCTAAGGACACTGTGAGTCACACCAATACCACTGGTGAGAGGCTCCCCCTTTCTTAAGAGTCTGTTATAGGCTGATTCCAGAGAAGGAAATGGGAAAAGCCATAAAAGTGCAACAATAGATTTGCACTACAGGGCTTAATGAGATGCACCTCCCAAGCCTACGTGCAGCTTTTCAACTCCTCATAAAGGAGATATGAAATGACAGCATGAAAGTCACTGGGTATTTTCCACCTTAGTTGCCAGATAAATCGAGCCAACTGTGCCAAACAGGAGCCAAGAGAACGCACATGCAACCATTCACACCTTTTCCAGGTAACACCTCCTGGAAGGGAAAAATGTTTAACACATTCTCGAGGGTGACAGGGACAGCCACAGGCACCCCCACGACTTTGGGGCAGGAAGATTTGCCATACACTAGCAGAACTTGTTTGTAATTAGGAGATCCATCTAAGACCAAAAAAGTTTCTTCCCAACACAGGCACTATCAGGAGTTTGGGGAGTTTCTTTATACCCAGCAGCTGCTCCCTGCCCTGGCCCACTTCTCAGCACCACTCCTTTCCTTCCAGACACAGCCAAGGAAACATCAGCAAAGACACCCCGGAGAATTCAACAGCACTAAATTACCTCACTTAGCATGAAAATAGGATGCCTGTGCACTACAAAGAGACATAAGGCTCATAGAAAGGCACAAACCCAGAATCATTATACCTGCTTCTTTGTGGTGCAACTAAGAAAGCACACCTTTTTCCTCAGAAGAAACTTAAAGCTGGACAACATGAATAACCATTGTGCAAAAGGTCTACCCTTAAAGGGTAGGCTATGAGCACTCAGGCCATTTACTGTTTCAGGACACAAATCCCACCCCTCCTGCTGCAGATACAATTCAATTTCCTTCTGATACTCCTGTTCACACTCATCCCCTTTGCCTGAGTCAGCTTTCAAACCCCTCCAGCACTGTTCATTTTCATGATGCATTTGTGCACCCTTCAGCCGCAGGACTCCTGCCCCACCTGCAACGCCCAGCCCGGGTGTTCCAGCAGTATGCCTGGAGCCCAGCCCCACTGAGCTCCCCGAGCATCTCACCCCGAGGCCAGCAAACACCTGCCAGAGGCCACCAGGCTTCAACCAGAGCTGACCCAGAACCAGAGCTGGTAGGTGCTGGCTCTAGGAGCGTTCTGACAGCCCCTTGCCACCCGGCAAGTGTAAGCTACCACCGGCCACCAGCGAACTCCAGCAGGCCCAGCTTTCTGCTGCTGGTCACCACAACGCCTCGCCGGCTGAGCGATTCACACACCGGAGGGTGGATGCATGCCCCAAACACGTATGGGGCCATCAAGACCTTACTACCACCTCCTCCTCCCTGAGCAGGGCAGAAACAAGCGCTAAAGGCGCCTCTCCTGGAGCCAGAGCACGGTTCTGCAGCCCCTCCTGCCCAGCCAGCAGGGGAGCACGCTGCTGAAGGACTTGGCTGACTCACCCGCCCGAGCAGCCTCGAATGCCCGAGGTCCAGCCCTAGCACCTGCCAAGAGGAGTCACCTGAAGGCCGGTGCGAGCGGCTTCCCCCGAAGGGCTCACCCGGGCTGAAGGGGCGCTCCCCACAGGGACGAGGGTACCCAATACCGCAGACACACTCCCAGGACACGGTTCCCACGCTGCTTGCAGGCCGTCCCTGTCTTTATCAAGAGGCAAACACACACAGAGATCACGTCTTCCCCGCATTTATCGGGCACCCTCAAACGCTGAGGAGATTCCCCCGCGGGGCCCCACAAACACGCTGGGGGAGCGGCCTGAGGGACCGGGCAGGGGAACGAGGAGCTCCCCGGGACAGGGAACCCCCACCTCGGGGCAACTGGGCCACCTGGGCCCGCCGAGGCCATCACCATCCATCCTCACTGTTCGACGGGAGAAGGAGGCCGGAGAAACCCCGACCCCCAGAGCGCTACTGCCGGCGAGAGAGGGACGAGAGCGGTCAGGGCACGGTACTGTGGGATCCTCACCACGCGGCCATACCGGAGTGGCAACAAAACATGGCTCCCCCCTCAGTTCGAGGGCGGGGGAGACCGAGGCAGCGGTTCCAACACCGCCAAAAACCCCGGTGCCGGTGTGGAACGGACCAGCCCCGCGACGGGCCACGGGGGCGGCCTCCCGCCCTAAGAAAGACTCCAGCACCTCCAAGCAGGGCCGGCAGCCGCCAGAACGCGTGAAGCTCCCAGAGCCAGTGGCCTGACCGCGAGCTCCCCCCTCGCTCGCTCGCCA
>WEIU01016864.1:0-33508 GCA_013389925.1 Aegithalos caudatus | reverse complement strand
AAGGGCGGCGGGGCTCGGGCTCCTTACCTTTCTCTGTAAGCCCCTGGCAGGAGGGTGCAGCCCGGTGGGGGTCGGGCTCTGTTCCCGGGTAACGAGCGGTAAGACAAGGGGACGTAGTGTTAAGCTGTGCCAGGGGAGGTTCAGGTTCGACGTCTGCAGGAATTTCTCACAGGAAGGGTGACTTTGGAAGGGGCTGCCTGGGGAGGTGGTGGAGTCCCAGTCCCTGGGGATGTTCAAGGAACGACAGGACGTGGTGCCGTGGTGTGATTGACACGGTGCTGTTTGGTCATGGGTTGGACTCAGAGATCTTGGAGGTCTTTTCCAGTCTGATTGATTCTGTGATTTTGTCCGCGGGATTTCGCACAGAGCCCGGAGTGATGCCAGGTAGTGATGCCTGGCGCTCTCAGGGAGGAGAGAAGAGAGCCTGGCCCCGAAAGCTCCGTGTGCCGGGGTCCCAGGGCACAGCTTCACGCTTGTCTTGCACTGCTCTGTGATGGCAACAGTGAGAGCAGGGTGTGCAGCACGGGCAGGTTGTAGGTAGTAAATCACTTATTAATGCCATTCAGTCCAGAACTTAAACTTGTTTCAAGTTAGGCTTTGGGACGTTTTCTTTTAGGATTGTGCTTGGAAGTGTTCCTTCAAGCAGCAGCCTCAGCTGTGGTGTGGTCCTTCTTGCTTCTGGTCTCCTCTGCATCCCAGCACTGCTGTGCAGCTCAGTGGGACTCTCCTTTTCCCCCTGTTAAACCATCCTGGACTCCCAGTGACATTTGCTGCCGTTGTTTTTCTAAAGAAATCCCCCAAAGCAATTGAGAGCCACCCTTAGTCTCTGCTCCCAAGTGTTCAATAAGACCATGTGTTAAATTGTGTTCACACAGGTCAAACCTTTGTCCTTCCTGGATTTTTGCTGTCCCAGTCACCGTTGCTTTTGTCACCTTTGGCTACAGCATATTTGGGAGGAAGAGGTGCTGGGATATGAGGGAGATCAAAACTTACTTCTGTGCACAGAGTTCTTAGTCTCTCTTGGAGTTCTCAATATTCCTGGTTGATAAAAATTACATTATTCCAGACCAAGAGAAAATTAAGTCTGTTGGGAAGATACTACAAACATACAGGTCACTGGAGTTACCTCCAGGAATTCTTTTAGCAGGTCTCAAGAGTCTGATCTGTGTTAAAGACTGGACATATCCAAGGAAACTTGTCACCTTCTTGCCCCTGATGAGTTTCTGTAGTTCTCTCATTTTTCTGCACAATCAGCAACTGGAAATGTTTAAGAGAAAACATGTATTTCAGCATAGAAGTACAACAACTTGTGTGTGAAACCTTTGGTGTTTAGAGAGGTACAAAGGTATTGGAATTTGTCAGGGAAGCTATCAGTGTCTGGGAAAGGCAGTTCCTCAGGAGGCTAAGAAGCAAAATGATATCCATGCTGTTTGAAGAGCAAGTTTTCAAGCTTCAACAAATACTTGTATCTTTGTTCAAGCTGATAGAGGGTGTGTTTAAAGCTGCTTGGCACAGCCTCCAGTGGGAAGAAGCACAGCTGACACTGTGCTGTGTTGTGCAATCTGACATGCTGCAAACAGAAATAAGGGGATCATAGACTGGTTTGGGCTGGAAGGGACCCAAAAGCTCATCTTGTTCCACCCCCTGCCATCAGCAGGGGCACCTTCCACCAGCCCAGATTGCTCCAAACTCTGTCCAACCTGGCCTTGGATGCTTCCAGGGATGGGGCAGCCACAGCTGCTCTGGCACCCTCACAGCCAAGAATTTCTTCCCCAAATCCCATCTCACCCTGCCCCCTGGCAGTGGGAAGCTGTTCCCCTTGTCCTGGCACTACAGGCCCTTTGCCAAAGTCCCTCTCCAGCTCTCCTGGAGCCCCTTTAGGCCCTGGAAGGGGCTCTGAGCTCTCCCTGGAGCCCTTTTTTCTCCAGGCTGAACACCCCCAACTCTCCCAGCCTGGATCCAGAGCTGAGGGGCTCCAGCCCTTAGAGCATCTCTGTGACCTCCTCTGGACTTGCTCCAGCAGCTCCACATCCTCCTGATCTCAGGTTCCTCCAGGGCTGGAGGCAGCTCTGCAGGTGGGGCCTCACCTGAGCAGGGCAGAGGGGCAGAATGCACCCCTCCCCTGCAGCTCACCCTGCAGCTCACCCTGCAGCTCACCCTGCAGCTCACCCTGCAGCTCACCCTGCAGCTCACCCTGCAGCTCACCCTGCAGCTCACCCTGCAGCTCACCCTGCAGCTCACCCTGCAGCTCACCCTGCAGCTCACCCTGCAGCTCACCCTGCAGCTCACCCTGCAGCTCACCCTGCAGCTCACCCTGCAGCTCACCCTGCAGCTCACCCTGCAGCTCACCCTGCAGCTCACCCTGCAGCTCACCCTGCAGCTCACCCTGCAGCTCACCCTGCAGCTCACCCTGCAGCTCACCCTGCAGCTCACCCTGCAGCTCACCCTGCAGCTCACCCTGCAGCTCACCCTGCAGCTCACCCTGCAGCTCACCCTGCAGCTCACCCTGCAGCTCACCCTGCAGCTCACCCTGCAGCTCACCCTGCAGCTCACCCTGCAGCTCACCCTGCAGCTCACCCTGCAGCTCACCCTGCAGCTCACCCTGCAGCTCACCCTGCAGCTCACCCTGCAGCTCACCCTGCAGCTCACCCTGCAGCTCACCCTGCAGCTCACCCTGCAGCTCACCCTGCAGCTCATCCTGCAGCTCATCCTGCAGCTCATCCTGCAGCTCATCCTGCAGCTCATCCTGCAGCTCATCCTGCAGCTCATCCTGCAGCTCACCCTGCAGCTCATCCTGCAGCTCAGGGAGGTGTTCTGGGCTGCAGATGCACATTTCTGTTGAGCTTCTCATCCACCAACATCCCCAAGTCCTCCCCAGAGCTGCTCTCAATCCATTCTGTGTCTGCCCTCTGTTGTGGCTTTCAGAATTTTGGCACGTGAAGCATGGGTGATGTTTTTTCTTCACTAGGACTACTCTAACAGTTCTGAATCTAAATGAGCTGGAATGTATACCAGCTGTTTAAAATTAAGCAAAGCCTAATTTTTCTCACATGATCAAATCCCTGATGTGCTTTTCTCTATTAGTTCTGTAATACCATTTCAGCTGGCACTGAGGACTAAAAATTCTTTTTCCTAACTCTCAAATTACTTGCAGGTGGTGCTTCCAGTGTGTGTATGTGTGCAGGTTGTTTTTATTTTCACTTTTTGTTTTTAATAAAGCCAGGAGAGCAGAACTTGGTTTTCATGATGGAAGTACTCAGGCAACTAACTTCATTTTTCCTCTGGAGTTATACATGTTTTGTGGCTAACTGGGGGGTGACAAAAAGCATTGTGAAGTTAGGGAGTTAGGAAGTATTTTTTTATATATGTGCCTCTTAACATTGGTTTTTTTAGAGCAAGGAATGCCAGCCCTGTGTGTAGGGGCAGAGGGAAGCACAATGCTGGTGGTCACTGCCTCCAGTCCCATGGTAATAAGTGTGTTTATATGTCCTGGTAACCAGTGAGACAATGAATAAAAGTAGTTCAGGTATCAGTTAATTAGTTCAACAAGTCCCAATCACAGCTGATAATTTTGGGTGAGCTCAACTGGCTGCCTGCATTCTGCATCAACACTTCTACAGTGCCACAGTATGCTCAGCTTGGCTGAATTAAAATCATTCTTCATCATCCATAATCAGCTTGGTATGTGTGTTCTGTTTTATTTACTTAAGAGATGAGTACCACTTAAGCTCAAAATGAATGTTTAGATGATATTATATACAATACCAGCTGAATCTCTGAAATACAAATTTTGGATGTTTGGTCTGTATTCTGCACAGCTTGGGCCTCCCAGTTACAGTGCAAAGGCTGCTTAAAGCCTGCTGGGATCTGTGGTTTTGGCTTTTCCAGAGCAAGGGAATTGCATCTGGTTCTCCAGGATAGCAGGAATCTTAGCTGTGTGATGGAATGATCTCTAAACACAGAAAATCAGCCAATGTATTTCATTCTGTATTTTGTGATCAGTTGGTCTGTTTGAAAAAGGAAAACAACAGTAACAGAATGTAGATATAAATAATGTCAGCACCACTTTAAATATCAACTATACCCAACTTCTTGAAAGAGGACTTATTGTAGTTGTAGTTCAAATCTGAGTAATCGTGGAAAAATGCTTTCCTTTGCTTTCTGAATGAAAATCTTCATTTCTAACTCAGTAATTAGTAGGCTTCTGAGAGGGACAGCTGGATTTTAGCACATCCTCATCACCCAGGCCCCATGGCTGTCAGTGTTTAAGAGGAATTTGGACAGTGTGCTGGACAGTTTTAACTTTTGCTCATTCCTGATGTGCTCAGGCAGGTGGACTAGAAGGTTGCTCCCTACCCAGCTAAGGTATTTTATTATATTCTTCCTGAAAGCCTTAGAAAAACATCAAGTTTCAGTTTTCTTTGCATATTAATCTTGCTGCCAAGAGCTGCCAGTGCCCTCTAGCTGTGCCTGACACACAGCCTGGTGTGGCTCAGAACCCATGGCCTGGTTTTGCTCATCAGTGGAGCATCTGCACACCTTGAGGGATGTGTTGTAAACTTCCATGCCCATTGTCTCCTTTCTCCATCTCTTGCACCCTGGTTCAGTGGAACAGCATGGTTCAGTACTTCCCTCTCTGGTTAAATGCATTAAATGCAAATGCTCAGCACTGGCTGGGTCCCTGCATGTTTGAAAAATCCAGGGAAGTCTGCTGGGATTTGGGGTTGTGTCTCCCTCCACCTGCTGTGGGTGCCTAGAGGCTGAGCTGGGTTCAGGGCAGTCTGGGCAGCTGGCAGTGTCTCAGCATTCAGCCCCCTGTGGTGGGAAGCTTGCTGAGGAGCAGCTCATATTTGCCTGTTTTTTGTTTTTCCTGGTTTTTAGGGCTGGCTTAATCACCACATGTACTGAGGAAGCAGAGCTGCAGAATAGTTCTGCAACTGGCTGCAGTTTATCTCTTGATTCTTTTTTTTTTTTTTAATTGTTTCCACACCCACACTGCTCTATCTGTATATTTTGCATCTTGTGTCATTAAAAGAATACATTAACAACTGCCTGACTTGCCAGGACATCCAGGATTTAAATAATTCATTGCTAGAACAGAATCTTTACACTGAACCTGAGTGAAAGTTAACAATTTTAACTGTACTGTAGTCTGTCCAGTGTCAGTCCACGTTGCCTCTTAGTAGCTTTTGGTCTGCCAGAGCTCAAGGAGTGTTTGGAAAATGCTTTCAGGCATGTGCTAGAATTTTGGGGTTGATCTTTTCAGGGCCAGGAGTTGGACTTAATGATTTTTGTAGGCTCAATTTTGGCCCTCGGTGTATCTGGAGTCAAGCACAGGCCCACTGCTGCAGGGACAGGAGTGTGTGAGTTTGGCTTGTCCAAACCTGGTTGTCAATGGAAATATTTTGAACTATGGCTCATTTACATTTTAATACTGATTTTAACAGATAAGTGTAGTTTTGGTTGCAAAGTGTGATTTTGTCTCCTGCATCAGCATAGCTGCTGCCTACCTGATAATCTTAAAACTAACTGTAATAAATACCTACAATGTTACTGCAGGAATGATGAAAGGGTCAGTGATACAGGACTTTAGCTCATAGGAAGGGAAACAGTTCTGCTGAAAGTACCTTGTTCCAGCTCTCTCCTTGACATCAGAATTGGAAATGGAAGGGAAGCATGATGCCTTGCTGCCAGGCTAGAACAACTAGCTGGCATAGAACATCCTCAGCTAGAAGAGGCCCACAAGAATCCTGGCCCTGCACAGGACCCCAAAAAATACTGCCCTATGCCCAGAAACATTGTCCAAATGCTCCTGGAGCCTTGGGGCCCTGAGCACTCCCCTGGGGAGCCTGTTCTGCACCCAACCACTCTGGGGTTAGAGCCCTTTCCTGATACCCAGCCCAACCCTCCTGTGACACAGCCCCAGCCTGGCTCTGTCACTGCTCAGAGAGAGCAGAGATCAGAGCTGCCCCTTCCCTGGGAGGGAGCTGCAGAGCCTGGTGAGTCCTGGCCCCAGTTCTCCTCCAGGCTAAACAAGCTGAGTGAGCTCAGCCATCCCATTTTCACAGCTCAGAGGCACAAGCTGTGTCCAGTTATCCCTGCACCCACCAGCAGATTCTAACTGGTGAGGGCAGCAGTTGTACTCTGCAGGCATAGTGGCAGTGCCAGCTCTGTTCAGACACAGCTCCTGGCTTTGGGGGATTCACCTCTGTGCTGCACTTGTGCCACACACATGGGTTGGTTTCACCTTTAGGGCTGACATCTGCCTGTCCTCTCTGGTGTGCTGGGACCATGTTTCTATCACAAAACTGATTTCTTTTGGTCTTTCTTTGGCTCATGTCACAACTAGAGGCAGCCTTTGCTCAGAAATGGACCCATCTGTTGCATTTATGCATGAAGTCCAAGGCAAAAGTAAAATACTGTGTAAAGTTTTAGCAATGGGAATAGCACCAACACCAGTGTGAGCATTAAAGCTGGATTTGATGACTCTTGCCCACTGAAAGAGTCCAACTCCTGCATTTGATTCCTATAAGTAAAACCAAGTGGTGCTAAAGCATCTGTCTGTAAGATTCCCAGCCTCAGGGTTCTCTCTGCTCCAGCTTGTTTGGGAATTTTGTGTATGTTGTTCTTTAAAATAAGCCTGCCCTGGCTAGTCAGCTTCTTTGGAAAGCTGAGAAATGGAGATCATGCTACAGGAAGCAGTTCAATAATGGGCATTTTGTAAGAAATTACTCTTCTATCCCTGCAAAGTTTTTTCCTTCTTGAGGTGGACAAGTGTTGTTAATGAAGCTCTGGGTTAAAGTAAAAGTTCTCTGGTCAGGTACAATCTTCCCATCAAGAAGCTTTAACAAAAGTTTTTTTGATTCAAACAAAGAAATAGAACTGTTAAACTTTTATTGTGGGTGACCACTAGAACAAGCTCTTTTCTTTGGTGAGGGAGCAGTTGTATAAAATACATAAATACAGTTTCAAACTTGAGATTGCATGAAGTATACGTGTTTTGGGTTTGTTGAGATTTTTTTTTATTATTATTGCAGGAGCTAAATAACCTTTTTTCTCTGTTCCCTAGGGACTTAAGTCATAATCATTTATTATCATCCAATTGGAGCATTGATTTGTCTGTCCATACTCTCCAAGAAGTGTAAGTTGTTTTTTATGAGGATAAAGTCTAAAGATATCCTACCTAATTCTAATTAGAGTGTTTTATTGCATGTCAAGATACCTGGTCTGACTTGGAGAAATATTCAGTGCAAGTTAATTAAAAATGGATGCTCCATGTTGGCAGCACAGTTGTGTATAAAACTCTTGTGTTGTGAGCAGTAATCTTTCCCTTGAAAGATTAGAAGACCAGTATTTTTAAAGATAAATTAGGTATTTCTCTTGGTATTGGTATTTGTTTTGGCTATAGCTGATTTTAAATGAAAGAGAATAATAGTATCCATGAAAATGAGAAAAGCTAGCATGTTTCACTGTTCAAATTGTTAAAATTGTTAGTATTTAAGCTCTTGGGGAATCTTTATTGTCAACTATTAAGTATTATTAATACAGTAAATTTGTTAAATGCATTGATATTAATTATTGCTACTGTGTAGAGAGTTATTTTTCTCCTGTTTGAAGTATCAGTAATTTTTTTTTTCCCTCTGTTTAAGGAAAATGAATTACAATGAGCTAAGTGAAATTCCATATTTTGGAGAAACAACTTCCAATATAACTCTTCTCTCATTGTAAGTAATAGCTCATCTGCCTTTTTCTTGTTTAACAAATAGGAGAACCATGTCAGAGTTCTGCTATCACATTGCAGGAAAACATCTTTTTTCCTGAAATACTGCTCATGTAAAGAGCATCAGGGAATATGTAAGCACTCTTGATAGAAATACAAATCATTTAGACAATCAAGTCACCCTAAATTAGCAGTAAAATGCAGTCAACCAAGGCAGGCAGCTTTGAAGGGGTGGGATTCAGTCCAGGAGTGACACTTGCCACAAGGACCAGCTCAGCTACAGGCCTCAGAACTTCAATCTGTTCATGTGTCACAGTGGCAAATAGCTCTTGGATTTGCAGTATTGCTTTAGGAATTAACACTTTTGGAAGCATGTGGTGCATGTCCCATTCATGAAGCTCACTAGTACTGTTGATGTGCAGAATCCTGTTGCTGTTTCAGCTGTGCAGCTGGAAGGATGAGGTGTTGTGATAATCATATTTATTGCTGATCTTTTTCAGGGTGCATAATACCATTCCAGAAATAAATGCTGAGCAACTCCAGGTCTACCTTTCATTGGAAAACCTAGATCTTAGTTCTAATCTTATCTCAGAAATTAAAGCCTCTTCCTTTCCACGGATGCAGCTGAAGTACCTGTAAGTATGAGTGATCTGCTGTCTCTGGGAGTCCTGGCTTTACAGTGATAATGTTGGAGACCTCATTTTCTCTTAAATTAGTGTCCCAAAGCTGGCATCCTTACACAGCTTTGAGCTGCTAGCAGAGCTCAATGGAGTTACAGATGTCCTTGAAATAAAATAGTTTTCATACCAATCTGGATTGTATTTTCCCAAATAACATGGAAAACAGCAGTTGCTGTTGTCAGAATGCAGGTACATAAGCCATCAGGGACAGGGAATAATTTTTGCTCTGTTTGAGTACATCATTGTGGACATTGTGTTAACTACTTCTAACTGAAACATAGGCAGTAAAAATCAACTCCTCACACTGATTCCTTTGGGAAAAAGGATTTAGCTTGGTATTCCAGAACTCACATTTCTCCTGTGACTTCTCAAGGGTCTTGGGTTAATCAGTGGTTGTTCTGAGGTGCTTGTGCCATTATGTTCATTAAATTCTCTGTGTTCTGAAAGGTCTCTTTCCTTCTTCCTTCCTTCCTTAGGAATCTGAGTAACAACAGAATAACTACTCTAGAAGCAGGTTGCCTTGATAACTTATCTAGCTCACTAATGGTGATAAAACTGAACAGAAATAGGATTAGTATGATCCCACCAAAGATCTTCAGATTGCCTCACGTGAACTGTTAATAAGTAACACTCCTGAAAAGAAAACCACATTTACAGCTGAGCTGTTAATCTCAGCACCCTCTTGACTTTCACACATTGGTGCTCCTTGCAAGGTGTCTTAACATTTGAATGTCATCTTTATGAAAGGGAGCTGAAAAGGAACCGGATTAAAATAGTGGAGAGTCTTACATTCCAAGGATTGGAATCCTTAAAATCCTTGAAAATGCAGCGCAACGGGATTAGCAGATTGATGGATGGAGCATTCTTTGGCCTGGGTAATATAGAGGAATTGTGAGTATGCCTGGTCCTGGAATTCTTTTAGCAAAAAGAAAATGGCTCTGGAGAGTTGTGGTCTGTGTGGTTTCCCTTACATTGAGATATTGACAAAATCAAAGGAAAAGAGTATTTTCCCATTATTTTTATGTCATGTCTGATTACTCCAGAAGTGGAAAGAAAAAATTCCCCTTCCCTGGAAGTGTTCAAGGCCAGGTGGAACAGGGCTGAATAGGCTGAATAGAGCAACCTGGTCTAGTGGAAGGTGTCCCTGCCTATGGCAGGGAGCTGGAATTGGGAGATCTTTGAGGTCCCTTCCAACACAAACCATTCTTGTGGTTCCATTATATTGCTCCTCTTTTCAGTTTCTTCCACATGGTGATCAGGAATGTTCACCTCTGTAGCTGCTTTTGCTGGTTTTTATTTGCAGTCCCCATAACATGGGGTTGTTCTTTCCTTCATTACTTTGACCATGTGAATATAAGGATGTATGATGCAATGTTGGCAGAAGATTTCTTTTTAAAAAAGTTATTTTTGAGAATAGAGATTATAGTTTTGTTTCTGCCTCTGGATCCCTGAAGCTGCTGTTGAGTTACTCAGTTCTTCATATACTTTAGTTCATTTTTTAATTTCAAAGTGATTGAAAGAATCATGCATTTTGTGTTGTCTGAGGCTTAATGTTAGTAAATAACCTTGAAATCCACAAGGTGATATTTTCTAAGTAGATGTTTCATTGATTATCTATTTGGCAAATGTTTTTTTCCTTCTAATTCTTCAGAGAACTGGAACATAATAACTTAACAGAAATAAACAAGGGCTGGCTGTATGGGCTGAGGACATTGCAACAACTCTATGTCAGCCAGAATGCCATCACCAGGATCAGCCCAGATGCATGGGAATTCTGCCAAAAACTTGCTGAGCTGTAAGTCCTGGCCTGCCATTCATTGGGGATTTTTGGAATGTTGCAATTATTGATTGGCAAGAATGAATTACCAAAGGAAGTACTCTGTTTCCTTGCTAGGCCCGTGGTAATGATGTATTTTAATTATAAGTATTCTGTTGGAGAAATTAGAACACAATAATTAATCAAGCCAGATAGTATCTTAATAATTAATCCCACTGCTTGCCTTTAAAGTGTGTGTTAATGTTTCCAGAGACTTGTCATACAATCAGCTCACTCGCCTCAAGGAATCTGCCTTTGTGGGACTTGGCTTGTTGGAGAAGCTAAACCTGGGTGACAATCACATTAATCACATTGCTGATGGTGTCTTTAGAGGTCTGACAAATCTTCAAACCTTGTAAGTACAGAAAACTGCAAACAGAAATTTCACTTAAAGGCAATTTTAATTTAAGTGGAGCTTTTGGAAGTAGAGACAATGGATATTGCACTGTGGAAGCCCCAGATCATTGTTGGTGCTGTCCTGCCTGCAGGTGTGGTAGGGCTGATAATCTTTTGGCTTGCCAAGATGATAGAATTCCAGCCCAACCAAAACAAACCAACCACTCAATTTTAGAAGTGGTAAGGAACAGTGACTTGGTGGCCTGGAGTGCTCAGGTGTGTGTCCTGCCAGTTCTGAGAGGTGTGGGTACCCTGTGTATCCAGATGTGGAGCAGATAGCCAGGAGCTCTTTATTCTAGAGGGTTTCCTTAGGTTTGGAACCTCAGAAACCAAGGACTGAACCCTTTGGTGTTGTAGAAGTGAGGTTTAGCCCATCCTGCTCATGTGCTGACCTCAAACATAACAGGGGGTGTAAAGTTGCTTCTTGCTGTTGGAGGCACAGCTTTGCACTTGCCAGGACCTCTCCTGGCAGATGTTGGACATTTCTGAAAAGAGCCAGTCCTGTCCCAAGTAGATCTGAGCAGTTGTAATTATCCTAAACAACAGTACTTGAGAAAGGAGTGAAAATTTATAACCCCTCTGTCACTTCATTAAATAAATGCTTAAATAAGCAAACTCACCAGAGAGATTTATGTAAGCAGTCATATTCTGTTAACCTTAATGCAACCTTTTAATGAAATAATTAAACCTAATTTCTTAGATTTAGAGTTGCATGAAAAAGAACAAGAGCAGATTAATTAGTAGGTTTTCCTGGGCTCTCAGGGGTGTCAACAGTGAGGGCCTGGCCCTTTCCTTTGGGACTGGAATGTGCAGGATGGAGAGCAGTGGTGATTAACAAGGCTCCAAGCATTAGTGCCCAGCCAGGCATGAGGAGCCAACTCCTCTCTCACACAAAGAGGGGCTTTTCTTTTGGGCTGCTCGCTGCTTTTGCTAAGTAGTCTGAGTAATGGAGTGTAAAAATACTTCAGAAAACAAGAGATACCGTGTGTTTTAGTTCCATTGTTGGTTGTGTACTGGTTGGTTGGTGCCATGGCTGCTGTACATATTTCTGTATGTCCAGCACCTGCCTCTCTGCAGTGTAGGAGAATAAACTGTAGAATTGTACATAAACTGCAAGTTAGGACTGCAGATGTAGGTAAGAATAGCACTGAAGTCTTGAAGTTTTATGTATTATCACCTTATTTTTACTTCATAATACTGTGAGCAATCTGGCATTTGTATTCTCCTGCACTCACAGTCCAACATTCTGAAGGAGATCTTGAGATAATTCTAGAAATGTGTCTCAAATCACAAGAAGGAGCAACTTGGAAATAAATTTGGCATATTATTCATAAAGTCATTATTAGCTCAGCTCCATGTTGGGAACCTTAGCTTGAATATTTTTCCAAGAGGAAAAGATTTAATGTAAGCAAGTTTCAAAGAGGAAAAGATTTAATCTGAGCAAGTTCCAAGGCCATATTTGTTCAGACCTTGTGATGCATGAAATATGAAATTCTTTTCTTTTTGTCCTAAACTTGGAAGTGTATAAATACAAATTGTGGAAGTGTGTGGTTTTAACAAGACTTTTATATTTCAAAGTAAGTAAAATGAGAAAATTGTGTGTTGCCACTGATGGTATCCTGGAGGTTGATCCCAGTCTCTTCCAAGATGGTGTTCTGCACAGTTTACAGTCTCACATAATGGGAAAGTAGATACTTCATTTTCCCCTCATTAACACAGGGAAAGAGGTGTTTATATGAATGATATATACATTTGCCTTGTATGCAGCTAGTTTTGTGTCAGTTGACTCATTTGGAAGCTTCATCTAGCTGTTGCATAGAATATCTGCTAAAAACAGGGCAGACTATTTTTTATTAGCATGATTTCCTTTAAATACACTCCTGTCTGTGCATGGTGGTATCAAAACAGATGCTCTTGGCTCAGTCCGTGCCATTCAGGCTAAAAAATGCAACTGAATTTATTTCATCTTCTCTCTGAAGAGCATTTAATCCTCTCCAAACTGTATGGCTCTATTGCTTTTGCTGTTTGGACCTCTCCTCTCCACGAGGGGCTGGAGGCTGTGCCGAGGTCAGTCGGAAATCCCATTAGCTGATAATGAGATTTGTGAGCAGAATTTCCCCTTCATTTTGAATATCCAGCACGGTGTGCCTGGCAGGCTGACACTGTAACCTGGCTGTAATCCCTTCATATGCTAATGCTGCTATAAGCCTGTTACTGGTGAAGATTAATGCTGCTGGTGGATTGGTTAATTCCCTTACATGAACCAACTTGCTCCAGGAGCCTCTCCCAGCTCCTGGCAAATAGTCCCTGACATGGAAAGTGCTGGTCAGACCGGGGCTTTCCGTGGGTGCCACATCAAGAAGTTGTGCTGCAGAATTTGTTTGTGGTGCTGACTGCAGCACTAGGCATGAAATGTTCCCTTTGGCCTCGCTGAAGTGAGAAATTCACCTCCTGACAGCTTAGGTTTGTAAAAGATTTGAGCCCTTCCAGGTGATGCTGTGCCAAAGCCCCATAGCTGGCCTGTCTTCTCCAGCTCACCTCTAGCTCTGGTTATGGTGTTCCAAGGCTTCTTCCTAAGAAATGTCTTTTCCTGCAGGGACTTGAGGAACAATGAGATCTCCTGGGCCATAGAAGATGCAAATGAAGCTTTTGTGGGACTCAGCAGGCTGGATAAACTGTATGTATTACAAATTAGGGGAATGACAGCACTTCCCAGGCATGCAGAGAGGGAGAATGCAAAATATTAAGTAATTGTAAATCAATGACAGGAGGCAGAAAGCCTTTCTCAGTGTTGCCACTTGTGTGCCACAAGCTGTTGATGTAGCCCTGGGTGCCTTGTTCAGGAACATTGGATCCAAGCATTTCCTTACAGCACCAATTGGATGAGATTAAGCATAAGTATCTGACTGCATTTATTATTGAATACCTCACTCCCTCTGTGTGATGATTGTAACTCTTTGTGCTTCTTTGGTTTGGGTAAAAGTTACTATTTATCAAAAAAAAAACAACCCCAAAACACAAAGTATTTTTAGGCAAATTTGAAACACTATTGCATTAACAAAGTTCTTGATGCTTAGACTGTGCCCTTTTTATCCAGTGCCAGGTGCTTTGTAGGAAGTTCCATCCTGTGTAATTACAAATATTGCTTATAACAAATAGTGAGGGTGTGAGGGTACAGTCCTGGAAGTTGTGTGGTGGTAGCAGGTTGGTATTAGGAAGTTATTGCTTCACTCCTAAGTTCTACTTATTGCAGTTTCATCCTCCTGACTTAAGTTATCTTCTCACACATTTCTAGCCCAAATCTTCAAGTTGAAAATAGAAAAGAAGTCCTGTTCTTGGGAAAATTAGTTGAGCCTTTAAGCTAAAAAAATAGTGTTTGGTCCTGTATCTCATCTAGAATTAGAAAAAAATGCAGTTAAGCATCATGGGGAACTTCTTTTGGGTCTTGTTTGTGAACTGATATTGACATTCAGACTGGTTTCTGGGTCTTTATTTTCAGAATCTTGCAAGGAAACCAAATTAAGTCAATTACCAAAAAAGCATTCTCTGGTCTTGAAGGACTTGAACATCTGTAAGTATTTGAATTTGTAGAACTCCTAATTATTTGTCAACTTCAGTCTTGTGTTCTCTGTGAGATTTTCAAGAATTGAACTGAAGGCAGCCCATGTAATCACACTGACTCATTATTGTGCTCTTTCCTTAACTTACAGAGATTTAAGCAACAATGCAGTAATGTCCATCCAAGAAAATGCCTTTGCCCAGGCTCAGCTGAAGGAGCTGTAAGTTCATGACAATTATTTAGAGATTCTTTATAAGCCCTACCTTGGAAAGAATTCTTCAGCCATTGTAGGGTTGTCTGAAGTTTCCTGAAGTGTGTCTGCTTTTATCATGAAATATTTGCAATAATGCTGATAAATTATCAACTCAGAGTTGGTAGCAGTATATTTAGATTTAAAGTTTGATAAAATCTTCATCTGCATTTCCTTAGCTGCAATTAGTAGGAGCTAACTTTGTCTTGCAGTGCTGAACCATTAAGCTTTTCCTATCCTATGATTTTGCAGCAAGCTCATCACTGCATGTAGGCAGTGAACAAAACAAATAATTCATCAGGAATCTCTCAGGGGGATTAGCAAACCCTATGCTTTTTCTTCCTGTTTTTGAGGGCTAGGGAAAGGCTTTAAAATTCACAGCTAGACAAGATTTTGTATGTGCTCAGCAGATGTTTAAGCTGATAGGGTCTCTTATGGTCTTCAGACATCTGAAATAATAAAATGTGAAGTGACCTTCACACCCAAGACTAATCCTGCTGTAATGCAGTCCTTTCTGTGAGATCAAGTCTCTGACTGTTGTAATCTGGTCTAAAACTACCATTCTGTTAGTTAACTTTGGCCAGATGGACTCAGTCTGCAAGATCTGCCACTGTGAGGAGACAAGTTCAGGTGTTACAACCTCTGTTGCTTTCTCTGATGTATTTTAGAAGTGATGAGTCATTGATATGTACAGGCAAAGAGCAGGATGGAGTCCTGGCTTGTCTGGTGCCTCTCTTCCCCCATGACTGGCTTCACTGTAGGGCAGATCACTCCTTGTTAAATGCTGGGGTGTCTCAGGTCAGTTATCCTCAAAGTATGGCAAACAAAACTCAGCCCCACAGTGTCCTGAAGGCAGTTCAGAGGTGGTCTCTGGCACTCTAATACTCAGGAAACTTGGAAAGCAGATGGTAGGAAAGAAGAGACCCATCATTGTTTCCTGGTGGGTTTTCTGTGGAGCAGAGAAAATAAGCTGCAGTTGATACCTGTATGAAACAAATCACTTTTGGCCTTAAATATTTATCAGCTGGCATTGAAATGAGAATTGAGGCTTCTGCTCATTTCATAATGGCAGTTGTGTTTAGTTTGAGACATGGACTGTTCTGCAATGTTATGTTCCTTTTAATTGCTTTAAAGAGGGATGAGATAATTGTAAAGACAGGCTCAGTGGCTTTGGGATTGCTTTTTTTGAAGTTGGAACTCTGAGTCTATATTCTTCAGGACTGAAATGAAATGAAATGTTTTAATGCTGACATAGAGGGACTGACTTTAGCATAAACAGCTAAGATTTTATAATAAACACTTAAATATTAAATAATACTGTAAATCTGACGTTTCTGTATGTGTATGCTTTAAGCTGCTTTGCTGCACGTGTGCATGTGAAATAAACCTGACCCTCCCTTTGTTTTGCCCTGTTTCTGCAGAGTGCTGAACACAAGCAGTTTGCTGTGTGACTGCCAGTTGAAGTGGCTGCCCCAGTGGCTCAGTGAGAGCCATTTGCTGCAGGCTGTCAGTGTCAGCTGTGCTCACCCTGAGTGGCTGGCAGGACAAAGCCTTCTCAGTGTGGACCCCGAGGACTTTGTTTGTGGTTTGTATTTTTAGTGATTTTTGATACAAAAGCACAGTAACACAAGTCTTGTAGCTGAAATCAAGCTGGGGAGGTACTTGGTCCTGCCCATGGTGCCCATCACTGAGTCTGCTGTCAGTTTGGGGTTTAATTCTGCATCTCTTCACTCTGTTTGTGCTGTTTGAGCACTGAAGTTAACCTGAGGGAGTAGTGCAGCTGGACACTGTTTTTTATTTAGCTTACTAGTGAAAATGGATTATGCCTCCATTCTCCCTGCTTATGACTATCTTTAGCTTTGTAAGGTCTCTTTGACATTTTCTTCCTGGTTCTTGTCCATACCAGCAGAATATCACAGAGTCATAAAACAGTTTGGGTTGGAAGGGACCTTAAAGATCATCCCAGTTCCACCCCCTGCCATAGACAGGGACTCTCCAAGGTTGGTAACAGGTTGCTCCAAGCCCTGGCCAGCCTGGCCATCAGCTCTTCCAGGAATGGGGCAGCCACAGCTTCTCTGGGAAAACATTAGAGTAGTTCAGGCTCTGGCACATTTTCTGGTGGTCCATATCTGTGATGTTTATGGTGGTCTCAAACTCCTTGCCCAGAGTCTGGGTGAAGTCTGTGGCAGGCCTGGAATTAGTCTGATGTTTCCTTTTCCTGGTGAACAATCTTATCCATATTTGTGTATATGCAATTCTTTCATTGCTTTGGTGACAACAGCTACAATAATAATCATGTAGGAGCACACACCCACTTCTCCACCACCACAGTGGTGTCTGACAGAGCTCTGCGTGTGTCTGTGAGAATCTTTGCTGAAATAATGGATATGGAAATCAGATTCATGGAGGTGGGATGAGATAGTGAACTGCCAGCTTGTTATGCTTTGTGCTTTTAGAACTTCAAGGCTCTTCAGGATATTTAAGCTATCTGCAAGTAAATCTCAGTTCCTCATAAAATGGCCTGGCTCTTCAGCTGAGCAGGATTTTTGAGGTTGATCTAAATACAGCAGGTTTCAGGCAGGACAAAAGGCAGGGCTTCCCAGCACTGCACTTCCACACTGATTGTTTTCAGTGCTGGTTCTTCTGCCTCCTTCCCAACTTGATTTCCAGCTCAAACCAGCTGAATCTGTGCCCTCAAGCAGGCCATCTGTTCCCAAAGCTTTGCTTTTGCTTACATTGTCTTTCAAGCGAGTTTCCTTACCACACAAATTCCAATTTAAGAGGGAAGTTAGCTAACCTCGGTGCTTTCCTTTTCAGATAACTTCCCCAAACCGCAGATCCGAGTGCACCCAGCGAGCGCGGTGGCCCTGCGCGGCACCAACGTGACGCTGCTGTGCTCTGCCGTGAGCAGCAGCGACTCCCCCATGGCCACGGCCTGGCGCAAGGACAGCGAGCTGCTCTACCACGCACACGTGGAGAATTTTGCCAGGTACCAGCGGCAGAGTGGGGAGGTGCTGGAATACACCACGCTCCTGCACCTCTTCAATGTTAATTTCACCGATGAAGGGAAGTACCAGTGCATTGTCACCAATCACTTCGGCTCCAATTATTCCAACAAAGCCAAGCTGACTGTCAATGGTAAGTGATAATGGTAATAAAAGAGAAACACTCTAAACTTAAAACTTCACTTTAGTAGCTACAAGTCTATTTTTCATTGAAGCTGGCCCAAATAGTCTGGAAAATATCAATGGGATTTAGAAGTTTCACACATTTTATAAAGCTGGAAAGAAGTGGGGTTTTTTTTGGTGGATAAAAAGCCTCTATTCACTCTTTGAATGTGGCAGTTATCTCCAGTGCTTTATTAGAACACAATTAGTTGTTCATCTAGTTAATTGGAGGTGGAATTCTTTGAACTAAAAGCTCCCTCTACTGTCTCCTCAGAACTCAGCACCTTTCCCACGTTTGTACAACTGGGGAAGACTCATCTGAAAATAAGTGGTAAAAACTCTGAAAAGTCAAAAGCAAAGCTTTTTTGTTGTTTTTAGCCATCATGATCCTGTTTATTTTGAGGGGAGGGGAGGTTAAGAAGACAGTGTTCACATCAGTCAGTATTCCACTGATACCCACAGTACCTCAGAGCAGAGGTGATGAGATAGAAGCTTACCTTCCCTGTTAGCAGGGAAGAAAAATATGACAAAGACTTTCCCTGGATTCTTCCCATGAGAAATCATCTTCTTCACATCATCTTAGAGGAACTTAATGGCTTTAAACTGAAATGGAGTAGGTTTGGATTGGATATTAGGAAGAAATTTTTCCTTGTGAGTGTGGCAAGGCCATGGCACAGGTTGCCCACAGAAGCTGTGGCTGCCCCATCCCTAAAAGTGTTCAAGGCCAGGTTGGACAGGGCTTGGAGCAACCTGGGACAGTGGAAGGTGTCTTTGTCCTTGGGCATGTATTGTCTTAAGGCTCCCTTCCAACCCAGAGCATTCTGTGATTCTATGAACACTGTAGATACTGTATTTAAATAGGCTGTTAGAAATAACAACTGAAAATCTGTGCAGGTCTTCAGAAGAATCTGTTCCTCTCCCTTACGGAGTGTTTCAGGTACATTTTCAAATTGTCTCTCTGCAGTGGAGCTTTTGCTGCATTTTACCTGGTACTGAAAATGCTGAATCAGTGTCCCCTTTGGTGCAGAGCTCCCTTCTTTCCTGAATACCTGATACTGGAAATGCTGACTCCATGTCCCCTTTGGTGCAGAGCTCCCTTCTTTCCTGAAAACCCCCATGGACCTGACGATCCGCACCGGGGCCATGGCCCGGCTGGAGTGTGCTGCTGAGGGCCACCCCCCACCACAGATCTCCTGGCAGAAGGATGGGGGCACAGACTTCCCTGCTGCAAGAGAGAGGAGGATGCATGTCATGCCTGAGGACGATGTGTTCTTCATTGCAAACGTGAAAATGGAAGACATGGGCATCTACAGCTGCATGGCCCAGAACATTGCAGGGGGGCTCTCAGCCAATGCCACCCTGACTGTGCTGGGTAAGTATGGCTGTGCTGGGTGAGTGTGTGACTGTGCTGGGTGAGTGTGTGACTGTGCTGGGTCAGTGTGTGACTGTGCTGGGTGAGTGTGTGACTGTGCTGGGTGAGTGTGTGACTGTGCTGGGTGAGTGTGTGACTGTGCTGGGTGAGTGTGTGACTGTGCTGGGTCAGTGTGTGACTGTGCTGGGTCAGTGTGTGACTGTGCTGGGTAATTGTGACTGTGACTGTGCTGGCAGATGGATCCCTGCACAGCTGCAGCGTGGCTTAGCTGTAAGCAGCAAGTAGAAATGGGGGAGAATGAAATTAAAATACAGAGCAACACTTGGTGTGGTGTTTACACAGTGATGTGGGCCTGATGTTTTCTGAGTATGTAAGGCTTTCAGCCTGTCAGTGGCTGATTTTCTTTCCCAAGGGAAAAATTTATTGGGAGAATTTCTTTCAAGGAATTTTTCCCTTGGGAAAGAGAATCAGCCACTGACAGGCTGAAAACCTTACAGACTCAGAAAATATCAGGCTCTCAGAGTGATGCTTTAGAAGCAGAGTTGCAGAGGTGCCCAGTGGAGCTGGAGTTGGTGGGATCTTTGCAGGGAGCTGAGGGGTATATCTTAGTCCAGCCCTGCAGATAAGGCAAGTAATGTGTGTTACCTTAGAGCAAATTTTGTCACAGGTGACAAACTTGCCATGGGGAAGATCAGTTGGATCTTGGGATACATGAGACAGAGCATTGCCAGCAGGTCAGGGGGTGATCCTGCCCCTCTGCTCAGCCCCAGTGAGGCACATCCAGAGGACTGTGTCCAGTTCTGGGCTCCTCAGGACAAAAGGGGTGCAGAGTTCCTGGAGCAAGTCCAGCAGAGGCTCTGGAGATGATGATGTGGCTGGAGCATCACTCTTACAAGGAAATGATGAATGGTTGGACTTGATAATCTTAGAGGCCTTTTCCAGTCTAAATAATTTCATGATTGTGTGAAAGGCTGAGGGAAATGGGCTTGTTCAGCCTTGAAAAAAGATGGCTGAGAGGGGCCCTCAGCAATGTGTGTCCATGTCTGCAGGGAGGGGTCAGAGGATGGACCTGGCTGTGCTCGGTGTGCTCAGCAATGGGACAAGAGGCCATTGGGCAGAACTGATGCACAGCAAGTTCTGCATGAATGTGAGGAAGAACTTGTTAACTGTGTGGGAGCAGGCTGCCCAGAAAGGAGGGTATGGAGTCTCCCTACTGGAGATGTTCCAGAACCATCTGGGTGCAATCCTGTCCTGTGTATTCTGGGATGGCCCTGCTTGAGCAGGGAGGTAGGACCAGCTGACCCACTGTGGTCCATCCTGTGAACTGCACTGAGTAATAATGGAAGGTGGGATCCTTCCGGAGTGCAGCATTTTTTGAAGACATTGACTTTTAATATTATGGCCAAATTTAGAATTGGACTGGCACAAGGTTGCCAAAGCAACTGCAGCTCCCCCATCCCTGGAAGTGCTTGAGGCATTGGGATGGGGCTTGGAGCAACCTGGTCTAGTGGAAGGTGTCCCTGTCAATGGCAGGGGTGGAACAGGATGATCTTTAAGGTCCTTTCCAAGCCAAACCATTATAGGATTTTGTGGGCCCAATATTTTGAAGCCTGAGAATTGCTAGCTCTTCCCAAGGGAAACTTCTCAACAGTTTTTCTTTATCCAAAACAACTTTGTGTAAACAATATTTTCTTTCCCATAACAACCTCTCTCCCAGGTGTTGTTTCTGTTATTTAACCAATGGAGAGAGATGTCAATCCTACGGACCAAGAATGTGCCTTTTTAGCACAGCATGTTATAAAAAGGCTGAATGAGTTGTAAATAAAACCTGATTCTCTCCTGCCTGCCGACTGGATCCAAGCATCTTCATGTCCTACTACGACAGGATCCATAACTCTTCAACATTACCTTACAATTTCGCTTTTTCTCCCAGAAACTCCTTCCTTCACGAGGCCCCTGGAGGACAGGACCGTGACCCGAGGCGAAACTGCAGTTCTGCAGTGCATAGCCGGTGGCAGCCCTGCCCCTCGCCTCAACTGGACCAAGGACGACGGCCCCCTGACCGTCACCGAGCGCCATTTCTTCGCCGCGGCCAACCAGCTGCTGATCATCGTGGACGCGGGGCCGCAGGACGCGGGGAGGTACACGTGCATCGTGTCCAACCCTCTGGGCACACAGCGTGGCCACATTTACCTGCACGTGCTGGCCTCCCCCGGCTGCGATCCCGCCCCGGGCGCCGCCGCCCGCCAGGACGACGGCTGGAGCACGGTGGGCGTCGTCATCATGGTGGTGGTGTGCTGCGTGGTGGGGACGTCCCTGCTGTGGGTCATCGTCATCTACCACATGAGGAGGAGGAGCGAGGATTACAGCATCACTAACACAGGTGAAGGGGAGAAGCAGCCGCTCCTAGGCTTTGATCCGAAGCGCTTGGAATTTCTGGGTTTGGTACAAAGGGATAAGGTTAAAGAAGGGAAGATTTCCTTCTAAAATCCCCTCAAGGATTTGCTCAAATTCCTCCGTTTTAGAGGTTCTTTTAAATACCAGGAGCGTGCTGATTCTGTTCCTTATACACCGGGTTTGTCCTACATTGAGGGAAAACAGCAAAGTTTGGAAGTAAACGTTTGAATAAACCTAGAAATGTTGTCAGGGCCTGGAATAATAGGTGTAAATTTTCTTCCTGGCCCTGTCAGCTTTGAACTGGCCATCTGGATTTGTAATTACCGAGGTAGAAAACACATACCTACGTGCGAGTTGAAATTCTGGACATTTTTGTTAATGTCAGGAATAGTATTGATAATACCTTAAAATCTTAACACTGTTTAATGTTGCCAATGTAAATTTTGCCTTGCAGAGGAGATGAACCTACCTGCTGACATTCCCAGCTACCTGTCCTCCCAAGGAACACTGTCTGAGCCTCAGGAAGGCTACAGCAACTTGGAGGCTGGGAGCCATCAGCAGCTGATGCCTCCAGCTGGCAGCTACATGCACAAAGGCACAGATGGTAAGCAAAGCCCTCAGGTGTGTTGCCAGTGCCTCAGCAGGATGCCAATGCACAGTCTCACAGCTTAAAGTGTCAAGGTAGATCTTCATCCTCTTTCTTTCCTTTGGCATCTCAAGAGCCCAGGCAGAAGAGGTGGAAATAGATTTTTCTTAGGAGATGACTGACTAGCTGTGCCTCCTATCCTTGGTATAAAATTCCTGTCTGTGCCAGACATCTAGTTGCCTTGTCATAATCATAGCTAAGGGATCTGCACTATTTCCCTACCTTGTTTGGACAATTTTCTGGATGTTCATGTCATGGAGCTTACAGAGATGCTTCCTTTGCCATCAAAATGCTGGGGACTCATCACGTGTTGTATAGGCTGGTTTGAAAATGGATTCTCAGTGTGAGTTTTTCACACCTGCCCATGATCCCTCCAGCCCAGTCCCACTGCACTGGAGTCTGTGTGAGGAAGGAGTAGAGAAGCAGCTCATCCAAGTCACCAGTTTATCATCAGCTCTGCTGTGTGTGGGTGTGCAGGGCAAGCCAGGCTCAAGATAGATGTGGGCAGGTATCCCAGTTAAATCCCAAGGCTGTTTCACCCTGGTGCCCAAGCTGGCTGCACCTGCATGGAACTTTTCTGCCCATGAAACAGGGGAACATGTCCATGGTCACCTTCAGAAGGGCACTGCTGTGGAGAATTTGGATGGGGGGAATCTGGGGGGTTTCTCATGTGGCCTCTCAAGCCACTCTATTACTCCTTTAACTGTAAAAAGGCCCTTCAAGCTGTGTTGCTGTAATAAATGATCATACCAGGACATAAAACCTGTGGAAATCTGGCCTCCTCATCCTGTTTGAGAGTATTTTATTTTTCCATTGTGTTCATCAGGTGGTGCAGGACCATTAGTGATCTGCTCAGATTGTTACGACAATGCCAACATCTACTCCCGGACCCGAGAGTATTGTCCCTATGCCTTCATCAGTGAGGAGGATCCCCTGGAGCAGGCACTCCCAAACCTCATGGTGCAGATGCCCAAGGAAATGTTCACAGCACACACCCAGAATGAAGCCAGTGCTCTGGGTAACCTCTTAGCAGACAGAGATGTGCCTGTCTTCCTTACCAACCACGACAAAAAAAGTGAGAAGAAAATCTCTTCCCAGCAGATTATTGGTGAGTGTCCACTTTTCCTTTGGTGGCTTTGTATTCCCTGGTAACTTTGGCTTTCCTTATGTTGCCCTTCACTATTGACACACAGCTAATCTTTCAAGTGCCAGTAATTTGTGGAATAACTCACACTTATTAAGCACTTGTTCTCCAAATGCCCATGTTGCATCAGCAAAACAACAGCTTGCATCCAGTATCTGAGATTGAAGAGAGCAATGTTAAAAAGCTGGAATTTCTTAATTTGCAGGTTTAAGTTTGTGGATGTGAGCCTTTGCTTATACTTCAAGGACATGTATTAACCAAAAGTTGGAGCTTCATGTAAGAATTTCAAACAGCCTTTCTGTTTGAGCTGGCCTGAAGTTCAAAGAACTCCCTAAATTGGTTGTTTTTCTGTTGACTTTCTTCCAGATCACCCTTTTAAAAATTCATACTGAAGCTCTGTGTGTTCTTGGTTACTGTAAGAGATTGCTGGGAAAGGAGAGCATCTAGTAAAATACACTCTCAAAAAGAGAGAAAATCAGCTCAGAATGATTGTAAATGCCGAGTCACAGAGCTCAAATTATTTAAAATCTGAGTGTGATTGATGTCTGCTCTTTGTGAGCAGTGACAGCAGCTGAGGGAGCAGCTGGAGCTGTGTCAGGGTGGTTTGGATTGGGGATCAGGAAAAGGTTCTTCCTCCAGGGGCTGGTCAGGCACTGGGCAGGGTCCCCAGGGAATGGTGGTGGCTCCAAGGCTGCCAGAGCTCCAAGGGTGTTTGGACAAAGCTCTCAGGCACAGGGTGGGATTTCTTGGGGTGTCTGTACAGGGCCAGGAGCTGGACTCACTGATCCTAGAGGGTCCCTCCCAACTTGGGACATTGCTTGTTTCTGCGAGCTTGCTCCTGTTCACCTTTACCTTTTCTCCCCCAGAGCCCTTCCAGGTTCCTCTGTGGGCAGGAGGCAGCAAAGACCTGGCTTGTTCTCACCCCCCATTCCTGCCCCATCCCTTGGCCCCTGAGGCCCCACAGCCTCCTGGGGGTGATGGTGTCACCCCCAGTGACCTGGCCCAGGTGTCCCCCAGGCCCTGCCCCGGGCTGCAGGGGGAGGATCTGGATCTGAGCAGGACACGGAACGTTCGTGGCCGCAGTGAAACCACATGAAACGCTCCCAAAGCCTTGAAAGCAAATCCACCTTGACTGTATTTACTACCTCAGGACTAACCCCAAGGCCAAAGATGCTCATTTATGTGTCTGCAAGTACTAAATAGCCAGACTCTCCTGGAGGAGGTGGCACGTGCCCTTTTTCTGCAACTTCTCCATCGGAAAATGGGAATATGCACCACAGAACATGTGGATAATTGGTGCCATCTACAAAAACAGCATTAAAACACGGATTGGGAGATGCTGGAAGCAGCCTTTGTGGTGGTGCATGCTTTGGAAAGCTCTCAAGAATGTGTGTGGCTATTTCACAGTGCTTTGTCTGCTTGGAAACAAACCATCAGGGCCTCCTCGTGGAATTCCCCCGGAACTGTAAGCAGAAAACTCTTGGCCAGCTTTTTCCTTCCTTAGACTGTTGGCAGGTGTCTGTTGCCAGTCTAAATTTGGGGCTTGTTTTCTTCTATGAATAATGGATTCTAGTTGTAAATAAACTGGCATTTATAAATATTTTGTATACACTAAGCATATAAATGTGTCGGCTGTAATGTAAATTATTTTTTATTATGCCAAAGTATGTATCATACTGTTAGTCTTGACAGCTGCATATCAAGCCATATGGGGGGCTTGGGGGAACTGAAAGCTTGTTTGTGAGGGAATAGAGCTGTCTTTGTTTTGAAAAGAAGTGCATTTACTTATAGATATGTGGTAGAACTGTGATATTGATGAATTTCCTTGTTGCCTACAACTGTGTGCCTGGCTGACCTGGCTGCAAGCTGATCCATTTCATGATATTAGCAGAATCTCAAGATTTATCTAAGCTTTTATCTATAAAACCCCCCTTTGTATTGTGTCTGTTGAGAGGGTCTCCATATGTTTCCTAGCTGACAGTTGAGTGAACTTTTAAAAAGAATGTGGTGATGAAAAGCATGAGGTAAATTGAGAGAGCACTTGATAAATGCTTATTTCTTTTGCATAGCCAAAGGCATGTGGAGTTTAAAACACTGGTCCTTTTCTGTTGTAAAATATCAGGCTATAGTTCCCTTAAACCTTAGTGTGGTCAAAATGTTTAAATATTGGACAGGTGAGAAATGACACAGGGAACCCCCTGCTCCTGAAAAGTCTTGCTGAGACAGAGGAAGCTCAGACTCAATAGTTCCAGTGAGATGTGACTGACAAAATCAGGAGGAACCATGACATTATAAAGACTTCCTGAAAAGTTCCTTTTTTGGAGGGGAAAATTCCCCTTTTTTGAAGAAGGTGTTAAAAGATTCCTCTTTTATGTGTTTTCAGCAGGTACACTGTGCTCTGTGCTCACTCCTTCAGAGTGAGATGTTTCCTTCCTGGTCACTGCTGCCTGCTTTGGAGCAGCAGGATTTGTACCCAAATGAAACCATCTGTGTGATATTTTTATAAAGACAGAAACCCCTTTTTGACCCAGCTCAGTTGTAGGTGTGTGAGAATTCCCATTGATCCATTCCTGGGCTGAAGGGTTTGTGATTCAGTTGTCAGGTCAGTCATGCAGAATCACAGCTGAATTTAGACTGTGGTGAAGTATTTGAGTAAATGAGTGGGGAAACACTGGGAATAATGATGCTTTTCCCATGGCTCTTTGGACAGGAATAATAGTCAAATCTTTGCAAATGAGCAAATATTTTCCAGGGCTCTTCCCATGCTCTCAAAGCCAGCTTGGCTGCTTTGGTAGACAGCAGCTTTAGTGGGAAGGGGATCCAATTGTCCTTGACCTTTGGGTAAAATGAAACACAGATGTGTAAGTTTTTGGATTCAGACAGGTGAAAGGTTTTAAAAAAAAAAAAAAGTCTTAAGTTCATTTCTTTCTCTTTTTATTTCCTCCAGACTTTTCCTTCCCAGACAGCATTTAAGGCTTATTCTTAAGCCTAAAATTCCAGTGATCCCTGCTGCAGGGACCCAGCACTGTCAGTTTAAATCCAGATGAGAAAGGTCATGCCATAAACTACAGCAGCAAAGCCTTTTCCCTGGGGGCTGCTCTCAGCCAGTCCCTCAGGCTGCTGGGACAGGGCACTGCTGGCATGTGTAATTCCCAGGAGTGGGAAAAGCACATCCCTGGCAAATGCTTGTTCCTATTCCTTTCATTCCCCTCTCTCTGTAGGAGCTCAGCTCACACAGATGTGTCACAGTGCAGGTGGCCTTGTCCAGACCCTGGCAGTATTTGGGGTAAAACTGCCCGGAGCAAGGGAATTCCCTGTTGGTAGGTGAGACCTGCTGGGCCTGGAGCAGGGCTCTGAAATCACTGCTGCCTGCACCAGGACTGTGCTGGCTGTCAGACAGTGCAGCTAAAGCTGCTCTGATTTCTGAGAGAGAGTGGCCTATAAAAGCTGAATCCTGAATTAAGACATTTACATCCTTCCATGAGCATTTAAAATCCATAAGCTGGTTGTAAATAGCTGATGCTTGTAAGTAGGTGACAATTTGCTGCACTGTGGAAAAACTTATTTGGTAGACTTGGAGGAGAACATCTTGTGTGTCTTCTTTCCCCTCTGGAGAGGGGACAGTGGCCTTTCCTTTTTCAGTAAAAACAAGCAATTGCCTCAATCAATGCCAAAGCACTACCAGTACAGGAACTGAGGGGTCAGAAGCAGCAAGAGCAAAGCTGCTTCTATTCCCTCTTGCTATTTCCTATTGTCTATTTATATTTTTTTCACATCAGAATGTATATTTTGTATAGTGTATGTAATATATGTTTGTCCATTGTAACATATGTCCAAACAATAAAATGCTGTATACATTGAACATTCAGTGTGACTGTTAGTTTGCAAATCAAAGAAATATATTTTGTCCTATGGTATTTAATTTTCATAGGGGGTAAAAAATAGAATAAACTTTGCCAACTGGACGTGGTCCTGAGACCCTGAGATTTGACAAAGTGACCTCCAGAGGGTGTTTCCATCTCAACCCTTCTCTGATTCTGTGATTCTCATTTCACTTTTCCTGCAGGAAGTACCTGTACCCATTTTGGAAGATGGGGCAGGAGTGGTAGTATTGACTCTGGGCTAGGAGCCTTGCAGATCACTGTGCTCCCCACACCTTTCTCCTGCTTTTCCAGTGCTGCCCTCCTGCACTTTGGATCCTCTGAAAAGGAGATTTTTCTTTCCAGCAATGAACTCTCAGCACAAGCTGGTGGGAGCATCCCCCAAGTGCTGGCTGCAGGAAGTGCTGCTAGCCCAATCCTCCTGAAAACCATTTTTATTCCTTTGAATAAATCCCTCTCTCTCTCACTGCATTCTTCTGGCTCATTTCTGATAATGAATCCCCTTTGTTCTCCTGTGCCCTGTCCTGTGTTCTCCCCTCTTGTACCTGTTCCAGGTCTCAGCATTGTCCAGCTTTTCCCAGGTTAACCTGAGCTCCAGCAGCTGCTTCATCCCCTGCTCTCCCTGGCAGAGATGCTCCCACCCAGGGAGCTGGGTGTGCCTTGTTCCCCCACACTGACTCCTGTGTTTGTTCTGGAGAGGGACCTTGACAAGGGCAGGGGGAAAGGCCTTAAGCTGGTGAGGGAAGGCTGAGTTTAGGTATTAGGGACAAACTCTTCCCTGTAAGGGTGCTGGGGCCTTGGCACAGATTTTCCAGAGCACCCATGGCTGCCCCATCCCTGGAAGTGTCCAAGGCCAGGTTGGGCAGGGCTTGGAGCAGCCTGGGATGGTGGAAGGTGTCCCTGCTCATGGAATGGCTGGAATGAGGTCAGCTTTTAGGTCCCTTCCAACCTAAAACATTCCATGATTCTGTTATTTTATCAGCTCACATTCCTGAGAGCCAGGGATTCCTGCAGCCTCTGCCTGCACTGGGCACTGGACAGCAGAGCCACCCTTAAATTTATAAACCACAGTGGGATTTCCCTGGAGCTGAAGCATTCACAGTGTCCACAGCATTCCCAGATCCCAGCTTTTTGTGTGCTCTTAAGTATTTTCAAGCCCCCTCAATTGCAGGAGAATGGCCTCAATGATCCCAACCTGCCCCACAAGCCCAGATTTATCCAGGAGTGCTGTGGAACCCCACCCCTGTGATCATTCCAACAAGATGCTCAGGAAAAACCAGCTACTGCCTTCCCTGGCAAGTTCAGCTCTCCCTAGCACAGTGTGAGAGCCAACAGCTATTGCAGATAAGATCATGAATAGTTAATGTTCTCAGTTACCCAAGCATATTTAAAAATTAACACAAGCCTGGTGCTGATGAGAGTAAAAACTGGGTCATCAAAGGCAGGAAAAAAACAAAACAATTGCATTTCCCCTTGGGCTTCACTAATGACTGGGTTTTTGTAGAGCATCTTCGTCCTTCCTTTCTTTAATCCTTCAGTGGTTTAATACTGGATGCTTCATTAAAGCACCTTCCCCCTTGCCTGCCAGCTTCTCCTCCCTCAGGAGTTCGTGGCCCCTCTGGATGTCTGCGGGCTCAGGGGTGGTGCTGTGAGCAGTGAAGGAGCTGATGAGCACAGGGCAGGGGCAGGGGCTGGCTGAAACCCCCTGGGAGCAGCTCCATGTGTCCCTGGGGCACCTCCACACTCCCACTTGGAAAAGTTACCCCTCGTTTGTGGGAGCAGCCTGGGATGGTGGAGTAAATTGAGCCCCAAGTCCCTCAGGTCTGGGCTTAGCAAGGGAATGAGCAAATAACTGAGCTGGAAGGAGAACACAGTCCTTGGGCCATGGGACTCCCAGCCCTGGGGGCTTTGGACTCCAACCCCAAGGCAGCCATGGCTGTCACCTGCATTGGGAGCTCCCTGAACTCCCTGAGCTCCCTGAATTGCTGTTCCCTGCCTGTAGGAACCTGGAACATGCACAGGGTCCCTTTTCAGAATGAGCCCACATATTCATAGGCAGACAGGAGTACAGGGAACAATTCCTAATTTTTATGGCTTTGGCCCTGCAGTGGCTCACTGGGAGCACCAGCAGTGGGGTCACCACCCCAGGGAGCATCAGCTGCCTCCAGGCAGGCACCGGTGGGGCAGGAGCACCAGGAGAGCAGGGGATGGCAGGGATCACACAGGGATGGCTGCTGCAGGCAGTGATGGGCATATGGACGTGCTGGGAATGCTCATCTGGCCTTGCCCAGGTGAGAAAAGGGGCGCTTAGCTCCCGTTGTGCATTGGAGATGAGATTTCCAACACCCTTTAGGAGGGTGAGTGAGGGTGTGCCCTGCGGGTTATGGACAGCGAGGGAGGGGGGGAGCAGCCCTGCGGACACCTGGCACACACCGAGCCCTGGGCATCCACCCAGAGCCTCCCCCTGCGTCTGACTCCGCTGGTTCTGGGTCTGCTCTGAGCTGACCGGGGTGGGAATGAGCTGGAACACAGCACAACAGGGAAGGGACAGCCTCAGAGCGTGTCCTTTAATCCAATCCTTTCGCTGCCGTGCCCAGAGGCAGCCCTGGCCGAGGCTGCTGTTCGGAGGGCAATGGAGCGCTAATTAAAGCCGCTGTTTATCTCATTTTCTCCCGATGAGTCGCCGTTTATCTGCCCTGTGAGGGACGTGGCACTGATTGAACTCGGTGGTTACTGACAGCACAGCCAGGCTCGCTCCTGCTCTGCCCTCTCCATCTCCTGGGGATGTTTAACCCCAGGGTTTCTCTGACACGAGGCAGAGCCGGGCTGAGGGAAGGGTTAAAGCTCCCTGCCAGGAGCCCTGACCGGATCAGAGCATCCTCTCTTGGATCGGGGCTCTCATTCCAGCTCATCTCTTGGCAAAGGCAGATCTTCTCTGAACAAGATCCTCTTGCACATTGCATGTAATACAGGATAACTGCTCTGCTCATCACTTGGAAGGTTTGATTTCACATCGGGTTTAATGTATCTTCTGCAGACTTATCCATGTAATTCACCCTAGCAGCTGGAAACATCTCTGCTGTCCTTGCACAGATTTATCACTGACACCATTTGCCTGATGCTGGATGCTGCAGGAGCATCTATTGAGCAGAGTGCTGTGATTTGTGATTTGCCAAAGGGGATTTTGAGATGCAGAAATAAATGTGCCCTGCTCCATTAATAGCTAACAGCCTGCTGAGAGTATCCCTGGCAGCGTGAGTGGTTTGGGAAAGGTCTGGCTGAACCTGGGGAGGAGCTGCTCTGTAGGACAGGACTGATCCTGTCCTGAAAAAAATTTAATTAAGATAAATGCCCAGGAAAGGGCCAACTATTTGTGCTGTTGCTTCCTGAGCCTCATCCCTGTTAATTAAGCAGTGTGTCAGTGCAAGTGACCTACAGCTAATGCAGCACCCAATTTGCATTTAAATTAAAAATCATATTTTTAAAATAAAGGTTTCATTAAGTCCTGTTTGTCTGTCTGTCCAGGCATACAATTACCAAACACCTCACTGTTTTTTATTGACTGGCAGCAGCTCCAGGAGCCTGGATAACACAGGAGGTGTCCCCTCTCCCTCAGATGCTCCGACATGGCCAGATCAGGAGAAGGTTTGGCTGAGCCTCTGCTTCCAGAGCTCTGCTGCCTGAGGCTGTAAAACCTCGGGACCCTGCTTCTGACAGTGAGGGGCTCTCAGTGTCCTTCCAAGTGAGATGTCACCCTTGCATCTGATGTTTTTCCTCCCTGTGTTGGCAGTGCCCACAGCTGCAGGGGTCTGCAGCTCCTTGGTGGTGCCAGTGCCTTTCTGGAGAGGTTTTCCCTCTGCTGCTGCCCAGAGCAGCTACCATGGGAATGAGTGGGTTTATAATGGGTGTCATGACCCCACAGTGACTAAAGCAGCCTGGGAGAAAGGAGCCTCAGGCTGTGCAGGGCTCCAGGGGGTCAGGGGCTTGCACAGTTGTTGGCTCCATGTGGTGGAGGGAACCTCAGACACACAGCAGGATGTGTTGTGCCTGTGTGGCTTCATGATGGGGATTGCAGACTTCATGCAGGGTCCCCCAGCCCCTGACACCAAGCACCTGCCTGCAGCACCCACTGGCTGTCACTGAGACCCTCATTCCAGTGCTGGGGGTCCCCAAGGAGGGGATGGAAGCGTTTCTGCTTAGTGGGAATCCCTCACTCAGCAGAGCCCAAGAGCTCATTGAAACACTGGCAGTGCTGCCTCTCTCCAGGCAAGTCCTCCCAGCCACACTGAGAGTCATGGTTCTGGTTCTTGTATTCATGTGTCCATGTATTCATGTATTTCTGTGTTTGTGTGTTCATGTGTTCATGTGTTCACGTGTTCATGTGTCCATGTGTTCATGTGTTCGTGTCCATGTGTCCATGTGTTCATGTATTCATGTGTCCATGTGTCCATGTGTTCATGTGTTGATGTGTTCATATGGTTTATGACACACAGCCCACATTCAAAAGTGAATCAGATCCTCATTCACTGGGAGCTCTCTCTTTCACACCCCCATTTTTTACATTTTTGGTATTGAGGCATAACAGACTCTTAATGAGATCGTGTCTGGGCCATGCCAGGCTCTGCATGCTGACCCCAGCATTCCCAGACTGGAGAGCTGCTCCTTGGCTCCTCTCTGGGCAGGACCTGGGAGCTTGGGCTGTGCTGGGCAGGTCCCTCCATGGCAGCTCCATCCATGGGATTTGAACTTCAGTGAATTACTGAGCAGGGGCTCAAATTACACGTGGAGGGCACATAAACACCAGAAATGCAGTGCCCTTGTTAGGGGAGGATCAGGCCAGGCTCATCCAGAGCCCTGCTGTACTCTGGTGACAGCAGTGACACGTGTCCCTGCTGGGGATCTGGGGGAAAGGGGCTCTGGACACTGCCTAGCAGACCCAGCTGCTGCCCCCTGCTCAGCTCCCATGACTGTGCTGCTCCAGGGGCTGCCAGTGCTGCCAGCTAAAGCGTGTTCCCTCTCCCCAGTGTCACCAGAGCTGTCCCCATGGTGATGGCAGTCCCCTCCTGGCAGCAGGCACCTGAACCTTTGCTGGGAGCTCCTGGCCTGCAGAGCCCTGGTTGCTGATCTGGCACAACCTCACGGGGCCCAGCTCCTCTGGACACCTTTCATGTCTCCAACACCACCAGACACCCTCTGGCTCCTTTTCACAGAGCCTGAAGCAGCAGCTCCTTGCCTGGCTCCAAGCCCCTCTGCAGCCAGCCTGCACAGCCATGCCACACCTGGTGCCTGGCCCCCACGCCCTGGGCCTGCTCTGGGCTCAGGGCACCCACCCTGATGGATGTGGAGCATTACCTGTGTGATGCTCAGTGCTGCCTTTCCCTGCCCTGGACTCTGGCCAGAGAGCTGCCAAGGTGCTGAGCTGGCTGAGGTGACATCAAGGTCCTCTAGTCCTCCCTGTGTCCTCCATGCCAATGCTGAGATCCTGATGCTGGGATGCCCCATGGGCAGTGGTACTTGGCTCCTTGCTGCACTCCTGCCCTTCCTTTCAGCCTCTGCTTGGGTCTGACTCTTCTGATTTCCTTCTCCTGGTTAAGGAATACGAGGTTTTTGACAGATGCCTTTGCCATTATTCTTCCCTTAATGCTGTTGTTGTTTTGTGTTACTGTCAAATTGCATCTTCCTAAAGCCTTTCCCATCCTGTCAGCTGCAGATGAGGAGCACAAAGGGCTGAGTAATCTCCTGGCTCTGTCTGGGGAAATTGCCTTTTATTATTGATAAGGCAGCAGTGCCTTTGGAGGACACGACTCCGCTGTGAGCTGGAGCAGGAGCTGGGAGCACTGCTCAGCCCTGCCAGCTTCCAGGGAGGTCAGCCTGCCCCTGGCCTGAGCAGGTGGGGAAAAGAACCCAGCAATGCTGCAGCAAGGTGGGTCTGAGGCTGGGAAACTCCTGTCAGGCACCTCTCCTGAAGGAGAAAGGGGCTGATCCTGCTTGGAGCATCGCAGCTCCTCCTGTGCCTCACAGGGAGCAGGACATCCACCTTCCCACCTTGTGCTTGTCCCCATTGCAGGTGAGGAGGGGGGCACCTGGAGGCCTGTGTCCACCCTGGCTCAAAGACAAGCCCTGTGAGGATGGGACAGTGGGCAAGGAAAATGTGGCATCCTGGCTGATTTGGGCTGGGGGACTGCTGTGGGCAGAGGAAAGCTGTGCATGTCCACATCTGAGCTCTGGTTCATCCAATCCCCTTGGGTCCTGCTGAGGCATCAGGGGAAAGAAATCTGGGTCATGGCAAAAGCTCTCTCTGAACAATAAATATTTATGTGTGTTTACAGAGTGCTCCTGCCCCTGGCAGCACAGGAGGGGCTGTGGTGCTTGGAGCACTGAGTGTCCACACACGTGTGGCAGAGTGAAGGTGGAGGTGTGCAAGGGCTGTGGGGCCCTTGGCCATGGGGGACACAAACATGGGCCCTGGCTCTGTCCCTG
>WEIU01016849.1:21140-35275 GCA_013389925.1 Aegithalos caudatus | reverse complement strand
AAGGCTCTAATTACCTACAGATGCAGCCTGTTTCCCTTGTGTCTTGAGCAAATGAGTGGAGTCACTCCTGCTACCTGCTGGAACGACAGGTAGATGGTTATTCAGGCAGGAGCAGTAGAATTTTGATGCCACTGTTAGATATTTATGAAAAGAGATGCATTGAATTTTATCTCAGTAGATCAATTTTCAGGACAGAGTTCCTAACAGTGTATTCATAGGCTGGGTACAAAACCAATTTTATCTGCTTCACTGGTGTGTGAACTGTATAAGGAAAGACATCTCTTTACTCTCTGATAGCTTATCTTCCCTGGTGACCATTTATGCGTGCTCTTGTAAATATACATATTTTACAGAAAAAGCTCTTTAAACTATCCTTCGAGATGACCTTGAAATAGAAGCATTTGAATCTTCCAGGAAATTAACAGCAAAGTCTCTTTTGATAATGACTGGTAGGGTGGGAAATGCCACTCAAAGCAGAAGTAATAATCAGTGCTGCAAGCTATTTAATAGTACAAGTCTATGACAGAATAAGATTTTTACAAGGAAACACACAAAAAGAAAAATATACCTACTCTTCCATCCCTGAAAAGTTTCTTAGGAACAGATAGAATTTTCGAAAATAATGGTTTGGCAAAGTGGGTCTACTGTTTAAAAATATTTGAAGTAAACAGGAAAAATAACTAGTGGGGTATTTTTGTCCTTCTGGGCACATAAATGCTAACTAAACTTAGTTCTATGAATTGAGAAAATAATGACACTTTTCCATGTGATACACTGAAAGCATGAAAATATTTATCGTGGCAACATAAGGAATTTCTTATTATATCTTAGTGTGTAGTTCATTATCTCTATTTCATTCCCTTTTTTTTTTCACTTTCTTTTCTCACTTTTCCACCAAGAAAATCTTTTTGAGGATGAATCCCTCCAATTAAAATTATAGGTTCATGCATTGTAAATATGAATGTGGAGTGAACATTGATATCACCTCGCCTATATCCACTGCCCTGACTTATAAGTAAATCCATATATTCTCCTGTTATCTATACATAAACAGAGTTATAACTCCATGCCCAAATTCCCTCACACAGATGCACACTATAAAAATACTCTTCTCTATAAATGTCTTCAGGCATATGCACTTTTGTCCCTAACAAATGTATGCTTTCCATGTGCACGTGCACATTTCACAGAGCACACTTTCCTGTGTTCCTCGCCAGCCCACATCAAATGCCTCTAGTTGCTTTTTCTCATGCTGTCTCTTCAAAGATGCCTATATAAAAATTCTCTCATTTCTCTATGTCTATAGCTTGTACTATTCATAGAAATTCACTTTCTGTGCACAAGAACACACAATCCTTGCAGCATTCGTTATGTACATGTGCAGTCTTTTGTAGTAGCAGCTTGATTAAACATGGACTCGTTAAAATTTTATAGGTAGAACTTTGAAACACTCCCCTACAATACAAGGACTTGCCTTTTAACTTCACTAACAGTCAAAATATCTCATAAACAGTTAAGCAAATGCAAAAAAAAGAAACTAAATAACTCATTGCTGTTTTGAATTTTTGAATCAACTCCATTACTGTGAATTTTACTCATTATTAACATTTTTGAAACCATGAGAAATCAATGACAGGTTGAGCAGTGACTTTGGGACAGGCACCCAAAGAGTAACATAAATATTGCTTGAAGTTGTGGGAGAGACAAAACTTCTACTGGAACTTGTGGAAGATGCTAGGAATAACAAAGAAGGCATTAGTACGTGAGCAGCAATCCGAAATACAAATGCGGATCCATGGCTGAACAAGTTAGTATAAGCTGACAGGTCAATTAAATATGATACAGAAAAAGCTGAAATACTAAATGCTTTCTGTGCTTTGGTGTTCAAGGGTAAAGTTAGCCCCTAAGTCTCAGTGACAAGAAGCAATAGTAAAGCAAATAGTGAACTAATGAGTGAAGCGAGTTAAGAGCTAACTGCAGATTTTGAACATATGAAACTTTATGGGATCTGATGAGATGGGTCTGGGAGTGCTCAGAAAGTTGACCAAAATCACAACAAAGTCCCTCTGTTTCATCTTTGAAAGGTCATGGAGAACAGGTCAAGTTCTCAATGATTGGGAAAGCACAAATATATACCCATCTCCCAAAAAGGAGATCTGGGAAGCATCAGAGGAGTCAGCTTCAAGTCACTCCCAGGACACATTATGAAATAGGTCCTCATAGAATCTGTTGCCATAAACATGACAGGCAGGAAAATTGGGAAGACACAACATGGGCTGGTCAGTGACAAATGATTGATCAACTGATTGCCATCAGTGATGAAATAACTTGCTCAGTGGATGAGGGCAGAGCAGAGATTGCCACCTGACTTGGTTTCAGCCCATACAACTGGCACAGCTTCTGTAACTCATTTAGAAAACTACACTGTGAAATGGATCCCAGTCTATAAGGACAATGTTTATCACACAAAAGAAAGTGGTAGCAACCATTTAAGAAAGGAAGTAAAATCCATAAGTTTGTCTCAGATATGCCATCACTGATAAATTGCATCTACCTAAAAATTTGTTAAACTTTAAAAAATGCTTATTTTTTATTCTTATTTTTAATGAAAAGCTGTGGATTTTTCATGCTATTCATGAATATAGATACTAACAAATGTACTAATCAGAAAAAATATTGGGGGAAGAACAATAGATATTTTTGTTTGTTTTTTATCAAAAGAGATAGCAATTAGTTACATGATAGTATTTTTGGTTTTAGTGAAAAACACTGATGTGTCTAAAGTAAAGTTGATGGGAATCCAGATTTAATTATGGTTTGGTTAGGAAGGCTTCTTTAGATAAGACACAACAATTCATAATAATCCAGTTATTTGAGGAGTAAGGGACTCATATACAAGTTCTTGTGCCAAATCAGTCAGAACAGAGACTCTTACTTCTATGCATGCACCAAATACATTTACAGTTGTTTAACTCAGAAAAAATAATATTTTGTTTCAGCTGTGTTTCTAACTACAGTAACTCCAGATGAAAGGTAATAGTAGCTCCTTCTCAAAGGGTAGGCAAAAAGCAACCCTATTGCAAAAATAAGGCTCTAGGGGAAAGTGAGCTTAGGCTGTAATATCTGTGCTGCTCTAACTTGTTCAATTACAAATACCCCTTTAAACTGATCATGCTTCTTCTCTTCAAAATGCTTATTAAAATCTTCTTTCTTGCTTACTTATAATTAACATCACTGTTTTTCAAATTACTGAAGTAAAATCCTCACTTTGGCTATTTCAGTGGCAAAGCTCATTGACCTCCAATGAAGGCTGGATTTTGGCTCCATTTGGTCTAATGGCTGTACACTGAGTTCTGTAAGTTTCAGAAATGTTTTGATGCTGACCTCAGATGAGGCTTAGACCGTGTTAAGTGAAGAATTTCAGTCAGCTTAACTTAAAACCCTTAAGAGCTAATCTTCGGAGCTACATTCAAAGGTAGAATGTCTCTCGATGTAGCCATAGTGTATGAGATATTTTCCTTCTAGAACTAAATTCTAAAATATTTCAGATTTATATTAATTATGGAAGCCCATATTTTTAAAGTCTGAATCCTTTGTGATATACAGAAAATTATTAAATTTGCATAACTAAAAGCAATGAACATCACTTTAAAATATAAAAAATACTACTTTTTGACATCTCTATTTTGAGATGGCATCAACAAAAATTCAGGTATAAGGCAGAACAGGTTTTCTCATTAACAGTTGCATGGTTATCGTAGACTAACTGTCATTGCTATGTTATTTGCAAATTTGTTTTTAATCCAGCAGCACCATATTGCTAATGATTGAAACATCTACCAGCGGCATCTTTTCTAACAGCAGAGAAATGCCATGAAATTGATTTTAATTAGCCTTTGGAAAAAAAAGGAATTATGTAGAATTCAAAATCCATTGTTCAAGTCATATGCCAGCCAAGCTGTGTAAGGGGTTTATACAGCTAACTGGACTTTAGGGACCCATGTTTGTGTTCAGAAAGGTACTAACAATTTAATAGAAAAATGTAAGGGATATGTTCACTTACAGCATATCTATCTAGGTAGTGATTTAATTATGACTATAATTGCAACCAAGAAGCAGACAAAAGCAGAGGCCAATTCTGTTCTCCAGAGCAAAGTTCAAAAGGACTGTAGGGAATTTTTTCAGAGATGAAGATTTATCTGCATCATATGTTAAATATGCCTCCATCACTGCATGTAAGCGTTCCACAAAGAATATGGTTGAGATATTCTTAAAATCAGGTCCATTCTCTGCTGCAAAATAAAAATCGGAAAGCAAGTTGTTGACTGCTATATCATGCCAGATCTAGAAACCAAGGCCAGATGCTTTATGTATTTTAATATTTTTTTTAGTAGCCTATGAGGAAAACAAGAAAATCTCCATACAAATGCTTTTCTTTGGCTAAATGACATGCATTTTTAGGTACTAAAGTGTTGACATCAAATGCTGAATAGGCATCGACTTTTCTTGTTGGTCTACAGATATATGGATAATCTGACCACAAGGAGTACGTTATGAATTAATGTATTAATTATGTCACATTAAGAATTGTGACATACATAACTGAACTTACAAAATTTTAAGTTTCCAAGTGAAGATTTCAAAAAGCTTCTTTTAATAACACATGATAGTGCAACTGCTTAAATGAAGAAAATGTTCTGAATTGCAATGAGAGCCAACTTAGTGAGATTTTTCTCATTGAAATGTCATTGTTATTTAGGAGAATACTGAAACACTCATTAAATTTATTGCACTTATGTTTAAACAATTATTTCCACTTCTGATGGTTTAGAAACTCTGATCCCAGTACTTTTTCTGGGTATTTTGCTACAGGGTCTTGCTGGAACCATGTGAAAGATTTGCTTTGGATAATCAAAGCTGTCTGAGTTCAAGATGTATTATGTTTACTAACCATAGTTAATGATAAACAAATGTCAAAGTCAGATATGTAGGAATTCTGTCTTGTGATCTGGTGAAAAAAAATTTTAATCTACGTCAGAAGAAAATGAATGGGGAAAAATGTTAGACAAGGACAGAAGGCAAGTAAAAAATAGAAGGCCCAGATAGAGGTTAAAATCATCACCCGGTGTAGTGAAGATCCAAGTATTTAAAGATGATATTTCCTTCTGATCTGGAAAGTAAATTGCATACTGGGACTATTAAAAGCAGTTTTAAAAGTCAAGTTTTGAAAATCCCCATAGATGGGATTTGCTGAACCTCTCTGAACAACCTGTTTCAGTGCTTCACTTCTCTTACTGAGAGTTTATATTATTTCCCCATAATATCCAATTTGAATTTGTCTTGCTGCTGCTTCCAATCACTGTGATTCATCTTTGTACGCGTACCTCTCTCCTCTGAGAAGAGATTTTCTTCCTTTTCTCCACAACTCCCCATAAGGTACAAAAGACTGCAAGCAGAAGCCAGTCAGCCTCTCAACTGCAAGCTGAACCAAGTTGCCTCAGCTTCTATGCGTATTTGCACAAATCATACGTGTGTGTACATACCACATACTCCAGTCTCATACCTGTCTTGGTGGCATTCTGCTGGGCTCCCTCCAGTTCCTCACTCTCAAGGAAGCAGAACAGGACACTGTGCTCCAGGTTCAGCCTCATGGATGCCAGGCAGAAGGGAATTTTCATTTCTCTTTTTGCCTGCTGACTACATTCTTGCCAACAAAACCCTGTCAGTGGTTAGCAGTATTGCCTCAAGGGCGTGTGACTCTTTCATGACCAGGCTGTTGTCCATCACAGCCCACAGATGACGACTGCATTGCTAGTTAGTCTGCAACCTATACTGGTGGATGGGATTATTGCATTTGAGGAAGAATTTTGTATTCTTCCTCTTCTTTATATGATTGGGAAAGGTTTCAATACACCCATTTTTTTCTTAAAAGAGTCCTATAATACCCTTGAAGTTAGACAGCATTGTTGAGTCTTTTAGTCTTAGCACCTAAAAATATTCAGTGCAAGTAGGTCCCTGCTCTTTCTACAAACTTTGACACAAAGGGTTTTTCTATTGTTTTGATATTTTATTTAGTAAAGATTTGGGAGGGATGTAACAGAATATCCAGTTTTAGAATAACTGATTTTTTTTGCCTTTTTTATTGCTAATTCTGCCTTCTCACAAAAAAACATTTAATCCAATATTCCAACCAAGGGTAGCCCTTTTAAATGTAACACAGACAGGCAGCTGCTGTCTTAAAATGCGAGTTTTAAAACCATCTGTTATCAGTGACATCTGCCCATGTTCCAACTGGTAAATGCTCTTCCTTTTTTATGCAATGATGCTGCTTTTTCTCACCTATTGCAAAAATATCATACAAGCCTGGCACTATTAAAAGAGTTTCCCATTCATTTCTATTGCAAGCCCACAGGAACCCGTGGATAATGTCACTGTTTGGCAGCTGGCTTTGCATATTTACATATATATGGATAGATGGATTTTCTTTTCACTGTTAATTTGAAAAGGAATTTAGAGTACTGACACACAGAACTTTGGTACTAGTTTAATTTAAATTGTTGAAGCAAAATAAAATAGCAATCTATCAAGCCAGTCCTCTTAGGCAGATTTTTCCTTAGAGCAAAAATGACCATCTCAGTAAGTCAATAAATCAGGTCTCAGTCCAATCTGTGCATTCTCTTCGGAAGCAGCCCTGTTACCCAGATGAAACTGAGGTGCCCTTTGGACATAAAGCTTCTCCTGAAAGCTAGGGAAATACTTCAGTAGTGTTGCACAGTGCTGCAAGACAGGGCAAAATACATTTCCACCACAAGGCTTACATCAGTATGACTTCTGTTTGCAGAAGCATTTTAGTCCAAAAATGTTAGCATCAAGAAGCATGTGAACCCTGAGAAGAGGAAGCAATGTTCTCAAATACTGTAGATCAGAGCACACCCGTAATCATTATGAATGGAGGTGTGGGGAAGGAGGAGAAAAAGCAACAAAGAACCTGGCATCTTTATTTTGACTCTATCAGTAGTCATGGTCCTACTTAATTTTACCTTAGGAAATAGATGAAAAATTAAACTGTACAAATGATTAGTATTTCACACAACAAAGAAAATCAAAAGTATGATGCCAAGATCTGTTCAAGCTGCTTGTGAAAACCTTTACTGGTCTACCTCATATTTTCGATATTCAGCTTTCCAATTTGCTCTACCTTTCTAAGAACTCTTTAAAAATCTTTCTTCTGTTTGTTAATTTGCAAATTAAATTTTAAATCCAATATATTATTTCCACTTCTCCTCAGTATGTTTTACCTCATATTGAAAATGCTGTAGTCACAGGTGAGTAGAGTGTGCAAACATTTTCAAAAAAGAAATGGTTTCTGCCTAAATTTAGACCTTTAAAGGAGCCTTGAGTATTTTAGACTATTTGATAAATTACAGTTTTTACTTTGTTGACCTGACAATGGCAAATTATGAACAAGCCCAGAAAAGAAGAATTCATAGCAGGAAAGATGAAAGACTCCTGAGTGGGAGAGGTACTAATGGTCTTTATAGTAATGCAACAGCAAGAAACTTAATTCAAGAGAGCTTTTCACAATTCTTTTAATATTTCTTTTTCTTTATCACAGCATAATACCTGGCTTGACAACAGAAATGTTAACATTTAGGGGTCTATTCTTCAAAACGTCATGTTCTATTAACACTGTTTTTCTCTGGGATTTACCCTGTCAAAGGAGGAATCACCAAGGAGTAAGGTCTATGGTTGTCTTATCACTAAATCCCTCTTCTCAATGATGCACAAATGACTAAGTACTTTTGGTGCCATTTCAAGACAGAAAGTTAAAACAGGTCAGTCTGAGGTTAGGGTAGTAGGAAGCTTTTCCTGTGCATGGCAGGTGTTTTATATGCAAAACAAACACAAAACTCTCAGGTGTTTAAAAATAAAAAAGTACATAAGTCATAAGTGCATGAGGGCAGCTCTTCCTGCTGTTGTTTAAAGGCATTTGACTGCGTGCAATTGTACACGACAAAGTTCCTCACACAGACACGCTTGTTTTACCTGTACCTCTGATGTACATTTACATGGGTGTTGTTCTTGTAGTTCTTTCCAACGTGCAGCTGGGCTTTGCTAGGGTTCTCCTCTATGCAGTGATACAAGTTGTGCCTCACACCCAGGAAAGGAAGGAGATGAGAATCCTGAGTGGATCACTGCTGAGGCCCCAACATTGCCTTGTGGGTTCCCACGCAGCTGCTCTGCCTCTGTATTTACACAGTTACAGACCTTCACTGCAAGCACTGTGAGGCTTACACAGAAACTGGCTGTGAGACCCTGCTGCTCAGGAGTATTTGCATATTAGCAAAGTGAGCAGGGAGGTTAGGCACCTTATGTGCTTGACTTTGAAAGGGAGGCTATTTTTCCTGGCAACTTGAAAGAATTCTGCCTTTTTTTCAGGCTCTGCACTTCCAGGATTTGAACTGGAAACTCGGGATGAGAACTTAACCTGATCCACAGACTGTGGAGGAAAAAAATCACAGCAGAAGGCAAATTAGGAGGAGCTCATTAATGATGTAGGCTTGTTTTATAGAGTGCTGAGAAAATACTGGGGATGGCAAAATGAAGGTGGATGTTTTGCTTTTATTTTCATTTGACTGAATCATATGGGACCATGTTTGGACAGAGGCTCTTGTGCTTCCTCCAATAGTTATCAGATGCTAGGAAAAATGGGAAAAATGGAATGTAAACCTGTGGGGGAAACCTTTGTGTGAGCAGCTACGTGCAAAGATAATTTTCTTCAAGTTAGGGACATAATTGTGAATACTATCTACTTTAAAGTTACTCCCTTTCCATTTCAATCCTTTAGCTTTCTGTCCTTCAAAATATTCCTTCTCCTTAAAATATTTCTTTGGCTAGAATCTAGGATTCTATAGTTACATGGAGGCTTTGAAGATTAAATTTTGGACACTTAACTTCCTCTACAAAATAGTGGCAAGAATCTCTTTCTTACATCACTTTTATACCACAAAAATGCTGAGCTACATTCAAATAAAGTGCTTCCTGTTTTGTATAAGTAAGAAGCAAATTGGACCAGCTATTTAGATGCAAAGATACGTCTTAAGGAGAATATATTGGAATAAATTGAGAGACTCTTAATAAGGGAAGAGAGGTTGCACTTAATAGAGAGAGCATATAGAGACCCTGACTGTGGCTAATGTGCATAAAAAATTCAGCCTGTCAGATCCTCACTTTTCTAATTCAGTAATCTAAATAATTTATTTGACATTTTAGCTCAAGATGACCTTTCTTGGGAAAAAAATTACTGTTTTAAACTTTTAGCAAGTGCAACCACTGCAGAGGAATGCTGTTGAAGTCTGCATTTTCCCAAACGAGTAAAGGTTAATCTTGTACAGCTCAAACACATTTTTGACCCTTTTAAACAAGTTCACAAAAGTCATTTAATTTTTTTAATATAATTTCAATTATAATGCAATATTTGTGTTAAATGAGCTTCCTCCCCTCCTCCTCTTTTTTTTCTGTTGCTCAGAAGCCATTACCCATGTGTTGTAGTAGATTTAAGCAAAGGACTTGTTCTGAATCACTAAAGGTGCCATTCTACCAAATGTTACTTATAAAGCAAGTTCTATAAACCAAGTGAAAATACATGGTAGATTAATAGGTGAGTAGGTTAAAACAGCCACTAGTAATAGCAAAAAAATGACTGTCCAGAGGTTCACAGTTCCCAGATTGGTCACTTGACTCAAGTAATCAGCCTCAGAGCTATGCCACAAAAAAAGATGATCATGTCTGTCTGTCCCTGTATTCTCTTCCTTTTACTAAACAATCTTATATTTTGCAGAGGGCATTTCAATGGTTCTACTAAAGGACATTTAGTGTAATTTTACCTGGCTATTTCTGATAATTTATCTAACTTTCCTACAGGTCACTAAAAAAATCTTTCAATGTAAGGATTAATATACCCCCAATTGTACATAATAAAGGCTATAATTCTCTCAGGGTGTTCAGGTGACTTTATAGGGGTACATTATTTATTGTCGAAAATGTGAATTTGCTAGAATGGCTGAAATATCAGAAAGGTTTCACAGTCTGAGCAAAATCTGCAGTGTAGCTGTCAGCTGTGAGAGAACCTAAGTAACCAGCTATCAAAGAAATGGATGACCAGCCATACTTAAGCCTCTCAGGAGATAAAAATGCAGGCTTTAGTGGTATGTTCAAATTAGATCTTTTTCCCCCATGTTATTTTCCTCCCCTAATTTGCATCATTCGTGTGGTTTCAGATCATATTACTCATATTGGTGTGCAACTGGAGTAATTTCAGTGTAGTCAGTATGAAGCTAGTGAAAGTCTGATGTCAGAGGAGAAGCAGTACACTCATCTCTGCTGTGATATTCTCTCCTCGTGTCTCACTGATGTCAGTGAGTGCTTTCTTTTCTGACATAACAGTGGGGGTTTGATCTGATACGCCCGCACATACCAGTCAAAAACTGCTACAAAAACAGGGAGCTGAATGATCAGTGAGGCTTATGTTCCTAAGGCATTTTGGCAGTTTTAAAATCCAATGTAAATGTATTCAGCCTCTTACAGGCTTTCAGTATTATTAACTCTTAATTAACAGTACTGGGATTATCTGTCTTGCAGATAGTGTTAGAATTGCAGATGCAACTTAGTTTGCGGGAGTTTATGATGACCGGTGGGGTACTACAAGTGGTACTCTGTATCACTTCCAGGGACAGCCTTGTCACTGGAAGTGGTGTGGCTGTTCTCCTATCTCATACACACGGATAAAGCTAGTGAACCCTTCAACCCTTGGTACCATGCTAAAGCATGGAAATCCACCCTACACTGCTCTTCCACACATTCCAGTAACAGGAAGCACCAGGCAAAGCCACTCCAACACAGCACAAGGGTGAGTTTATTATAGCTCTGGCTAACTCATGAACAGTTAGAACACTGCATATGTATCTATTACAGTTGCTCCATTAAACAGGAAAATGTGGATTGGACTTACATGGGAGCTAGCCATATTAACTTAAGGGATCTCACTGGCTGCATTAAGGCATCTAAGTTTACAGAAGGCAAGCTACAGCTACTGGATAGGCAGCATTTTATGCATTGTTTTTATTTCGTCTCACATGCTTTTGGCAGCTCTCAGCCTTCTCAAGCAGATGACCAGAGAGCACAGCCTTGTGCAATGGAACAGTAGTTTGTACAATTCATGTAGTGTTACATTGCACCATATTTGTGAGATGTGGATGGTTTGCAGTTTATCAAAATGTAAAATGTCGTGGAAAAGGAGGAATAGTAAAATTCTCAGCTATTAGGCTGTGATCACTCTGCTGTTAAACTTCTCCAAGAAAGAAAATCTTCCATTTCACAGTTTTATTCAGTGCTATTCAGTCTGAAAACTGTTAAAAAGGGACTGATTTTGAGTAAATTATTTTGGACTAATAGGATTAAACTGAGAATTCAAAACTGAACATGTATTATTAACAGGAGAAAACATTTTGAGAACTTTACTGGGTAAAGCTAACGAAAGGGAACATTAAGCAGTAAACTGTATACCCTGCCATATGAATTTCAGTGTTGTTTGGCATGATTGCAAAGTGAGTGACTGTGTGAAAGAGCAGTGGTATACTGGTTTTGGGAAAAGGGGAGTGTTGGCTTCCTTGCCAAAGCTGACCTGAAGGTGACGATGTCATTGATTACTAAGTTCTAGTCCTGGTTACTTGTTCTGTTAATCTTGTGTCTTCTGTTAATCTTTTGTTAAACTTTGTATCTTCCTTTCTACATGTAGAAATAATGTAGTATTATTTCCTAAACCACTGGGTAGTGTTAGATTTTATTAGAAGTCTCATTAAGATTTAAAGTGTCCATAAATGAACAGTAAGTCTCAGATAAGGTTTAAGTTTGAAGTTATTTTTTCTTTAATTTTAGAANGCTCTGGCAGGGTTTTTTATTATGTAAATTGTAATCCTGGAGTCCATAGGCTGGGATCTGAATGATTTCTGAGGAACTTGGGTCTGGATCTAAATTAGCAAAGACTAAATGCTTGTTCCTCTCCTTACCTGTTCTCTATAACATCTAGGTTTTCTGTGTTGTAAACCTGTTGCTGTTTTATACAATATCAAGGCTCTGAGGATGACTTCATGAGAAAATGATAATGAAATTATGTTTAAATCTCCTTCCTTGTTTCCATACTATTATGCAAATTACATGTCTTAAAACTGTCTGCTTATCACTTAAAAGTTTGGCAAGTTCTCACATGACTTTTCATGAAAGATGTTTCTAAACATCTTTTTCCAAATTGATTTTCTTCACCCTTATTTATTTCCTATTCATTTGTGATGACGTGAATTAAGTAAAAATGTCTTAGGGGCTTGGTGGTGATGTGGCTGATGGTGATGTTTATTATGAACTTATTTAATAGATAGCTCAGTAACCTTCACAGGAAAATACATGGAGAAAAAATACCAAGATGTATAACGACTGGTCTGCAATGCTTTTGGATACTAATGCTCAGGAGCATTTCTTGGTATTCCTGTATCCAATTCATTTAGCTGTGCAACCAAGTTGTATTGAGGAAGATGGCATTATTCATCAAGTTTTTTTCCAACACATAATGAAAATACAGAATTCTCAACTGACCAACCATTAGTTTCCATATTTGGGACTCCTGCCTTCCTTAGAGGAGATAATAAAAAATGCAGATAAGGTCATTTGTCAATTGAAAAAACAATTGCAAAATATTACCACTTGGTACATGAACTCACAAGAAGGAAGCCAATAAGTCTATTCTGTCCCACTGCACAAGAGGGAAAAATGTAGTTAGTCCTGGTTTGTAACAGTGATACCATGTATTTCTGAACATCCATTAAAATCTCTATTGTCCCTTAGGTGTAGGCCAGAGATGTGACCTTACATTTGAGGGCAGTATAATGCTCAAAGGTCTGGCATGAAGGACGGTTAGAAGCACAATAGATTGTTATCTGCTGCTCCCCAAATCATTTGGTTAAGGTCAAGAAGCTGCTAGTAAACACATAGTATGATTTCCTAAAAAGGCATCTCATTCTTTATCTTGCTGAATGGCACCGTGACACATAAAGGTCAACCTTAGTGACCATTAAATGAGCAGCTGCTTAAGACTGAAAAGCAAAACTGGTTTCCAGATGCAGCTGGGAAAAGGCTGTAACCAAGAACTCTGAACATTCCTGATGTCTAGGAAACAGAGAGGCCTTAAAATGAAGCTGAATCCCAATAGTGTGGTTTGAGCTACACGATGTAAGTCTGCATTGCATGTTTCAAACATCTTATCAGATTAATACTGTACAGTATTAAAAACACTGTTCTGTGTTAATATGGTCATAAAAGTGGTAGCAGTCTGAAAATTGTGTCAGATCCAGACTTGTGCTACAACTGTATCTCCTACAATGTGAAAATTCAACAAAAGGATATATTATTAAATTTCCAGACACTGTGCTGTTTTTATGAAACTCTAGTAAAACTAATTTGTGGCTAAAATTACCAGAATATTCATAAATAACATATTTGTGGAGTACAATAGGGACATTCTTGCATTTGTGCTGCTCATCGGTAAAGAGAACTCTCATAACATCTCTACTTGGTTAGGTGAGCATTGCTGGTGTAAAAGCTGAGTCCTTTCACACAGCTGACATTTAGGTAGTTATCCTGGCTATCTCATTTAGGGAGCTGGCAACTGAAGTTGAAAGAGAAGAGTTAATAAAAGTACCCAACTTATAATTTCCAGCAGAGTTTCAGAGTAAGGACTCCTGTCTTTACTGTGCAATATCAACAGCCATCCAACAGCCTGTGAAACCAGATGCCTAAAATTTATTTAACTGTTAAGGGGTTTTAGTCTAAAGATGATCTAAATACCCATTAAAGGTAACTGTCATTAGTTAAAACTTTCACCTCTCTGAGTTATATGTGTCCATATAACTGTGTTGTCACTAAAAAACAGGAATTCTTAAAATTTGCCATTTCTAATCTGTATTGGATCAGTGTAGTTTGGATATTTTTTGTTATGATCCTCACAACTTGAGACTGTAGGATACAAAATATTAATCTCAAGCCCTGCCTGAAAGTTATTTACAAGATACTTATATCTCTACACA
>WEIU01016849.1:3010-18828 GCA_013389925.1 Aegithalos caudatus | reverse complement strand
AATCTCCTATCTCACCAATGACATTTTTTCAAAGAAAGAGTGGATTTCCTAGAGACTCTACCCCATGCAACTTCCATGGCTTTTTATTGAATAGGAAAATGTATCCCTCCTTTTTTGCTTTAATACTGTTGCCATGTAACATGTCTGTAAATTTAAGCTGAAAATTAAGACAGCACACTGTTTTTGTTTGTACATTCTAAAAATATGTGTCCCATATTAATAACGTGCCTTTCATGCTTTTTAAAAATAAAACTAAAACTCATAAACCCCCTTACATTTAAAAAATCAAATCTTCAGACTTTCTCATNTGGTAATTTTAGTTGGTATTTAATGGTGCTAAAATTCTAAAAGTAGAACCCTGCTGTCCCTTTTAGTTTGCATGTATAAAATTCAGAGGTAAATTGAAGTTCTGGTTAATCATCAATGTGAGAAATGTTTCTAGATATAGTAAACTGTAATAAAAAAAACACAGTTAAACATCTTTTCCTGGTGGGAGTTTTCACACACTCTAACTAATTTGCTTGAATCAACTAGAATATTCAACGGGAATAAAAATGTGTAGTTTATTTATTTATAGTACGTTTATTGATCACTACTTTAAAGTGTAGTGTAGCAGCCTAACAGGACTGACTGCTTCAAAATGAATATTCATAGGGGTCCCGTGTGGAGTAGCTGCTTCACTTATCCTCTTCCCTACTGTCACCTTCTTTAACACACATGCTGTACGAGGCACATGCGAGATTCTGCGTTCTATTTCGTATGTAGAGAGGTGCCTGTCAGAACACAGAGCTCTGTCAAAGTTGAGGGTTTTATTTGGAAAAGGGATTGTANGATTGTAATACCTTGTGCAATGTGACCATGTAATTATAAAGATCCAGGATCTACTTTTTAAGGTAGAAAGAAATGCAAACTGTTCTGCGATTGTAAAATGACAAAATGATGAAAGATTACAACTTAATTGACTTCAGGGAGAAAAAGGCATGGCCTTAATTTAACATCATAATGGGCTGAACTAAATTCTCACCTTGTTGCACCTCTACACTGATTTCAAATGTTTTTGTTTCCCTCTCCCCCCAAGAACCACTAATATAAGCATTTCTGCAAAGTCACAGTATTATTTCTAAAATATTCTATTTCATTTTAGCCAAAGTTTTTGTAAAAAAATAAAGTAAGGCATAGATTTTCACAGGTATAAAACAAGAATATCAAGTCTATTAACACTGGATCAAATCTTCCAATTCATGTTTTGATGAAAATCTCCATAATTCAAGTCAGACTTTTGACTTGACATGAATATCCCAAAAAGTGAACTCCCCCATAAAATTATAGTATAAACCATAATAAAAATTTTATTTAAGTACATCTAAATTAAAACTCAAAAAGGGCAAAAAAATACATATGAATGGACTTTAAAGGGGGTGAGTAGATATATATTAATAGTTACTTAGATGTTTTGATTCATTCTCGGAATAAGTAATGGCCAAGTAAGGCAACGAATATTGGATCAAAGTTTGGAATTTTTTCAGAATATATGGGATTTGAGAACTAAAGTCACCGTGTATTTTCCTCACCAGTGTGATGTCAATGGAAACCTGTAACATTTACCTGTGGTGGGGCCAACCTTTCTGGCAATAAATGTCAAAAAATCATCCTTTATTACTACAATAAGAATATAAAAGCTTCATTATATATGATGCATGATGAGTATCTGGGGATTACTTGCTATAGCGGTTAAGGCTCTACTGAACAGCCAGATAGTGGTCAAACACCCTGTTTGCTATTAAGTATTACTATAAGATTACTATTACAGATTACTCCAAAATCACACTGTTAAACCTAAAATGCATAAAACATCTTCAATAAACTATATACTGGAGTTGATTATAAAAAAGAGCAGGTGCAATAGAAATATTTTTGTTGATGTTAGTCCTTATCATTCAGGTTGGCAGCTAGAACATTTTATTTTTCAGAAAGTGCAGGGGGTGTTTACATTCTTTTTTACAAGCTGCCTGATAAAGACTGGAAAGCTGTCCATTGAGCTTTTCCTTATGATTTTAATGCTCCTCTTACAGTGTCTTTGAAGAATTTTAAGTGAGTCTAAACAAAGCCCTCACTGAATGTAATATTACTTAAAAACAGTGCATTCTTTTCATATCTGGAATGAGAAGGTAGTGAAAGCATGCTGGTGTCACAGCTCCAATCTCGCAGTCAGAGGAGCTTTTTCAGTGTGAAGCCTAAGTAGGAAAGGGAAGCTACAGAACCAAAAGAAATCTCACCAGCCAAGGTACTGGCTGCTTATTACTGGGCACTGAAAGCAAAGTGAAAACAACCTTCTGCCCACCTCTGCGTGTTTTGTGATTATAGAGCAATCCTCCAAATCCAAAGATTGAAACAACTGCCTTTACTGGAAACTGAGACACCCTTGTGGCTTCTTTCTCATGAGTCTGTTTTCCAGTGTGATTGTCTTTGAAGCATATATCCCCTATCATGTGCAATAAATTATACTTTTCTGTAATGTTGCCTTGCTAAAATATGCTAAGAAAGCTTTGAGTAATATTTACAAATAGTTAAAGTGTCATAACAATACACCCACCACTCAGGTTTCAATCGATTTTACTGTAATAGGAGTTGTAATAAAGGATACCACTTTTAAGTATTATAAAAATATTCTGTATAAAGAAAGATAATTGGGAGAAAAATCCCTAAAACCTATATCAAAATCATTTTGCAAATTCTACAATCACAGCTGTCAGAAAAAGTAACCGCAATCTCTCATCTAAGAGGAATTATCTGGTTCTGTGTGTTGCTGCTTGTCTTTCTTTCTGTCCCATATAGTAGTTAATGTACTCAAAAAGATCAAAGCTCAGCTACTGCCACAATTAAAAAAAAACAAAAACAAAAACAAAAACAACCAAACCAAAACAAAACAAAGCAAAACAAAACANCACAGGTTGCTATAAATAAATTTGAGTTATGCTACTGAAGAGAACAACAGCTTTACATTCCCATTCAGAATAAAATTCCATCCTGTGTAGCAAGGGTTAAATTCTGCTGCCTGTTACGTGAGTGTAAAGCTGGTGTAATTCCTCTGCCACAGAAAGAAGCCATTCAAATTAACATCAGTTCAAAAGACGGAAGATCCAGACCTTCCCCCAAGCATTTGAAAGTCACTCCAATATNTTCCTTAGGGAAACTAAGAGAGGCATTTGAAAACAAGCTAAGCCTTTTTTTTCCTATCTGCTTTTATTTTTATTTGCTGTTTTTCGTGGTGTGTTGAATATGCTGGCTACACTTGTCAGTAACAAGGGCCTGTTTCAACCTACGAGCATCAATGAGTGATATGGGGTGAATTTTGCTTAGTTTTCTTCTAGTAAGTTACTCTATCTGTCGATCCACACCACTTAGGTCTTGACAGAAACATAATCATGTTATATGGGTATATATGGAATGAGTAGTTAAAGTATATTAGAAAACATATAAGCTGAAGTGGATCATTATTTTCAGCCTAAGAAAGCAAGGCACCAGCTGAAGGCTGTTTCTCTAGTTGAAGCTTGGTGTTATTTGGTTAACCAAAAGGAAATATGGTGTAATCTAGAGAACTCATGCTCCACCTCCCACACATATTGTCTGCTTTTCTACTATAATGTATCTATGGATGCAGTGACTTCTTGAACCCTTTCTCTAAAGCCAAGAGTAGCACTCATGAAAAGAAAAGCCTAACCATTCTGGCCATGCCTGTGTCAGCTTCTCAAGCCTGACACAGGCAATATGCATTACATTCTACCTAAATTTTAACATAGCAACTGGGGATAATATTTTTGGTGAAATCTAAACTAATTTACCCCACTATCAAAATTGTTCCAAAGACCAATATGTATTTTCATATTAATAGCAACGTTCAGATATTCTGCCCTCCTACCATTACACTGATTTATCTGTGGAGATTATTAGTTTTTTTTTTTTTCTGGCAAAAACAAGCAAACAAATGTTTTGTTTTATAAATTAGGTGCACAAGTAGGTTTACTTGCAGTTAGCATAACTCTCGGGAGAAAATATCCCTTACATTTAATATACAGGAGACAAGAATTGTCCAGTAAATTCCAGGGCAGAGTGTTTGTTCAGATGAGCTACAAAGCAATCTGTGATGGAAGGGAACTTGTAGGTCCCTGTCTAGTATTAAATTTTCAGTCTTGATGTGATTGTATTATTTTATCTCTGTGAATTTAGCACATTTGATATATGGTTATAGCCCAATAAATGTAACAATAAATATCACATTTGTATTCAATTTCAGAGGTCTCCTTCCCTCCCTCACACCAGCAGCAATGGGTGTGATCTTATAAGGCTCTGACTGTAAATAATCTGGTTAAATACAAGGTTACTGATGCACTGACAATATAGAGAGTCACGGAGATTGTGGTAAGATTCAAGCCCCCAGATGTGTCTCCTTGCCTTAGTCAAAGCAGATGTATTTGATTCTGAAAAAGCAATGCATAATCTATTTTTGTTTGTTCAATAAAGGAACTGTATATTTACCATATCTTTAGGGATTACTTTTTATTGTTTTCCAAGAAATAATTTCAATGCTTACAAATTGTTGGATGACATTCCCTTGTACATTTTTAAATATGATATGCAGGGGAAAAATTTCTTGTTCTAATCTTTTTATTTAGAATGGAAAATCTATGCGTAATCTAGGAGATGAAATATGATATCTTTATTAAAGAGGAACATTACATTCTAGCTCTATTACACTTACAGGTCTGCCAGTATATCCATTAAGGAATCCATTTTTCAGACTTTTAACACTTGTCTATATTCATACTGGAGAGAAACTTGGCACTCAGGTTTATAGCCCAGGAGCAATTTGTGCTGCTATTTACAAATGTCTCTTGGTATTCATTTAAAAAAATGTTTTTCTATTAAATGCCTGAAAACCATTTGGTTATTTAAAATGCAAATGGGAACAATATTAAAAAGAGCGCTGCTGACTGCTCTGAGTCCCATGCTGTACTCTGATAATACTTCTGCCATATGAAGTTTATCATATTAAACCATTTTAGAATGAGCTGAAAGGTAGGAGATGTGGCATTTTTTGACATTAGAGAGCTTACATGCCCATAATAGAGCTGCTTCTCTTTACCATTTAGCTAATAGGTATTTTAAAAATTGTGTATGCTCTTATTTGCACATCACAATGATCCAGAGATCCTCATAAAGGTAAATCACAGAATCACAGAATCACAGAATCACAGAATGACTAGGTTGGAAGAGACCTTCAAGATCCCAACCCATGCCCTAATATCTGAATTAAGCCATGGCACCGAGTGCCACATCCAGTGTTTTTAAACACCTCTAGGGATGGTGACTCCACCACCCCCCCAGACAAACCACTCCAGTACTTTAGCATCCTTTCAGTAAAAAACTTTTTCCTAATATCCAATCTATATTTCCCTTGGCACAGCTTAAGGCTGTGTCCTCTCGTTCCCTCAGTTGCTGCCTGGAGAAAGAGACCAAGCCCCACCTGGCTACTGCCACCTTTCAGGAGATGGTACAGAGTGACAAGGTCACCTCTGAGTCTCCCTATCTCCAGGCTAACAAGTTTTATAAAAAAAGGCAAAATAAAAATCTATGAATTCATATAATATGGTGGTTTATTTCAGTACTGATCCTATTAATATCTGACATCACACAGTTTATACTAGTTATTTTTGTTTTTTCTTTATTAATTCTAACAAAATATTAAAAATTAAAATTTAAAACAATAATAATAATTCTACCTAAGTATGCCATTTTATCAGGGAAAATGTGGTTGATCCAAGGTAGCAAAACCAACTAAATCACATCACATCTTCTAGTCTTACTGTCTGAATGTAAATTGACAGAGATTTAATTCAAATATACCTTTGCTTCTTTGTTTATAAATTTTCATTTTAATTTTCTCTTCAGATACAAGTCCTGCTCTTCTGAAATTAAAATAATTATCATTTTGTTGTCTGGACCATGCTTTTGCCAAGAAGTCTGGGCCAGGTGATCCTTGAGACTCCCTTCTGAGTATTCTATGATTCTATAATTTGTTCTGAAAAAAATCTGAAAAAAAAGATCTTTATCCTCACTGGATGTAAGTAAAGAGCTCTGATGACTTTGTACGTCTTACAGTTTTATATCAACTGAGAAATTACCCTGGGCTCATAATAAATACATTTAAAGTTCTTAAATAATTTGAGAAAGGTTGGAAGCATACCATCTATAAACAATTGATATCAAACCTCATCATAAACTTCTATTCCTACTTCCTCATTTAAATCCTTTTTTTAAACAATAAATAAACTTAAAATGATAAATAGAATTTTAATAACTTCTTATCAGACTGGGTTTCTTAATTTTGTTAAATTGTAGTCTGAGTTAACTGTTAACAGTTAAACTGTAGTCTGAGCTGAAAACACTGAAGAAAATATTACAAAGAAATTAAATCCAAAGTCAAGTGGTCTCTTTACCTTCAGGTCAGTTCAGATTTTAAGGGTTTAGAAAAGGGCCATCAAGCTCCATTTAGACTTCAGGAATAATTCCTTAAAGCATTTCTGTAAACAAAATGATTCATAGCATAGTTTTTTTGTTCAATTTTGTAGTTGCTGTTCGTCAGTTAAGAAAAGTGTATAGGGGTTTTTTTTCAAGACTTTACTTTTCACTTCTGCAAACCTAATTTTTAGTCTTGGGTTCTGAAAAATCAGAGGCTATTTAGAATACAATAAAGAATAAAAATGTGATCAATTGTAAGAAGTATTTCTGTGAAATCTGAACAAAGTGGGAATCAGAATTGCAGCCCCAAGTATTTAAATAAGCTATTACAAAAGGAGTGCTAGGAACCATTATATTCCATGATTTCTTGTGAATAATAGAAATGCTCTCTATCAAGTATTTTTACTTAAATGGAATAAATGTTTGAGAGAGATGGTGTTCATCCATTGTAACCTTTCGTGCCACTACTGTTGGTATTGTTATAACTTCGTCTATTAAAAACATGCTTAGAAGCTATTAAAAATACTCTAAAACCTACAAAGTGTAGTTTTAACCACCATACATTAGTATCTCCATCTTTTGGTAGTGTGTCATTTATGCTTTAATGACATCAGTGTAGAATTTCAGCATTCTTACACTAAAAATGCCTGTCATATACAAACAACATTATGGCACTTTCTGTATAATATGCCTATAGTAGCGCTATTATTTAATGGTGTGCTTTTATATTGCTGAAGTTTTAAAGGATAAATGTGCCTACATTGTATACTAGTGCTGGGGATAGTAGATAGGATTGCTTGTTGTTAATGAGGTGAGCAGACCTTCACCTCTAGTTAAGATGGTCCAGTATCACTGAGATAGAAAAAAGGGTCACATTTATGACTTTAGTGAGAGCAGAAGCGATCCCTGAGTCCCAGTTTATCAAACATCCTGTTCATGTCTGGAGCTCTTTGCTGGTGGAACACAATCAGGTGCTGTAAGAATTTGGCTGAACAGGGCTGGTTTGCCCAGTTTTTCCTTAGAAGCATAGAGCTGTCCACTATTTGGGCTTAATTCAGCAGGCATTCCCACTTCTCTCACTATATTAACCACCATCCAACAACCAAATTAAGTATTTCCTTGGACTTTTATAGTTGTATTTAGGAAGTCTGTCTTATATGAACGTACTGTGGTCAAATTTGCTGCTTAGACACAGGTGAGAATCTGACTTAATTAGAGATCAATCAAGAAATGAAGAGAGGAAAAGTGCTTGTTTCCAGGCATATGGAGCCATGCATGCTATGGCTGCTCTCATGCAGCAGCACTACATGAAATAACAGTAACATTGCTTTTAAAGGCACAGTTTATTAGATTTGGTGAGATCTACTATCCCAAATACATCTGCTTCTTGTTCATGCAACATGAGCAATGTTTATGAATTCATGAAGAAATATATCTTAGAGTATTCTGTAAGACTGAAATATCTGCAGTGGCTTTCTGGATGGAGAGTAGGCCAGTAGAAATACTATTTTTTGTGTGCCTAATTAGTGAACAAGGCAAAAAATATACATTTTCTCTTTGTAGTACTGAGCATTTAATTTAGAATATAATTTTCTGATCTAAGATACAGTTTTTTAAAAGTGGTTTTTTATACTGCACTACACACAAAAGAGTTTATAATACTGCTTTTTAAAATTTTTTTCAATTGTATGTTCTCTTTCGTATCCTGTACACTGACAGTTTGTGTATTTTTTCAAAAAGTGAATTTACTCACTAGAATAGCAAAATGGGTTTTCAGATTAAACATGAGATACCTTGCCTACACACATATAACCTGTATATGTCCTCTTCAAATAGTGAAAACTCTAATAAAATCTTGCCAAGAGAATCCTTACCATGAAAATCTCTATTAAATTTATAACATATTAAATAAAAATATGTTTGAATTTAAATTGACTGGAAGCGTGAGACATCTTTGGGCTATGGTGAAATTTGAGAAATGAGGGATAGGTGAATGTATCCCATCACAAGACAATGCATCCTTTAATAATGACATCAGTTTCACCTCTACTAATGTAGTTCGAGTGCGGTGGGTTATTTAACTCCAATGAACCAAGCTTTCAAATCCAGTTAAATGTCTCCTTGGCTTTCTTTTGGGAATGACATGGCACGGTCTTGGGAAAATGGAGCCCTTTTAATTCTGCTGACCTCTGTCACTGTTCGTATCCACACCACATCCAGGTCAGTGTTGGCAACTGCTGCAGGAGTCCTTGTCTCAGTGTTGGTCACACAAATACCTGGTCCCAACTCAGGCCTGCAGCCCATCTGCTTAGTACTACAGAATTCCATTCTTAAAAAAAGTTTTAAAGCTGTTGCTGTAGCTTGACATTAAACCTTACTCAGTTTAAATAAGGAGTATTAATTGGGATATATTTTCACCGATTCTAGGGTAATTTATTCTCATAAATGAGAGGATGATAGTTCACTAGTTAGCATGCAGGAAAACTCTTTTATTCATTTAGATTAATTAATATAATATGATAAAAGTGCAAGTCTGCCACTGTAAGAAATAATTTTATATGCGTTTGGAAGAAGATGCTAGTTGTTCAGAGGAATCAGATGCTTTAGCTGAGATGCTGGGATTCTGATCCCATGACACTTAAGAATAATTACTAGCTACACATGCAACAGAAGCAGTAGCAATTTTGGTACATTTAAACCCCCACTTTACCTGCAAACTTACTGGTCTTTAAGCTGAGGCAGGTGGGATAATCAGGCGAATAGAAGCCCTTCAGCTAACGTGTGTTGTTCAACACACACCTATGCGTGTATTTGGAAAAGGAAGTCTGTCTTGTTTTGTTGCTGAGACAGCCACAAAATGTTGAGATAATCTTAATTTATCCATTAAAAAATGTAGGCCCATATTTAAGAGTCATCAGCAATAAAGGAAAATATACTGAATCATTTCAAGTGCATGCTAATCATTTAATGTAATAAATGGAGCAACTCTAATTATCTCCCGAGGAAATGATTTCACACTAAAACAATGGAAATGAAGAGGTTACTTTGGGAGCATTATACACAGCTGAAAATTACTCATCTGAATCTAGAGGATATTTCAAATAAATAGAAAGGATTGTTTATGCCTTTTCAGTAATCATTTAGTGCTATGAGAGAAAGAGTAAACGATGGCAAAGATATTTAGTAATTTGCACTCAGGCAGTGAGGCTTTCCCTGGTACCGTTATACAACCAACACTGTTCCTTTTCACTGAGACACTGGTTAACATGAAATCAATGTCATAACTACAGGTTCAGAATGTAGTTGAAGGGTGAACAAGAGAATATATTTGTCTTTTATATTTCTTAATTATTCTGCATTAGAATTTTCAGATTTGAAATTGATAATATCCATGAGCCTTTCCCTTGGGGTCTCTGTGACTCTTTAAAGGGATAAATAAAAAATATTTATGATTTTTATCCCCAAACTAAATCCCATGAAAGCTCATTTTGGAAATTCAGCACATTTTTAAAAAAAAAAAAAAAAAAAAAAAAAAAAAAGAAAAAAAGAGAAAACTTTTGAATAAGATGTAAAAATTTCTCAGGGAGGGGGGTTAAAATTGAGTTTAATGATTCAGTCCATTCCCTCCAAGGGAACTGATTTCACTTCAAGCTAAAATGTTTTGTTAAATTATGTACTTCAGTTGCTTGGGTGTTATGTCTCTCTTGGAGAAGCACATGAAATGAGCACTATCCTCCTAGGCATTTTAAAAACACATCCACATTAAATAGAATATATATACAGTGGTTGAGCATAGAGTCTTTTTAAACTAGATAACAAAATGATTTTGACTTGTTTTAAAATCTTTTTTTCCTTAAATGGCTCTAAAGCTAAGACTAAAAGATAGATAATGTGGACTGAAAAATTTTCCCCTTGCTTTCAGTTTTGTGGAGAATAGCACATTATAGGTACTTCCCTTTGTGCAAGAATCACATCAAATACCAGGAAAAATACATCTCTTTTGGCTACATATTTAACAGCATGCTTTCCAGAACCATAAATTTGTCTTTATTAATACATCAGGTGGAGTTTTTTTTTAATGTTTGTCCATTCCACTGCTGTGCTACTACAGATATTATTACCTTATACTTATTACTAAAATTGGACAAGATAGAAGGGAATACAGCTCTTCTCCGTAGAGAGGGATATGACCCAGTTCAAGATAAATTAGTGCACAGTTATTCTAGAAGCATAAATAGACAACTGCAACTTTTTGTAGGTCTGCATTTATTCTGAAGCTGACAAGAGTATTTCATAAGAGACTAGACAATTGTTTTTTTATCATAAGATTACTGTTCATCATGTACAAGAAAACAATTGTTATCAGGTATGAACTTAATTGGAATAAACTGTAGCAGTCTTTACAGGAATTTACCGAAATATCTGCCATTCAGAGCTGGCTTACCATAATATTCTCTATGGAATAGTTGACCACAGGATTCTCATTCACAAACAGCCAGGTTAAACAGTTAAATGCTAGCAAATCCTGCATAGCCCTGTGGGAAATTTCACTTTAATCCCAAACTTATAGGAGGACAATCAAAGCCCAAAGCCTGGGTAACAAATCTGATCCTCTGTTGCAATCTGTGTCCTCATGGGAAGGAGAGAGATGCTCCCTGTACAAGCCTGAGATGGATAAATACCTAAATGATGAGATAGATGGGGAATGCAGAAGAAGCGTCTGGCTTCAGCCATTCGCTTCCAATTTCACATTACATTGTGAAAGGCAATTCTTGTGCAGCTTGGGAACAGCCAGTCCTGATTACTATAAGTTGAAGTGTGGCTTAAGGAATGATTAATGACAGTGTCAGGAGAAAACAAAGCACAATGAGAGTTATCTCTAATCCACCTGCTTGCAGATGCTATAGTAAGGGAATGAAAATGGCCCCGGCGAGCCCTGATAATAAAAAAATCAAAATAGAAAGGTGCAAAGCTGTAGATATGTATTAATCTGATATATAAAATCTAGGTCTTAGCTTGAATAAAGCATTAGGCATGAATGGAGCCCCATAGGTGATAGATATTAGAGCATAGTGGACTTCACATTGTCTGTATTTTTTAAATCAAACAGAACTGTTCCCTTCAGTATTGCCTTTGACATTAATAGGTTGGTATTTGAAAAGTCACAGTTCACTAGATGAGCAGGCTTGTGAGTTCAAGCTCATTAAACAAAACCTTTTTGTTGCTTAAAAAAAGTGACACCATACCACCACCTTGTGGCTTAGTAATGCAGAGGCCCACGGAGGAGGGAGCTGAGTTCCCAGTTCTGCAGATGAAGCGCAGTTAATACCTCCTTTCTCTTTGAAAGGCAGAAAAGCTCACAAGGTCCTTCAGCAAGCACACAATACCTCTGAAAGGTGGCCTGGTCAATTCAAAGGGTTCTTGGCCAGTTTTCCAGGTAGGTTTGCTCTGATTCAAGCCTGGGGCTATCGCAAAAGGAAGGGCAATCACTTATCACAGCTGTTACTGAATATGCACATTATGGTGGTTGCTTTCAGCTTGATTGCAGCTACTCAGCTTCTCTCCCTTCCTGACGTATCCATCTTCCTAAACTTCACATCCACTGGGAAATCTTGCACAAGCTGCGTAGTGAGCTGAGACCTGGGAAGATTCACAACACGGAGCTGTGAGACAGCCTGGCGCACTGCTCAGTGCTCGTGGTGCTCATCAGACAGGGCACATCCCTCCAGATGTGCACCACTGACAGTCTACACTCTGATATAAATTCCAGTGCTCACATGTGAACTACTCACTTGCTTTGCAGGTTTCATCTACTGAAAAGTAGATTTTGCATCATTCTGGGGAGAACGCCACTGTGTCTTTTTGTGAGGTAGAAATGTTAAAATTCTAGACACACCATAAGGTTTCCTAAAACACTGAAGATACCCAGGAATCTAAACATTTTTACTGTTGTTCGGGCACATGTTCTCCCTACGTCGCCAAGGATACTTTGAAAATTTTAGCCATCATCATGTTAGTCAGGAATATAAACTGAAACAGAATACTTCCTGAGGCCTGCTTCTCTGCCAGATTTAAAGTATTGCCTCTTGTCAACAGGGAGGGAATTATTTGGCCCCACTGAGTTCAGAAACAAAAGTCTCATTGATTTAAATGAGTCAGGATTTCAATCCCGATGGGTTTTGCCCCCTCCTTTTCCTTAATATGACCAGCAACAAGTTAAATGTTAATTTATATTTCATGGAAGTATTTTAATATTGAAAAATCTAATGAAGATTTAGCACTTGGCTTTTAATGAGGCTGACATAACTGTCGAAAGAAAGCAAATACATTATTTTAATTGATATTAATTCATAAGTGCTCCAGATTTATATATTAAACAAAAAAGAAAGCGTCTTGTCATACACTACAATTTATTGTGTATTCAGCCATCATTTACTCAGAATCTTCTCTTTTTTTTTTTTCCTCATGTGAAGGGTGTGATGGAAGCTGCCATGTAGAATTGTACAGCTGCTGCATATGCTATAAGTACTGTGATCACATCACCCTTATTTTCTGATGACGCGCCTCTAGTCAATTCTATCCATGTGTCTTTGTCTCCACCTGACATCTCCTGCTATCATAATAATCATGCTGTATGGTTTGAAGCTTAAAGCTTTTGTATACTGTATTTTCTTAATAATGTCAGGGAGCCAGGCAGTTTCTGTTCTATAAAGATACATTGCTATAAGCAGCAAAGGGTCTCAGTTGAAAAATTTTTGATCAAGAATTGACACCAACAAAAATCAGGGGTGCTCAGCTAAGGTTCTGGCTAGTCCATTTCATAATCTGGGGAGAAAAATAGATCTGGATATATGTTTGGGTCCTGATCTCCTTTCCAGGCATTAGGGTCTCAAAGTGTTTATTCAAGCTATGGTTTGGAGTGGAACAAAGCAGAGGTTATGCGTGAATTGGAAGTGGGTTTACCTGTATAACAGCACAGATCAGGGGAATAATTTATCCAAGAGAAAGTAGTGTTACATCTACAATGCTTTATATAATCATGAAGGATGTTTAATGCAAATTTAAAAAGTAATGTGTCAGTGTCATTAGGCAAACATTTTACCATGAAGATGTGCTGGGTTGAAGCTAAATGCAAGAAGAATCTAAGGGTTAATTTGTGTGCTCATGTCCCAGTATTGAAAAAATGAAGTTACCACTGTCAAATACTTGTCTGAGGTGCTTTTATACCAGTCTCATTCTCTGTTTTCCTCTTTTTTGCAATCAAATGTTTCATTCCCTTCAATCTCATCCTCCCTTCCCATGACATTAGTTTCTCTCTTAATCCTGAGCAGCCTTCGGGAACCTGAAAGATTTCCTTTAAAAGATTGCACTGAGCTTTCAAATGTCTCCTCAGAAGCATGCTACCTTTGGATGAAATTTTGGTCTTGATACATACCCTATTTTAGGTCTGTCTTCCTGCTTTCTTTACAATGTGTGCACCCAGGGATTTTCAAGCAGGATTCTGTTCTCAATGTAGAGTTCCTGAAAAACATTGAATCCTTGCATCACACCCTGTAAGATCTGAAAGCAGCGGCAATCTCAGCAGAGATTTACGGACTATCACAAAATGTATTTTAACAGAAGCTGAGAATCCTGTTACATAGTGTTAAAGGCAAGGGGTGAGAAAAGGTAGAGGATTAGAAGATCAAACTCCTTAAAAGAGGGTTCAGATTGGTTTTGAACACCTGACAGAGATTTAAACTCTCTCTTTCCAAGCTGTTTTTGTGGAAACAGATTCATCTCTGAGTTGCTAGGATGACGTCTTCTTTTATTCAGAAAGCTCCCTAACCAGTTATTTCAAAAGATTTTACGTGAGTATTTTTTCTGGCCAAAACTCATTCCACTCTCCAAAGTCAGAAACAAGCCAAAAGCAAGAATGAATAATTTACAAAGGGCAGCTGGTCTGCTTCTTGCAAAATCAAACTAGTCTTGGCTCCAATACTCCTTTAGATCCAAAGCTAAGCCCTGCAGGTCATAACTATTTTTACGCTGGGTTTACATATCTACCTAAATTCCCCACCTTCTACTCTATGTGTACCTTAGATAAATTATTCTTTCTCCTCTCATTTCCTGTCTTTAAATTACATAGTGCTATTTGTGATAATATGATTGAAGAGTAGGTTAATATTGCGTGTACCCTTCAGAGGAGACTCAAATTAGTACCTGGTGGGGAATTTAGAACTAAATATGTTAAAATAGAGCTACACTCACTTCTTGTAAAGCAAAGTAGCATCTAAATTACTTTCTTGTGAATAATTATGGAGTGTGCATACAGGTTCTGTAATTTAATAGAAGCTCATGTTCACTGACGTCACCATCACAGGGAGCATTCTGAGGCAGGACATGATACAGGACCTCACCTTTCTTTAAAAATCCTAGCAGCTGTTGTGAGGTAATGTCGAGATCCCTATCTAAATTGCATGCTAGAATTGTTTTTAAAAAGACTTGAATGTATTTCCACTTTACCATATAGTGACTTTTAAGCCATCTCCATACACTAACCTGCAGCAAAATAAGGATTTCTTCTTAGAATTAGGCTTGACAATGTAATATCAAGTTCAGTCGTATTTACCTTAATTAACAATAATTCTCATCCTTTATGTGGACGCTGCTCCTGCTGTGACTGAAACAACAATAATGGTGACATACAAACATTTGGAAACAGAATCACTCCTCTGTGTTCAGAAGGTGTTGAAACTCAGTAAATTTCAATTATAATTGGAGTCCTGGTTCTTTGTAGTTTGAGATTGCACGTGTGAGTGTTCTTGACAAAGTATATGCTACTACAGTACAGCCTTTAGAATTATTTTGCAAGAATCCCGACACCAACAGCTGGTCCATATGCAGTTGACAATAGACTGAAGTCTTGGCTAAGTATGTGACTTTCTTTAGCAGTGCATCTACAACATGGACAGCGATCGTCAACGAAGTGTCAGTGTAAGGGCTGCTATATTCCTCAAGAGAATCACCTACACCATTTTTATTCCTCAAGAGAATCACCTACACTATCATTTATGCTGATAACTTAGTCCATGTTGTAGCCTTTTGTTTGTTGAGGACATTTAAAAGAAGCTACATTTTTAAGGAACGAATTGAGGTGTGCAGTCTGGAAAAGAAAAGAAATAGAGCACAAAAAATGAGGGTAGCTCAAATGTATTTAGCATCTGCAAACAAAAATCAGCATTCACTCAGATAAATAGATTTCCATGTGATGTTCCTTCTTTCTCTCTTTGTTAATCATGAAGCTTTTTTTTTTTTTT
>WEIU01016846.1:195624-207970 GCA_013389925.1 Aegithalos caudatus | reverse complement strand
ATCCTTACAGAAAAGTTCTATGAAAGCTGGTCTGTTGCCAGTTTTAACATCTTAGAGATGTTTCAGGATATTTGAAATGGTTTGTCTGAACAGAAGGATGAAAAATCCTGAAAAACTTTTCCCCTCACAAAATGAGACTACACAGGACCAGTTATTTTTGTGCAAAAGGCTTAAAATTGGTGGTGTGTAAGTAAAGTTGCAGTAATGTTCATGGTGACCCTGGTGCAACTTGCTGTGTTGAAAGTAATTATATGAAATTAGTAACGTTAAAAGTGAATCCAAAATGTGAATTCTAACCAGCCTTTAAGTTTTAAGCCTTCTAAATGTTCAATTTTTTTATTTTTGAGCTGACGCCCTCTTTTGATCTTCACAGACACAGGTTTCACCTTTTCTGCAACAGATGTTTATGCCACTGCTTCATGCTATTTTTGAGGTGTTGCTCCTTCCAGCAGAAGAAAATGACCAGTCTGCTGCTTTAGAAAAACAAATGCTACGGAGGAGTTACTTTGCTTTTCTGCAGACAGTAACTGGCAGTGGAATGAGTGAAGTCATAGCTAATCAAGGTAAGGAATTCAATTTCTTAAAGGATGGTACTATGGTTATTCTCACCTACGTTTTATCTAAGTAAATTATTAGCCTAGTTCCTGGCAAGTACAATTGACTGTCTTACAGTAGAATGGATTAATGGAAATAGTGTGTTCAGCTTGCCTAATTCAAATTACCTGTTGTACAGAAATTTGGGGTTGTGAAATCCAGCTATTACAGTCATATTCTTCCTACTGATCTTTTCAGCTTAATGTGATCACTGTGCCTGTTAGGACAAGAACAGTGTATCTGTCTTCATGTATCATTGTATTGGTCTGGTGAATTGGAGATCATACAATATACACCAATGTATAGCAGTGTTCAGACTGCTGGGCAAGACCACTCACAGCTGCCACTATTCATTGTGTCTGTTTTTGGAAGGACACTTCAGTAAATCCTGTGAACTTTTATTACTATTGCCTGATCTTTTTATCTATGATAGAAGGCATCATGTGACTTAGTTATATATGCAGTTACCAGGCTTTTCTTACCTTTACTGGCCAGATGCAAATGAGTTCTTTTTCATGGTGGGAATTTGAGGTCAGATATCTAGTTGCTTGATACTTTATAGATTCTTTCTATCTGAACTCCATCAAAATGGCTAGGGACTTCAGAAAATTTAAAGTGACTCATCTGGTAAGTGAAACTCAGAATTCCTTTCCCCTACCCTATAATGGTGGTAGTACTGCTGAAAAAGTAAAAAGTAGCACTAAGTAGTGAGAGCTTTCTTTAAAGAGGCACTTGGTAGTTGCAATGGGCCAAGAAATTTTTTTGATCCAAAAAGGTATCAAACAAGCATAGAAGCAGCACAGAATTTTTAAATGTGTGAAAAATATTTTGTCATATGTTGCAAGATAAGCTAACTACTTCAGTGCTGGTGAGTTTTAATTAACTCTTCCAAGTTTAGGTCAAAATTTGTATTCGTAAACAGGTCCAAGTTCTGCCCTCACCTTTGTGTGTGTTAAAGGCCAGAAGAACAATTTAAATCTCCAAACTTTAAAAACAAATATATATAACCTAAATAAGAGTTGTCTTGCATCGTAGGGGAAACTTCCCAAAAATATTTGAGATTTGTGCAAAAAAGAGCTATTTTGAAGTTGAAGCATGTCTTCCAGGTCAGTATTTATATAAAATAGTGTATGAGTACTAAAACATTTTAGGCTGCAATTTGAAGTAACAAGTTCATTTTAATGTATTTAAGGTGCAGAGAATGTGGAACGTGTGTTGTTCACTGTCATTCAAGGAGCAGTGGATTACCCAGATCCTATTGCACAGAAGACTTGTTTTATTATTCTTTCTAAGCTGGTGGAGCTCTGGGGTAAGAATGACTTTCCAGAATTCCTTTCCATCTCCTACTACCCGTGAAGCAATAATAGAACTTGAAATACTATTTTTCTTTTCAGGAGGTAAAGATGGACCAGTAGGTTTTGCAGACTTTGTCTACAAGCACATTGTTCCTGCATGTTTCTTAGCACCTTTGAAGCAAACGTTTGACTTAGCAGATGCCCAGACAGTACTGGTGTGTATTATGGATGGATTTTTTTGCATTCATTCCTGTGGGGCAGATGGAAACTAACAAACCTACAATAGCCATGGGGTATTTAAAGATTGTCATCTCAGAAATAAAATCCCCTAGGTTTTGTGGGATTTTTTTACATTTAGGTAGCTGTATGATTAATTATTGAATATTGTGGTAGTGTATCCTGTAGTTTACTTAGGCTCAAAATCAATTGGAGATCTAAGTATTTAACATTGCCCTGCATTACTTATTAACTAATGTTCAGTGAAAGTGAACACACAGAGTTGGCTGTTCTCTAGTTCATTTTGGATTCAGCTGTGCAGAAGCTTTTCTGATTAGAGTGGAACAAAACCTGGAAGGTCAAGACTTGGCATTGTGTGAGGGGGAAATGAAGGGATAATGGCATGAACTAGCCCTTGTTTTGAGCCTCATTAGGTTCTTTAGCTTTGAATAGTGACCCAATAGACCAGTGCCACAGTCTAATGCTCTGTATTACATTTCAGGCTTTATCAGAATGTGCAGTGACGTTAAAAACAATTCATCTCAAAAGGGTAAGTTTCATACTTCACCGGGAATAACTGTCACAGGTTTTTTTCTAGTGGTTTTATCAAACCACTGAAAGTTAGATACTTACTAGCATCAACTCCTACTGTATTGTGATATAAAATAACAGGATGATCATAATGCTGTGCATGGATACAGGATCCAGTAGTTCTTCCTCTTGATAAATAAATGCAAAATACTGAGTCTTCATTTAGAAGAAAAATCTGCTCACTTTGCTGTTGTAGTTTCAGGGTAACCTATGTAAATTAGTAAAGTTGATTCACTTTCCCTTGGTAGATCTATTGGGCTGTGTTTGTATTCTGCCAGCTTGTGCAGTAATGCCTCCTGTGCTGAAAGTTATCTGATGAACATAAGTAAAGAAAAGAAAAGCTGAAGTGTTAATCAAATGTTTGTTTTGCTCAAAGGTTTGGTCATTACATTTTATTACAGCTTAGTTGACTGCAGATTACATAGTCAGTGTTAAAAGAGGAGAAATACTGTGTTCATCTGCACTTGGCTACTGAATTTTGCAATGGGCATAGAATAGTAAAACAGTAGGCAGATCCTAATCCTCAATTATTTTATTTCTTCCAAATGTCAGATAGTGAAATTCGAGCTGCCTCCATAATCAACTGTCTTTTACAGTTGACATGTAATAAACTGTTTGGCTCTATTGTAATTCTTATTCCATTGCAATTTTAGTGCATTTTTCTTCTTTGTAGCAAAAGATACCAAATTGCAGTAGAACCTGTAATGCCAAGATTGAGAAATCTTTTTATTTGATAACAGCTGAGAATAACGTAAACATTTTTCTGTAAAATGGTGATGTAGACCACCGTACAGTATAGGAAGACTATGATTTTCCATCTGTGAAAATACATGCACGGAAAAAATGTATACTGCTTTTCTTTAGGGTCCTGAGTGCATTCAGTATCTTCAGCAAGAGTATTTGCCTTCTTTGCAAGTAGCTCCGGAGATAATCCAGGTAGGAGTTCCCAAAAGAATATTTGGAAAACTCTTCACAATCATAAATGTTAAATAGGGAGAAATGGATATTTACAAAGTTAACCTCCTTTCATCCCATGGTAAAATTTACTCAGTTATTGCATATGAGAATAGGATTAATTTATCATAAGGAGTAAAGATACTGCAAAGGTACCTTGCAAAAAAAAAAAAGTCCAGTGCTGTCTAAGCAATCTTCCTACTTCAATTCAGATTTTAACTTGAAGATATCCTTGTAGATAGTCCTGTTTCTGTCTCCTCAGCTAAAAGTGAATCAGATATCCTGTATTTGAAAAAAGAAAACCCAACCAAACCAATAGTTTTTCACCCTAGAGTACATTTAGATTGTCAGTCTTTTACAAGTTTTTATCCATAATGTGTTTTTCTTCAGTTGTACATCGGGAAAGTATAAATGAATATAATTTGCTTTACCTATGAATGTATCTCAGGTTGTTTTGCTGCTTCATTTAGTTACTTCTTGGTTATTTCTGTTAGTTATTTTTTTATTCTCTCTTACAGGAATTCTGTCAAGCACTTCAGCAACCTGATGCTAAAGTTTTTAAAAATTACTTAAAGGTATAAAGTTTTTTCTTTCAATAGCTTTTAGTTCCATTTGAACTTTACCATAAAATTCAATCATAGTAGTGACTTGAAGGAAAATCAAAATACTGAATTATTTAGTAGTTTTTAGCTATTGGGAATCTCCAAGTAGTCAAGCAGTTAACTGGAAGGAGAGCAAACAACAACAAACCTACATCTATAAAATTGTCACTCATTCTTAGCACCTTGCCCTCTCAGTAGTTTGATATTCTTGTGGCTTTTGTTTAACAGCTGAAAAAGCAAAAATGTGATGCTATAATTGTAGAGTGTGTCAGAATGCATCATTTTTGAGGGTGTGAGTGTAACCAAATAGCAAAAGTCACAGCCTTAAACTTAATGTGTTAACCAGTATGATAAACACAAAAATGAGCTTTGTCAAATGAATTCTCTTATACCGCAAGCATTCCATGTCTTAATTTCCTTTGTTTTAATTTTTTAAAAATAATTTTTCACAGGTTTTTTTCCAGCGAGCCAAGCCCTAAGGAAAGTACTGGAATCTCATGTACCTGTTTCCATAATGCAGAACTCTGGTTGTTAATTTATAAAAATGCTAACTCTTGTGCCATTCAAACTGGTTTTGTTTTTAAGAAATGTTGCTTCGTGCTCACATCAGTATGTACTTTAACCTTCTTCAAAAAAGAAATGCAAATTCCCCACCTGTGTCTCTGACATATAAGGTATGTGACAACATGACAAGTTCTGTATACACAAACTTTTATTATGTATAGGATGATTTAAGCTTACACTGTAACACATACAGCAATTAAATTACACTTATTTTTTAAATTAAATGAATTAAATGTAAAAATACCTTCAGACCATAGCAATGGTTATTAAAATGTGTACATTTTTGATACGGAGTAAAATGTTTTAATAAGACATAAAATTCATTTGTTCATGTATGGTGACATGAAAATAAAACAATCAAAGTCCTTCTTGTAGATAGTCATTTTATTGAAGTTGTCTTAATGATAAAATATATATACCTCCTATAAAACAGATTGGTGTAATAAATGATTTCACTTAAAAGTAGCATCTGGTTCTATCTTTTTTTAATAAAAACAATAAAATTTGATCCAGTGAAATGTCTAAGTCTCTCTGAATTATTTTTGCTGAATCTTTAGAAGCTACAGCATCCTTGAGTTTTCTGGCTGTTGCATCTGAGTAGGACCTGGCCATTTTTCTGGTGCTTAGATAATAAATTGTATTGTTGCCTTGCATGGGGAAGATGCTGCCAGAAAGAAAGAATTGCATTCAGTGCAAAATTTCACTAGCATCAAGGGTCTATACAGTGATTTTTAGTAGAATGCTGCTACTTGTATTTTTTTTAATTCTGTAACGTAACAGGTTTTTATGACTTTCATTGAGGGAAGTTGGAGTCTTGCCATGCATGGGATTTATAATACTTTCCTCATGAACTAAGTCCATAGTAAAAAGCTGACTTACCTCTAGCATAATCAGATGATCATTTTTCCTAGACTTTGTGTGGTGCTGTGTTCTTCATTCACGTTAATTGAAAAGTAAATGGGAAGGTGGATCAGAAGCAACATCCAGGATCAGAGTATGGTGATGTTTTGAGCATACTGCCATTTTCATTTTTTGCTGACAGAAGAAAGTACCTTTACTACCTTCAATAGGATAGTATCACTCCTGTAAGATTTTGTTCCTGATTTGTATCCATTTAATCAAAAGTTTCTTGTTAATTGATTTGTATCACAGAAATTAGTGCTTGTGGTGCTTTTCACAGTACTGCTTCCCTCCCTCTTCTGCCATACCAATGCTCCACTTCATTTTCTCCCATAGCACTAGAAACCTTCCCTCTGTGACTTGGAGCTTTCCAGGTGTTTCCTTCTCCTGTACCTCCCCAGTATGAAGGCTGCACCCCTGACACTGCAGCTATGGCTGAGCATTTGCTGTCGGTCTTCTGTGTGTCTTGGCCTCCTTCCCCCACAGTTATGGAAGATTTACCACACTGAGGGGAGAGCTTTTACTAGTCAGACTATGAAGTCTTTATCTTCCATCTTTAGCAAAGCTTTTTGGGTTTGAGTCACTATTAGTTTTTATATATAAATTGAGGTTTTGCCATCTCAAGGACAGTACTGCTAAGAGGATAATTTAGCTGTTACCGAATTAGACCTTCATGAGGAAAGTCTTTCAAACTGGCCTCTGCCAAAAGAGACTCTTTTCCTTCCTAAACCCCACCATCCTTCATCCCTCCTACGGGTCCTTTTGTGCCAAATCTGGAGCTCGTCTGTGCCCATAATCAGCTATCCAGGAAGCTGAAGCAGCAGAAACACTTCCCCCTCACAGTGTGTTGCCCGCTCTGGTGGTGGCAGGTGAGAACGGATATAAAGCAGAGCGTGCCAAGTGTGGGAAGGAGCTGCGTGTGGCACCCATTATGTGGGTGTACCTCTATTATAAATTTGTACCCTGCCCTGCCATCCATCACTGAATGAGTATCCTGTAGCATGAGTAGTCTGGATCTTCAGAGAATATAAGTTGGTTCAGCCTGAAGAATTAAAAAATAATTGTTTGTTTACTTTTGTATGCTTTGACTCTGTTCTGTCAGCATGCTATCCTGTTGGGGCTTATGCAATGTGAGCTGTAAAGCAGCACCTGTGGGGTAGTGTAGTTGTAGTAATGCACTTCCCATACTTAGGAAGATGCTTCTATATAAGGAAAAAGTTTCAGTTTATTCCTTTACTTATTAGGAGATTCATCCAGCAGGTTCTGTACGTGTCCCTCTGTAATTGCCTGAGTGCCAAGAGAGAAACACCTGTTGGACCTTTCTGCTGTTTGTCAAACCCTGTAAGCTTTCCTATTGGAAGCTTTCAAACAGAACCATCCTTGAACATTGGGTAGAAAAAGGGACAGAAGAATAGAACCAAGGGCATTCTCTAGGTGTTGTACCAGTGCACAGCTTATATATTTTGTTTCTGTATTTTTTTTTCATTTATTAAACCCTTTTGATTTATAAGACACTCTAGACCATGCTGTGTCTCGCTATTTATTATAGCCACAAATCTGAACAGGCTGGACCCTGCAGATCTTACGGTATTCACTGCCATAGGGTAGTTTCTGTATCTTTAGCTTAACATGTAATTACTGATTCTGGCTACAAGCAGGTTATTTTATTTTTGTAACTTCCTTCAGTGGTGCAGATGGCAGGTCTGCAGCTCTATCACAGTTGGGTTTGTGGTGGGTATGCAGTGCCTAGTAACATTCTTTGTAAAGAATCAAGGTTTAGAAAGGCAATTGCTGGGTTTCTGCGTCTTTTCTTTGAAGAACTGGATTCCTGCTGTGCATCTTTAACATCTGACCGAGAAGTTCACTACCTACCCCCAAAGAGAAATCTAGTGATGCACCTCATAATCAAGAGTGTGAACTAGATTCTTCAGGCAGATTCTTCTTTGTTTTACTTAGAACATAATATGAAAACTACTTAAGCACTCAAGTGCTGTAACTCTCAGGGATGGTCCTGTGCAGAGCCAGAAATTGCAACTCAATGATCCTCGGTAGGTCCCTTCCAACTCAGCATATTCTATGATACTTTCATATTTCTTATGGGGTAGAAGGGGAAGAAGATAAGAGCAAAATGAGAGCACTCCACAGACAGAGTAGGTTGACAACCCCAATTTACACTTTTCTAGGCAAATGTTAATGATCCCATTTAAAGGATGCACCAAACATCCTGTAGCTTTCCTGTATGACTTAACATTGTTGTGGTCAAAATGCCTCTGTATCTAGACAGCAGATGTTTAAGATCATCATCATGGTAGTAACTTCTCTAGTGAATGTGAATAAGGCAAATTTCCTCTTGTAAAGAGTGTTTAAATGGGAAACACAACTGCAAGTTGTAATTAAAGATGAGGCACCTTTTCTAGAGAGATGTAACCTTTCATTTACAAGCTGGTATAATGGCTAAAGACTGATAAGTTTCAGCTTTCACTTTTCCTGGTGTGAAGTGCAATGAGTTTCATGCAAGCTGATATGGGAGGACAAGTTTGGGTGAATAGTTTATCCAGTGCAAGGAAGACATTTTAGCAACTAATTGCTGTCCAGAGAGGCAATCTGCCCTTTTCCCTCTTGTCAGCATTTGCAGTTGTCTGGTTCCAAAACAAGATGGTTTATGGTGGTAAGCCTTAGTATTGAAAAATAATTTTCAGCTTTTTCAGAATCTTTACTGCTCTTAAAAAATAAAGTCAACACTATGTAGAAAGCGCTCCATCCTGTCCTGGAGCCAGTTTTTTTGGCTGGAATTTTCTCACTATGGGATGAAATAAGTGTTACAGCAGGTGCCAGGAAAGGGTAGGTGTGGAGGGAGCAAACCCCTTTCAGCAGCAGTTGGCCATTGTGCCTGTTGGGCTGTTGCCCCTGTTATGTCATTCTGTAGCCATCTAGTCACTGGACTTAATTTGTGGCATATCAGTATGTTGAGCCAACAAGAAACCAAAGAAAACAGAGTGAAGGAAAACAGCAAACAGGTTTTAACCAATTAAGTACACTAGGACTGCTGGGAAGGATGAGCACAAGTTACTCAGATACAACAGGACTTGGTGGAAGTGGTGATAATAATAAGTGACAACAATTGGATGGGGGAACCAGAAATAGGAAGGGCAGTATCTGTGAAACGTGGTGGTGGCAAAACGTGGCACGTAAAAAAATTGGAATATGTTAGAAAATGTATTTCTGCCAAGGTCATGTGGTCCCTGGTAACAGTAGAGGTGCGAAGTCAGAGGCACAGTGATGGTTTGGTGAGAAATGTTTTCTTACTCCAGTGGGTCTTTCTGTTCTCCAGTTGCTCTGGTTGCTCACATTCATGTGACAGATGCATGGGCAGTTGTATATGTCTGTTATTTGTCTGTAATTTGTCTTGGGGTGTTGTACACAGCATTTCTGATTTACTGTGAGGTGGCTACCTGTGGGGGATGTGAATTACACACGTTATACCAACATCCACTATGATAATCACAGAATCATTTAGATTGGAGAAGACCTCTAAGACCATCAAGTCCAACCACTAACCCAGCACTGCCAACCCCACCACTCAACCATGACCCCAAGTGCCACGTCCAACACACCTGTTAAATACTTTCCTGGGCAGCCTGGTGCACTGCTTGATCACCTTTTTGGCGAAGAAATGTTTCCTAATATCCAATCTAAATCTCCCCTGGAGCAACTTAGGGCCATTTTCTCTTGTTCTGGTGATTGTGAAAATTGTTTTGTAGATAGGTTTTCCATCTGTTGCTCGAGCATGAAGGCTTTTATCTCTCACCTTCTGTTTCTCTGTTCTTCCTGCATATGATGGTTGTTCAATATCCCAGGAATTTCAGAAAAGCAGGAGATACCAGGCTCTAGAACAAGAGGGTTTTTTATCTAAGATTTTTTTTTTCTTTTTACTGTCAGTACAAGCGACTATTCTACTGAATTCTCCTAGATGGCTTTGTATCTATGAGACAGGAGGAAGAGTATAATTAGTGTGAGGTTTGCTTGGAAACATTAATCTGTACATGTTGTAAACAACTTTGGAATTCATTATCTGGTGGCGAGCTGGAAAGAGCTGCCTTACGTCATGGAATTGCATCTCTTCCCTCCTAAAAACTGCAGAAGAAAATGCTTAAATAACATGGAATTACAAAAAAAAGTTCCAGCAGAAGTGAAGTTGGCTGCTGAACAGCTTTGCTTATTCTGCTTCAACTGTGATGCCTCTTAAGTACTTAAATCAAATGCAGAAAGCAAATAGATTACAAGAGTAAAAAACTCAAAAGCTCTGATTTTGTTTAGAGAATTTCTTTGTGATACAGGAAAAACAACTATTAACTTCTCTATGAATTTCAAGTGCTACTGCTCTCCCGCACTTAATGGTAAAGTTAGTGGTTTTCCTTTTGGTAAAGTTAGTAAAATGCAATTTCTCACTCAATTTTTTAAAGTTAAATAATTCAATTGGATTTCATTCTTTATTGGCAAATATCTAGTGTGATTTCCACTCTCCTCTCTTTTTACCTCATTTTTGCTAGGTTACCCAGAGGGTCCCAAGAAAAAGATTAGAAGAACATACTACGTTTTGCCTGTTTCAGTGCCTTCAGCTGTGATTGACTATGTTCAGATTGACTTTTGTTTGTTTGTTTTATTTGTTTCCCTGGCATTCTTTCTTTTTTGAGTTCTAGCATTCACAGCTATAAGTGTGAAGACTGTTTGGAACATGCCAGCTTCAGCTGCAATTCCCATAGCCATATTGTTAGGCTTGTACAGTTCCAATGGTATACAGCTACAGACTGCTGAATTTGTGAATATGAATGAGAATCCAAATACAAGAGAGGTGAGGAACACCAAAAGTTTTACTTATATGTTAAAAAGAAATGGAAGCAAGCAAAGTAAAAAAAATTCTAGAATGAAACTGTAATGGCACTTTCCTTTTTTGTGCCTGTTTTCTCCTATTCTTAAATTAGGCTAATGTTTTCTTCTGATTCATGCTGTGAAACATTTAAAGAGATCTTCCGTGCAATAAGGATCACTGATTATACTGCAAACATACCCCAAAAAAGGAATAGTTTGGATCCTGTGAACCCCATGAATCTTTTTCATTGCTTCAAGAACAGGGGAAAGCACATGGATGATAACTGCAGTGAGAGCAGTCAGTGGCCAGACCCAGGGGCTGGGTGACACTGCATCTGAGATATTCTAGGTCTTAAAGAAAATCCTGGGGAACCTGGTCTGAAGTCAGCACTGACACTGCTTTCAGCAGGGGACTGGACCAGAGACCTCATCCATCCTGAATGACACTGATTTAAGACATCCAGCTCTATGAAGCATCATCACACTTAACCAACAATTTGTTTTATTCAAAAGTGGAAGCAAATACACACAAAGAAAAGTTCACAGACGTTTTCCCGATTTTGTGGGGGCCTTCAACTAAAATCCATATTAACAAACTCACAAATGCTTCTGAAGAAGAAAAAGCTGGCTCACGGGTATCCACCTGACCAAAAAAAAAAAAAAAAAAAAAAAAAAAAAAAAAAAAAAAGAAATAGAAAAATAGGGCTTGCAAAACTGCATACAGAGAAAGGGTAACAGAAATAAACCATGTCACTTCTGAGGACCACTGCAGTTTTTTGAAAGACGCAAGGACATAATGCAAATGCAGTAGGGAACAATCACCTCTTGCAATATGGCATTATAAAGCAAAGTTCAGATGCCAACAAATGGGGAACATGAACTAAACATTTATATTAAGACCATAAATGCATCAAAGTCAAGTAATCACTATCACTATGCAGAATTTCAGAAAAACCTTAATACCCTATAACAAGTGAAGCAGAGAAAGTCTGAACTTGTGATAAAACTTCTGAAAGGTAAGATAATAGTAATAAACAAAGCCTGTAAGAGACTGCTGTCAGTTCCTCAAGAGAACAGGCTCCCAAGATTTGGTAAGATGGCAACTCCAAACGGGAAATATAGAGCATCAAAAGAGGGATCGTCTTGGAAAGAAAAAAAAATATATTTTCACTATTTGCTCACTATTTATGATCAGATGCATAAATTATAAAGTTATCAACATTTTTCATTATACAGAACATTTACTGGACCAGCAACATTACCGGACAGACAAAAAATACTTAACACGGGATAAATCAGCGGGGAAGTGTGGTTTAAAACATAACAGTAGCAAGTGAGCGGGAGCAGCAACTGAGGGATGTAAAAACTGCCACGATTTCGTGAGGTTTTAACAAGGGGAAACACGGGACGGGAACACATATCCCCTGAGCCCGTCGTGGGGAGGCGGGGGTCCCACAGCTGTGGCTCAGTGGTCGGGGCGGGGGCAGAGGCAGCTTTGTCTGGGGAGCCGAGGAAGCGAAACCTTGGCCGGACCGATTACGCAGCAAAAAAATCACCACGGAACCCTCCCCGGAACCGCTCCGAGCCCGTTGGGAACATCGCGCCAGCGAAAACACTTGCAGTGACCACTTTTATCCATCACGCGACTGCCACTTTCCCGTGTTTCCCAGATATTTCCCTGTCTCGCGGTCCACCGTCCCGGGGTCGGGCACCGCTTCCCGCGGCCCCCAGGCGCGGGGCGCCCGCACAGGCCCTGCCGGG
>WEIU01016846.1:174220-195463 GCA_013389925.1 Aegithalos caudatus | reverse complement strand
GGCCGGCCCGTGGCCTCTGCGGCGTGCCCGGGGCCCGGCCCTTGCCCCGGTCTCAGTGACTTCTATCCCCGTGAATGTCGCCTTCGTGGCTGTAGCAGTTGTTAAAGTTTTACCTGGGGAATCTCGTCCTGCTGCGGGGATGAGCCCCGGTGCTGTGCCTCCCCTCTCTCCCCCGAGAGAGGGACGTGGTCCTCCGTTGCTTTCCAGGAGCTGCAGTCCCAGACAGGCCGAGTCCTCTACCTGCATTACGGACTGGATGTGCCTGGAGTAGGGGTAATGAGCAGCACTGCAGCCGGCTTTTTTTGTTTCGTGTGCCTTTGGAAGTATCTTAGGGTTCAAGTAGCACGTTGTGTGGCCAAGGGCAGGGGATTTCCATGATTCAGATGCCTGGTGTTGGACTGGGAACTCCCATAAGGAGGTCATAGCTGAAGAAAGCAAGGGGGTAGGCAGCAGGAGTTTTAGCGGGAGCAACTTTATTTTCTAAACCTTGAGAGAGGGCATACAGGGAAGTATAAGAGGTTGATAGTCACCAGACTGTAAATAACATTTACAGCCTTGCCTGTTGGCTTTGGTAGCATATAGGATCTTGCCTGTAAACAGAAGTTTAACTTCATCATCTGTCCCTGCTTGTCTGGTGAAGTTGTATATTGCAGCTGTCAACAGGGGAGCCATACCTGCTTTGTGTGCTTATCCCGTGTGCCTGAGGTAGCAAAAAACTCCTTCCTATTAGAAGCAGTCAGTACTCCTGCTTCAAAGCATTGGGAGTTTAAAAAAAAATTGCATTAGCAATTTTTTTATTACAATCCCCTCTGCTGATAAATTAAAAGAGTAGTAGTATGACCAGAAGCAGAAAAATCTTCAATAAAAAACAGCCCCCAAGTCCCTGAAATGCTAATGAGTCATGGGGGCCAATAAATCAAACTGCTAGCTGGAGAGATTTCTTTAGATCTATGTGAGGAGCTTTGGACTAATCTAATATCAGATCTAATGACCATAAGTGAGATGTGAAGAAATAGAAAGTTCAGCATAAAGTCTAGTGACAGGATCAATCATACAGTTAGAGCTTGTTTTTATTACTATTTTTTTAAATTTTATTTTAATAGGAAACCCTTAGTAACTTGATTTAGGAATATAGTAGAAGAAATTAAAAGAAAATTTGAGATGCTGAGTATTTGGCAAAGATCAGTCATGACTTTGTCAGAGAACACAGAGTATTGAAGGAGGCCTAACATGTTCAATCTAGTTATAATGTGAAGGTTAAAGCTGAATGAGACTTTATACCTTAGGAGTGAAGACTTCCAAAAAGAGTGTACTCCTTTAATAAAAAAGGGTAGTAGTGCAATACTGACATTGTTTTGCCACTTAATATGTACCCTGGAATTAATATTGCTATATTTATATCTATATTTAGTTTTAAGAGAAAAAATCCCAGACCTTGAGAATCTATTAAATGACTTTCTGGTCTGGGTTTTTTCTTAATAGCCACTGAATGATACTGAAGATCATTTGTTGCAGTCATGTAGTTTTGTTTTTTCATCCATTGACCTTTGTGCATATTTAATTATAAAGTAAGAAGTAAAGAAAAAGAGCTGATCTTGTACCTAATCTACCTCATCTTTATTATTTTGGGAAATGTAATAATTCAGTCTCTTAATGGGCTGCTGATTTTTGTTTTTATTTGAATAGACTTCAGTGAAGAATTTCCATGCACTTTCTGTCTGATTAGAAAGGATTCGTTGTGTTTCTGTATCTTGGTATGAGTCCAATGAATGCTGTTTTGAAGTCAATCACAAAATATATACTTAGTGGTAACGTGCCAGCTGGCTTGTTACAAGCAGGGATTTAATTATGAGAGAAATATTGTAACTTGAAGATTGTACAGTTGGTTTACAGAGCAGGCTGTGCATTATTTCTTTGCATCCTCTCTTCCATGCCTTTTGTGTCTGCGTCGTAGGTAGCTTGTTGGCATCTACAGTAATTTCGCTATGGGAGAAGTCATTCTAGTACTGCAAATTGTCTTGTCAGAGTTAACCAAGAACTGGTTAACTCGGTAAGGGTTGGGGATATAGTGTTAGGGGGTTTTTTTTGGTTGTCTAGATTTGACATAAAACCTTTTGTCCCTTCCAGAGGCATTAAGAACTTTACCTTGATTTTGCAAATAGCATTGCTGCGTGACTCTCAATTAACTGTAGAGTCATGCCAGGTCTTTGCATTCTGTATACTACATGTGCTTGCTCGTATGTTTTGGGACATCTTGGCAAGAAGCTTCACATCTGCCATGAGCGAACAGCTAAACAGAAGCGTGCAGTCTGCAGTCGCTGCAGGCAGAGAAGCGTGCTCAGGGTGGTGAGGAGGTGTGTGTGTGCACGGCGGGATGGGGAGCAGTGCCGGGCGTGTGCTCCAGCTGCCGGCCAGGCCGGGAGCCCGTGGCTGCCTGCGGCTTTCTCCGCTCTCCTGCGCACTGTGAGGCTCCTGTGTCACCAGGAGCTCTCAGACAGTGCCAGCCACCTTCTGCTAGCAGAGACAGGAAATTCTGTCATGCCTCTTCTTCAACAGTTACGGGAAAGACTTCTTTCCTTGTGTTATCAGTCAGCAGTTTCCAGTCAAGTCTCACGTGCAAGTAATGTGCAGTGTCCCCTGCCAAGCTGAGCAAAGACCTCTGCTGTAGGAGCTTCCCTGGTCCAGCTGCCATTTTGCTCTTGAGATTATTTAGGTTTGGGAGGCTCCATCTTTGATTTTAGAGCCTTTTGCTAGGTTTAATGGCAAAATCAATGTGTTAGTTAAACCAAAAAGTTAAGGTTTTAGCTGCTGTTACCTGCAGCTCCTGCTGTTTTGGCAAACAGTAAAATCTGGCAGTTCTAATGTCTTATTTTATGTTAATTATTTTAATTTAATCAAACTTTTTTCCCTCTTTGTTTCAAATCTGTGAAGACCTGAATATTTGACAGTTCATATTTCAGGAGAGGTGGGAAAGCCAGGCTGTCTCTGTAGATGTGACATACCCAATAAAAGTGATGTAAAATATCAGTATACATATCTGCCGTCATCTCTAATGTTTGTTCTTTGGCATATGTACAGAATAATAGAATTCAATTACAGGTCTTACTTACCTTTAGAAGACCTTGTGCACATGTTCTTGAGTCTTTTCTGTATATTTTGTTACTTGATCATTTCAACACCATGTTCAACATTAAAGAGAATATAAGATTTTCACCTTTCCAGTTGATTTTTCAGACAAAGTTTGGTGAGTACAGACCTTAAATGCAGAGAGGTGGTGTGTAAATAGCATTAGTTTTGATTGTTTGGCTTATTTTTGTTTCCATGTTTCACCTCTTATTCCTCTACTTGGTTGTTCTTAATTCTCCATGTCTTTGGAGTTACAGTTGGGGCTTGGACATTTATATTTCCTTCTAATTTAATTAAGTCCTTTTCATGTATTTCACTAAATTATAATTCAGTGTATCGAATCTTCTGTTTTTAAGGTGAAAAAGAAAACTATCTGATCAAAGAGCAAAGATGCAGAGCACTTCAAATTACCTCTGGCTGTTGTCTGACATTCTAGGACAGGGAGCAACTGCAAATGTTTTCCGGGGGCGACAGAAGGTTTGTGAGGACTTTTCATATGCAAGTAGTGTCATGAAATCAACAAAAAAAGTTCAAGATTCAGGCCTAAAACAAATGTGTCTGTGTAATTATTCATGCTTAGTATTTAATTTTTAATATTTGTCCACTGACTTATAATTCTGTAGTTAGATTTCTAAGGATTTGTTCTTAATGTTGTATTATTTGTAAAATATTAACTGTTAGTAATTCTTCATTCCTTTTTCTTCAGTTTTATGGAAAAAATAAACCTTATTCAAGAATTTGAATAGAAACAAATGACCTACCATTTTTTTACATGATCCTATTATTTATATCTTTGTTAAACTGTTAAACTGTCTTTTCACTGTTTTTTATCTGTTCTTTTAAAACCTGTTTTGGTTATTTTTATGATTCTTGTACGTAAAATATTCTTATAGTAGTGGATGAAGCTGTTGTTAGTTGCTGTCTGCAAGTCAATGCTTTTTAAATGTCTTCTTGGTGACATGCTTTGAGTAATCAGTTCGAAATAGTAATTTTTTGCCAAGTAAATGATTCACTGATGTGTATGTTGAAACCTGAGTGAGGGGCTAAGATGACCTTACCTTGTGTAGGTCATCCTGTCCCTGTGAATTTCACAGTATGTCTCACAAAGTGAAAGTAAGTGTAGTTGGGAAAGTTTCCTTACAGTAGTGACAGTCTGTGTGAAATCAGTACAAAGTGATTTATGAGATACACTGTTCTGTGTTCCACATTTAAGTGTGAAACAGCATTAAGCAGTAATTTAGCAGTTCTGTGCTTTTCTGATTGATTCCCCTGTGAACCGTGGTTGCACCTGTCATCACCCTCACCAGTCTGAGCATGTGACCTGCAGTTCATTGTCAAGGGGTGAAAGCTTTTACCTGGGCACCAGTAGTTCATGTGAGTGTGCTGCAAAGCACACCTTGTCCAAGCACAGGAAGGCTGTGTCCTTAGAAGTAATCTGTTGCACAAACTGCTAGTGCAAGCTTATTCCTAGAGTGGGCACAGGAAGATGCTTTACCCTGGGAGGGACTGGGGTTGTACTTCCAGCTGGTGCTCTTGTTGCCTGAGCATGTTGAGGCTTATTGCCACTGGAGAACTTAAGTCTGATTAAGTTCTGATTGTGCTCCTGACACTATGTGAGTTTGCTTCAGGATTTTACATGAGCAGCACGTAGTGCTCAAAACTCCCTTTGAAAAAACAGAATACTGGTTTATCAGTATAAACAGAACAGCAAAGAAAGCATTCAGCTACCAGAAGCTGTCTTTTAACTTAAGCAAGCCAAGTATGTTCATGCCTCTCATTGATTAGTGCAAGTAACTCTTGCTGAAAAAATATTTTTCAGCTAAGTTTATGAATAATTCCTAAATGTGTACTGTTTCTTATATTAACTGTTCTTTTTTTAAAAATCACTTAGGTTTTGTAACCTGATGAGTTTCCATTCTGCTTGTCCATTTGCTTTTAGTCTATATTAAACTAATGCAATTTAGTTGTTTTAGCAGAATCTTTATTTCTACCTTAGCACAAAGTAGTATTTTGAAATATTTCTAGTCTGGTTATACTCACATGTACAGTAGAAAATCTCAAAATGCTTGGATGATGTCTATGTGTACATTTACAATCTTTTCTTCTGCTTGATGAGTAGTTTGTTTTTAACAGAAAACCGGGGATTTATATGCTGTCAAAGTATTTAACAGCATAAGTTTCCTCCGTCCTGTGGATGTTCAGATGCGAGAGTTTGAAGTGTTGAAGAAACTAAATCATAAGAACATCGTCAAATTGTTTGCCATTGAGGAAGAGGTAATGAGTTGTTGTGATCTGAGATGCATGGAAGTAACTGCAGTAACTGTTTTGGTTTTTTTTGTTTTATCCATAACTATGGAGTCTATAGTTACATTTTAAAATAATGGTAGCATATATGATGATACAAATACTTCCACCCAGCCACCACCACATTTTGGTTCTCTTTCTTCCTTGTTGTTGATGCTGTTGAAAGAATATGCCTTCTGTCTGTAGGTGAAACACCTTCAGTGTGTAGGCTCAGGTTATGATTCTTCACCTTGAGAAGCCACTATCCTAAGTTTTATCTTGAATTAGGATATTTAAGGTATCTACATGTATTAATATTTACTAGTTGAATAATGGAAGTGTTTATGGTTGAAGGTGTTTCACTAATCCTGACGATTATATGTTTTTCCTTTGCTACCAACTAAAACAATGACATAGGATACTATTATACAGTATAATAATATAAATTGGAGCAGCTGAACTGAAACTGAGACTGATCAGTTGAAATGACCCAGATGATGACATGAGTAAAAAGTAAAGGACAGTTGGTATTCTCAGCATTTACAGTGTGTAGTTTCTCACTTGTACACCTGTCAATACTGCTGTCAACCTGCTAGGCTTAGAACTTGAGGCTTTCTTAGTTATTTTCCCCTCTCCAAGCTGGAATACATGAAACAATCACCTGCACTTCTTTTGAAGATCACCAGAATGGAATTGATTAAATAGCTATAGCTTTTACTTTTCTTTTCTTTTTTGAAAGTAAGATCTTGTGATTATAGGTAATTTCTGACAGTGCTGTCACAATAGTCAGATTCTTAATCTCTTTTTGATTTTTTTTTCAGACAACTACTAGACACAAAGTACTAGTTATGGAATTTTGTCCATGTGGGAGTTTGTACACAGTTTTAGAGGAGCCATCTAATGCCTTTGGTTTGCCAGAGTCTGAGTTCTTAATTGTTTTGAGAGATGTGGGTATGTAGACTTTGCTCTTTGATCTAATTTGTTGACTGAAACAAACCCATACTTGTTTTGTTTATCTTGAAACAGCAAGACAAATTCTAATGGCTGTCAACTAATTGAACAAATTAATATGGTCATATGGAATCACCTATTTATGTCTATGTTGGTATTGGTAGCTGCATTAAGAAGCCATTTCTGTGTAAAGCATTGTTGTAATCTTTTTCTTTATTTCAAGATGATTTTTCACATATTGAACAGACTCCTAGTGGTATTTTCAGAAGATTTAATTAGAAAAATAGTATGATTTACCTGTGTTTACCTGCTACAAAATTTTCCTCCTAATTTACCTGCTAGAAAAATTACCATATGGGAAAGATGTTACTGAGAGCAAGAAATGCTGTAATTTAGCTGTTTGGAAAGAAAAAAAAAAGCAATCTGTGGTCATGTCTTTCTGTTAATTGAGTGTCCCTTCTCATTCCCATTTCCCAATGAGAACATAAGCATGTCTTCCTAGCATCAGTTACAATTCAGTGTTTGCACAGTCTGTGTCACAATGTGTACATGAACTCTGTGTTTGTTTTTTCAATTGAAGTGGCTGGAATGAATCATCTCCGTGAGAATGGAATAGTGCACCGTGACATCAAGCCAGGCAATATAATGCGTGTTATAGGTGAAGATGGGCAGTCTGTTTACAAACTTACAGATTTTGGTGCAGCAAGAGAACTTGAAGATGATGAACAATTCGTTTCTCTCTATGGCACAGAAGAATATTTAGTAAGCTCATATGATTTAATTTTCTGTTGAAGAAGTGTTTGAAGCCTGAGGCCCTTCATGATGATAGTTGAATAAGTGAAGGTCAGGTTGTTGGGAATTAGTATTTAAGCCTTTGCATTACAATTGTAATAATTTCTACTGGACTTTTTCACCTTGGGTCATGCCATCTTCTGCTGATGTAAATACATCAGCCTTTAAATAATTTCCAGGTCCAGCTTCAACTGTTGCCTTGTGTGAAAGGAGAAAGGATATTTTAGATATGAATATGTTTGCCTTTATCTCTATAGATGTGTTTTAGTTGGTGTTTGAACTACTTGGATGATGTTAGGTGTAGTTAAGATTCATGTGAAACCTTGGCTAACCAAAGAGAGGCAGGTAGGGAAATATCAAGACAAGCACGTCAGTATGATTTTCTTCCTGCTGCGTTTTCCCACATGTGCATCATAACTGACACTCTCCTCTGCTATGGATCTTTTTTCCATTTGATTTCTGTTGTTTCAAAATCATCTGGAGGAATACTGTACTTCTGCTCTTTTTTAGTGATCTTTTATATACTAGTAGTCACTCTTCAACTGAATTTTAAAATACTTTTTGCAAACTTTTAAACAAAAGCAACAGTCTTACCTAGAAATATAGTGATGCTTGTCAGAATAGCTTAAGCAAATTCTATGATACAAGCAAGCTTTTCTTTTTTAAAGAACTGAAAGTTTACCTTGCTGTGAAAAGATAGATTGGGTTTTTTTCTTCATAAGGCTTCATAAAGCAATTCTAACTTCTTTTTTTTTTTTTTTTTTTTCTCTTTAGCATCCTGATATGTATGAGCGAGCAGTTTTGAGAAAAGAGCATCAGAAAAAGTATGGAGCAACAGTTGATCTGTGGAGCATAGGGGTGACCTTTTACCATGCTGCAACAGGGAGTTTGCCTTTCCGACCTTTTGAAGGACCTCGTAGAAACAAGGAAGTGATGTAGGTAATTTAGAAGGAAAATTTTATCTGCTGGTAAATTAAATCAGCCCTTGAAATGCTTTTTTTACCAAGAAATCCTACACACATATAGTAAACTTTAAAACAGTGAAAATATTTAAGGAAAATACTCTTTTCTTATGGTATAGCCCTAGTAGGCAGCTGAACATCACACAGTTCTTCACTCATTCCTCTGTAATAGGATGGGGAAGAGAATTGTAAAGGTGAAAGTGCAAAAACTCCTAGGTTGAGTTAAAAACATTTTAATAAGTAAAAAAACAAACAACCAAAATACCACAAAACAAACAAACAAAAACAAAAAACCACAAAACCCAGCAATCCTTACCTCTTAAACCCAGAGGGAAACAAACCCAAGAAAAGCAAGTAATGCAAAAAAATCCTCAGTTGCTCATGAGCAGCCAACTGATGCACAGTTAGTCCCTGACCAAATGCCACTCTGTCAAATTCTTCCCCACCTCCTTAGCTTCTGTTGTTGAGCAATATGTTATGGTATGGAATATCCCTTGGGTCAGCTGTCCTCCCCCATCCCCTTCCAACTTCTTGCCTGGCTGCAGCCCCCTTGCTGGTGAGGCAGTAGAAAAGTAGAAGACTCCATGATGCGCTGTAAGTGCTGCTCAGCAATGGCTAAACATGCCTGTGTTATTAACACAGTTTTGGTCACAAATCCAAAATATGGTACCATACACTGCTGTGAAGGAACTTAACTCTATCCCAGACAAAATCAGTAGAAACATTCTGCTTCAACAAGGACTTTACTGTGTGGCACCTTAGGATCTGAGTTAAGCATTTCAACTGAGAAAGACCTGAATTGAGTTCCCTCAAAATACTGATGTTTTTTTCTACACACAGCTTTCTTTCAGCACAGCACTGGGCTGGTCTGTTGCAGTGCCATTTATATAACTTGGATACTCAGGCAAAAATACAGTACTCTGAAATGGGGTTTCAGTGCTGCAAATTTTTGTTGTCCTTTAAATGATGGTCTTACCCAGCAGTGTTGAAATGGGTGCACTACCAATGAGACTGACACTTGAGTAGTATAGTTGTGGACTGCAGCTGAGGATAACAGGGTTGGCTCCTGAATGGAAAACAGAAGATATGTCTCTGATGTGATGATTGTATTCGATTCCTGTTTCATCCTAGTCTGGTTCTATTTTGTTTTTCTGTGTATTGCATTTTAAGCATAAAGCAAGGTGGTACTTGGGACCTCTGACACATCAATAACATCTGTTCTGATACTCCATGTAGAACTGACTCCAGCTTTCTTAGTTGAAGGAATTGTCCATCTTGTGATTTTTTCCCATAAGAGTTCTCGCTGTAGCTGCTTGAGAGATGTTTTGTATGCATCTTGACCTCCAGAAAAAGAAAGCATAACTAAAATATTCTGTTGCAAAAAGTCTGTTGATCCTCATTTGTGTCGTGAAAAATTTGAGAAATACTTGCCTGTGCAATACAAAGTTAAAGAATGTGAACAGATTTTTGGATGTTCCTTCTCTGTGCCCAAGCCACTTTATGGTGGGTCCAAGCCATGTTGTGGTGGTTAAATGTTGTCTGTTGCTGTGGAACTTTCTAGAAGTTAGCCTGTTAATGTGTAAATCGAATTAAATTGACTTTCATTAACTCTTGTGAAAACCTTTGGTTTCCTCCAGTATGCTGGAGATATCTCCTGAACTTTTCCCCAAGGCTGAGGAGGACAAGTTGCTTCTCCAGCATAGCTTTTTGTTCTTTGCTATTCTAGCACTGCTCTGTCAGCTTGTAAGTGAAGCTTCCTAATTATTGCACCATCTACAAATTTAGGCCAACCTGTCATTTAAATTGGCATTTTTGCTGCCCCTTTGAGGGTTAGTTACTCGACCTATGTATGTATAACAAGTAGTTGTTGAAATTTCCATTGTTTTGTAATGTATTGCAGGTATAAAATAATCACTGGAAAGCCTTCTGGTGCTATTTCTGGAATACAGAAAGCAGAAAATGGACCTATTGAGTGGAGTTGGGAGATGCCTATTTCTTGTAGCCTTTCAAAGTAAGTTTGAACTTACAAATGTTCATGAAATGTTTCAGTGCCACTTGATTGGGCTTTTCCAGTTATTTTTTGGGATTGTGTCTTTGAAGCAGAGATCTGACCCAGTTTGGTTTTTTTAACTCTTCTGTAGATCAGTACAGTCTGATATTTGGTTATCAAGTGGTTTTTTTCTTCCCATCTGTCAAAATAGTTTTATGATTGCTAATTTACAAATGAGCACATCTGATGTGGTTTGAGAAGAAATACTATTACTGCATTTTTTCCACGCTCAGGAATGAAGAATCAATGACTTTGATGGCCCTCATTTCTTGCAAGAATTTGACTTTAAACATGACAAAGATTAGCAGTAGGAAGGAAATGATAAGCAGAGACAATTCAGAGACTTACTTTTTGCTAGGAAAAAGGTCACATCAGCACATTTTAACATAATCATATCCTTTCAGTTTTATCATCATAATTTTGCTTCATATGTCCATAATATTCAGTAGGAAGAGCCATGGAAGGTCTAATTTTGGTATGACTTTGAAAACACCTCCCATAACCCATTTACCCATTTTTCTTCCTGAGACTCGTTCCATACTTAAAAGTTACTATTCTTTCATGGTAAGGTAGGAAATTAATTGTATCATTAAAAGACTGTAGAAGCAAGGTTTTTGAAAGCCAAATATGTACATCCTTAAGGGGTGTAGAGTCAAAGTCTGTTTTATATGAATTCATTAGTTTAGAATGTGCAGAACTTGCAATTTGTATGTGTTTTTCTTGATACTGTTCATTTGTTCATCTGCTTATTTTGTACAATGACTGCTTGAAGTGATAAAGGAAGTAGATTTTTTTTCTCATTAAGCATCAGTTCACAGTAGTACTGTTAAGTTAGCATTAAACAGTATTTACTGTTATAAGTTTAGTGCTAAAGTGAGTTTGAGCACAGCATCCACTGACCTCTAATGGGATCAGCAGTGTGCTTGCAAGCCACTGCAGCTTGCTTCAGAATGTTGCCAGTTCTACTGCTGGATTCAGGCTTGATGTGTACATAATGTTAAAATTTTGGGGAAGTTGTTCATAGTGATATCACTAGTGATATCCATTAAGTTCCTTACCACTCAGATGCTCAAGGTGGAAATGCAAGAAATTTAAGCAGATCTTTCTCCTAGAATAGTAGCAACTGTAAGGCAATAGGTAGCACAGGTTTTTTTGCAGCATTCAAGCTGCATGTGCAGTGTACTTATTTAGCCCCATCTCAATCAGGATGAATTCTTAGTGTTGACAATTTAAATAATGAGTCTTTGCTAACCCAGCTGCTTTTGATTGAAAGACACACTGTGCTCACACAAGCATCACCACCAGCAAATCCTAAGTGGCAGTAGCTTTCTTCAAAGTGATACACTGTGGTGTGTGGGTTGAACTGGGTAAAATGCTACTAGGGTGGTAGAAAGTGGCCTCAGCTCTACAATATAGACATAGTAAATTTTATTTAATTTTCGCAGTGTGAGTGAAATTTCTCAAATACCAAAAAAACCGTGATATATAAGCCTAAAAATGAAAGATCTGAAGTACATGTATTAATGAAAAAACAGTGGACATTGCCCCTGAACATTTGTTGCTCAGTGTAGGAAAAAAGGTACTGACATATTCTTTAAGGAATAATAGGTGTGTATATGTGAGACAAGTCAAATGAATTGTTGCAGTTGGTTGCAAGGTAAAATGTTCCAAGTAGAACAGAGTTGTCTCATCTCTTCCTGGTGTCCTCTAGGGGTCTGCAAGTACTGCTCACACCTGTCCTTGCGAATATTCTTGAAGCAGACCAGGAAAAATGCTGGGGATTTGACCAGTTTTTTGCAGAGACGAATGACATGCTGCACCGAATAATAATCCACATCTTTTCATTACAGCAGATGACCTTGCACAAAGTTTATATTCACAGCTATAATACGTAAGTGTTTTCTCTCTCTCTATTTTCATTACTTTGCTCTTGTTCAGGCTAACAGCACTGTGACCTCATGTCACCAGTGTTACAAATTCAACAACCTTTTCTCAGCAGTTTATCTGAGGAAGTGAAAGGGCGCAATTCTCCTGCATAGTCATAGTGCATATAGGAGCATGTTGACCAAAAATAAAAATAAAGTAATTGAAGGTCAAATCAACTGATCATAAGCTTAGTCTTTTTTAGTGACAGAACACAGACTTAATCCTTGATGTGTTAACAACATGTCTATTTTCACAACAGAGGCCAACTCATTGCACATTTGTGTACGTTCTTTATTTACAAAGTAGTTTTCTAGAGACTGTATTCATCTCTTGCTCATCTTGTCCTCAAGCATACAAAATACACCAAGTTTCTTTTTGATGCCATCACTTTTATTCTGAGAGAGCCCAAATACTGTTTTTGCAGAGAAATCTTACTTCTGTTTTTTATTATCATTTACATGTGTAATTATTTATAAACTAGCTGTAGTATTAAGAAGCAATAGTGTACTAGTGCTGCACAGGCAGCAAACTGGTCCTTCCTGTTAGTGTAATGGTTTTTCTTCCTTGTGGGAGGCTTTGCTAGTTTGCTTTGGTTTGGTTTTTTTGGTTGCTGTTGTGGTAATAGGTTTTTGTGGTGGGTTTTTTTGTGGGGGGAGAGGTATGGTGGTATTACAAGTTATATCCTTGTACCTATTGATTGCTGTAAGTAAAATTCCAAACTGTCTTTGCTCTTCCTTATCACTGCTCTTTTAGGAAATAGTCTGGCTATCTGTTAGCTTACAGGCTGAATTTAATTTTTGGACATGTAAAACACCAGACTTTTCCTTTGGAGAGACCATCCATCTCCTTTGAAGAAAAGGGCATGCCTTAGAAAACTTAAGTATGCTTCCTTCTCGTCTGGTGTTGCCTGTTTTTACTGACTTTCAGACCAGAGCAGTTTTGTTTAGACAGACGTGCTTTGGCGAATAATCAGATGTAGAAAGGAAGTTTGATATTTTGCAGGAAATAGCATTTATTTTTGTAACACAGCAACCTGGAGTCTTAGGCAGCATGCTACTTCTTTTTTACTTGAAAGTCAAGTGCTTTATGTGTAAACCCAGTTCTTAATTAATCAGAAATAAAAGCAGTTTTTACATAAACAATACAAAATCTGAATTGTTGAATTATTGTAGTGAGTCTAACTGCTATCGATTATCCTGTTTGTGTTATAGAGCTGCTATATTTCATGAGTTGGTCTACAAACAGACAAAAATACCATCTCAGAATCAAGAACTGATATACGAAGGTCGGCGCTTAATACTAGAGCCTGGCAGATTGGCACAGCTCTTCCCCAGAACAACTGAGGAGAATCCTATCTTTGTAGTAAGCCGGGAGGCCGTGAACATTGTTGGATTAATCTATGAAGAAGGTATACAAAAGTAATTTCCCTTTTTTCACAGCTCTCTTTTGTAAATAGTTTGGGTTACTTAATGTAATTGTTTTATGTCTATTATGTCTTAGAAATAGTGTTGGAAATTTTCTTTTGTTGATATCTGAAGTTCTAAGTATGCAGTCCAATGTTTTTCAAAACTGCTGAGTATCTCGAACATTTTTACAGGAACAGTGGGTGCTTGTAATGTTCCAAGTCCCTTGAACCTGAACACTTTTGTGCTAAGATGTAGTGGTGCTTATGGAGCTAGGAACTTTTTTGAAGCATGACACTTTAAACAAGTAGAATGAAACATTATAGAAAGTAACTCAAAGAGAAAAATGGTTCTTTTGTTCCATTATTCACTAAGTGGAAGGTCAAGTTTTACTTATTTTTTAAAATTCGTTGTGAATATGGTTAGCCTTTCAGTTAACAGAGGAGGTCTTTACAATGTATATTTTCTCAGAAGATAAGGTAATACCATAACAGGGAAAAAGAGAAAAGAAATTAAGGTTTTGAATTTATCATTGGGGGCTTTTAGAGGAGCCTATGCCAGAGCCCTTTTTTAATAATTGATGAACTGGAGGATGTGGCTGCAGCTGAGAAGTCAGTGTTGCTTTTGTCAGTATGTCCTAAATACTGACTGCTCTGGCCAGCTTGCACTCACACAGAGGTGCTGAAGAGTGTGGGTAGGTGAGCTGTTTGGGGCAGGATCAACAGGGCCCTTCTATTGTGTCACAGAGCTTTCTGAAGGAGCCAGTGAGCATGAGAACAAAGGGGATTCAGGTGATGGGGGTTACCTGAGGTTACCTGAAGCTCTTGGGTGAAGTGCTACCCTTAAGAGCCTCAATGAAAATAAGCAGCCACGTGATAAAAAGGAAACAGGCACCTGTGTGGGCAAACATGGGGCTGAAAAACAGAGAGAAGCAGTTGGCTCTCTCAATAGAGAGAGATTGCAAGTGGAGACCTGCATGAATTCTGTGCTGTGCAGCATGTTCGGAAGTGACTGTGGAAAAGGAAGGACAATTTGCTGAAGAAACCAAGTTATTTAAAACAGTTAAGACAAAGGCTGGCTTTAAAGGCGTGCATGAGAACCACGATATTAAAAGGCATAAAAGCAGTGGACAGGGTGGGGAGGGAAAACAGTCTGAACTTTTGAAGTCTTTTCTCAAAAATAATAAAATACAGATACTTGTTCTATGTTGCAGTTTTGCTTCCTAAAGTACATCAACGTTACGATTTGGATGGGGATGCCAGTATGGCTAAAGTGAGTAATTACCATTTTAGATTATATCTCTCTTGGATAATGATACTGAAATGAAACCTACTTAATTTTCAAATTAATAATGTTAATAAAACTATTTTAATATGCTAATGAGGATTCTGAATGATAGAAATATATTTATTGACAAAGGATCTAAAAGTATATTAAAGTCATATTTTGTATACAAAATACAGTTTGGGGGTTTTTTTGTAAAACCAAACCCAAAGTCCAGTCTTCTAAATTCAAAGTGCTCTGTTACTGTATAATTCAGTAGAAAGGGCTTGGGGGGGAAGGAGCCTGACACTCTGTAGTCCTGAAGTTAGTTAGAAGCTTCATAACTTCTGATGGTGCAAAATTTAACATTAGAAAAATAACTCTTGCTCAATAGAGAGGAGCTCTAGGACTCTGCAGAAGGGTAGAATTTTTGTTGCCTCTTAAAAACTTTCAGAATCTGTGGGAGACTAGTAAAGGATGTTGTATTCTTTTGGTTGTTTTTCTAAAACTACTGAATGTATGTGCAGCGGTGCTTGACTTTGTGACAACCACTTATACATGTGAAATACTGACTGCTGAAGAACCTTTTATTCAGACGTGGTAGTCCTGAAAATGTATGCCACTTCAAATACCAGTAATCTTGAAAATTAATAAACAGAAAAGCATCAGTTGAACTATTTAAAGTATTGTAAATTATAATATCTGAAACTTTGTTCTCAATTCTAAAAAATACAGCACTCTTTTAAGTGAAATTGGGTAAATGAAGAGAGTTTTTAGCCTTAGAAAATTTTAAAAGGGTCAGTTTTTACAAGTTCCTTTTTAATGTATGTGCTTGATTCCTAAAATATTGAAGAAATGTACTTATGACTTTGACAGAAATAGTAAGTTGTGTTATTTTTGTTTGTGAAATTTGTTTTCATCCCTGACAGGTGCTTCAGCATAACTGGAAAACCCATGTTTAGCTCTGCCTTCATAATAGCTGTTTGGTTGTTGCCTAAAGCCTAGGCCGAGTTACACATTTCAAACATTACATACTATCCTCATGTTGCTTTCTTTTGTTATTCTGTGTTGCTTTGTTGTGATGTATTGTCTCGAAGCAATTGCTAAGAGCATGCCAGATCAGTACTTATGCTGGGCTTTTTTCCTCCAGGCAGTGACAGGTATTGTGTGTTATGCCTGTAGAGTTGCCAGTTCTTTGCTACTTTACCAGGAGCTGATGCGAAAAGGAATTCGATGGCTAATGTAAGCAATTGATTGCATTTCATTATGCTTTTTTTTAAATTGAGATCTGCCTTGATTATCAATGCATAATTCTGTAATCTCTTGATATCTTGGGAGTTTTTGTTTGTCCTTGAGTAAGGTTAGGCTGAATTTCTCCCTTTTTCCTGTCATTAAGTACACCTTTTTTAAAATGATAAAAGTTAAGGTGTTTGCAGACTTACTTTTTTCTGTGTATAATTTAAGTCTAACCTCTGGTAACATGCAGATGCAATTGAACAAGTTATTTTTAAATGGGGATTATGTTAATGCATCTGTAACTGAAAACAATTCCTCCTGGCAGTTATTGCTGCAGGTATATTACTGTATTACTGATTGCTGGTAGGATGGCAGTATTCAACTGACTTACGCTTCACTTTTTTAGTGAAATAATCAAGGATGATTACAATGAAATGGTTCATAAAAAAGCAGAGATTGTCATCAGGCTGGACTTCTGCAGCAAAAACATTGAGAAAGCTGAGAAAATGTGAGTAAAAGCACAAGACCATACACATTGATCTTCATTATCATTTTTAGTGACAACAGTATTTTAAGTTGTGATTATTTGCAGTGTTTTTGCATATAAAAATTGAATTTGAGTCAGCATGGATTTTCTGATGGCACTGACTTAAGCAGATTTAGTCATATATGTTACTCAAATTAGACTTAATTTTGCTGCTTAACCTAATAACTAATTAGTGGTAACTGTGTGTGTTCTTTTTCTCCTTTCTTCTCTGACTTGTTCTTATTGACTCTAGAAGCTGTAGTAAAGTTTGGACAAAGAATCAAGTAGCTTTGCTTTCATTAGTGCTTTTCCCACTGCTTTTGATTGCGTATGACTTCAAATACTGCCCCTTACACAGTTTTACAACTGTAGCATTTTCTGTGTGGAAGGAATTTTAATACTAAAATCTAACATAGAGCAGCTGCAAAAACAACCCCAAACAACCAAGCCTGGTGCCCCTCACTCCCTTCCCAGAAAGGTGTTATTCTTATGCAATGTGATAGGAACTTTAAATAGCACCTCTTCTTGGCATTCTCCTATAGGTGGTAGTTTTCCTGTTCAGCCTGCTGGGAGTCTTCCCCAAATGTTGTCTTAGTCATAGGATTCTATGAACTTCTCACCAGGCTGCTCTGAAAATGTGGATACCCACAAGATGATTGACACTCATGTAGAACCACTGAGTTTGCAGAGTAGACTTATGAGTTAGACTTAAACCAGTTGGAGCTGCTATGCCTGTGCAAATTGAACACCTTGTGTGCAGTACTTGTGAATACCCAAGATTTGATAGATTTGCTCTGTGTGCCAAATCTACCTTAAATCTACCCAGGTGTGTCTGTTTGTATTCATTTCAAAAACACTGTAAAACCACAACAGTGGAGTAGTGAAGTTGGTAACTTACAAGATAAAACACTATCTCTGCAGCCTAGATACAAATCATCAGGGCAGGAACCCAAACTCCTCTTCAAGCCCATTTGCACTAGTTGGCTGGACTAGATCTTGTTCAGTCTGTGTTTGGTTCAGGTAATTTCTTCCTGTATTCTGCCAGAGGAAAGCCACTCAGAAGAAATCACTGTCACTTCTGCTTTGTGACTCTGGTGTGTGCAAGAGTGTCTCACCAGCAGTTTGAAAAAAAATGACATTCATTTGCTAACTGGAGTAGGTCTCATGCAAACAGAAATTTTCTGTGTGTTTGCACATGGTCTTCTGGCCTCTTACAAAGGGGCAGGATTTTCAGTTTGTTTGACTTCGCTAACTCCGTAAAAGTCTTCTGAAGAACATGTCCTCTTGTTTGTCCTTCCTTTTCAAGGCTGTGCTTCAAAGCTTGACAATGCAAAATGTTTATTTGACAAGGTAAATAAAGCATTGAAATTGAGTGACGCATGTCTTTTTTGAAAGTAGTTGAGCTGTTTGCGATGACGTTTTTAAAACTAAAATGTATATGAGACTCAACAGGAAAAATATTGTCCTGAATAATTTATTTGGCACTTGAGCTATGGTCATATGGAAAGTATCAGTATGAACAGATGGTCTTATTGTCCCAGCCTTTAAACTTTTAACTCAGTAAGTTTTCTCAGAAAAGCATTTTGGTGCACTGAAGTATTAGTTTGTTAATGATTACTTTAAGTACCTTTAGTTTGATGAGATTATAAAAATTACTTGGTGAAAGGAAATAGTCTTCCACTGCCTGTCAAGTACAAGTAATAAGACTAGAATAAAGAAATCAGGGGTGGAAGTTTCAAACTTTATTTTAACAATTCCAATGTAGGAAAAAATCAAGGAAAGTTTTTAAAAATCTAAAATGTTTCCATTTTTAACAGCCACCTAAATTTGTCAGTTTCATGGCTGCTGCGTGCTAGAGACTGTATTTCATATACAAGAAGTGGCAGTTACTGTTATGATCTGGATTCAAGAAATACTTGGAGTGTATTCACTGCTTGTTTATTTTCTTTTAAACTGCTTTTTTGCTGGTCAGATATGAGAATTTGATGCAGATCAACTTGGAAGCATCAGAAGTGGATGAAATTTCAGAGATACACACAAAACTCTTGCGTGTAAGTGCCTGGCAAAGTTACCCTGTCATTCTGAACATGGTGTTTCTACAGAAAAAGCCAAATCCACGATAATACAGGCTTCTGTGAATAACAACTCTGAATTCTCAATGTAGTTTCAAGATTGCCAGTTGTTAAAATGTCCGTGCTAACGTGAATATCTTTCTGAAGACAAAGCAGATCCTTTTATATTAGTGTAGTGTAGCTCAGTGTAGTGAAAATAAGTTCCTGAAAATACATTCCTATTTTGTAAACTACTCAAGAATTATAACCTTGAAATACATTTTGCTTTGCTATTTTTTCATTTCTATTTTTTCATTTTCTTAAGGAATTATTGACTACCTCGTTGGCTTTCTAAAATGTTACATTCACAAATACACTTCAGAGTGATCTGCTTTGAAATGTGCATCATGTTTCCAGTCATGTAAGGAAAAAATGAAAATAACTTAATAGACTGAGAGCAGATATAAACTTCTCCATTCTAAAAGCAAATGATGATTAGTGTATTTTTATTTTGAAGGTTGTATGAACTGTAGAGAAAGGAAGGTATGAATTATATGGATAGTTATTATATAAATTCTCAATAAACCAAAAGAATAAGGGTAGAAGTAAATAAGGGATTTATGAAAGGTTGAAAGTCATTATTGAAAGAAAATAAATTTTAACTAATGTAAATGCCAGCGTAAAATACAATTCTTTCTTTAATAATACCTTGTTTTATCTGCTTCTAGCAAAGCCTAGGCAGATAATTGGACATATTTCTTTAATGGAGCAGTGAAACAAATGGGTTTGCAGTATTAACGTGCTCAAGTAATAATCAAGTAATTTTTCACTTTACCTAGTGATAATATTGAACCTTCTGCTCTTATGTAGCTCTCCAGCTCTCAGGGCACCATAGAAACTAGTCTGCAAGATATCAAAACCAAACTTTCTCCTGGTGGTTTACTGGCCGACACCTGGGCAAATCAAGAAGGCATGCATCCAAAAGACAGAAAGTGAGTAACTGTACTTACTGTTCTAATATGTATTGAATTCTGCACCGAGTTGTAGTTCATTAAGCTCATTAATAGGTACTTGAGTTTATGTATAAAACATCTAATTTTATTCCTTTTGTCACTCTAGTCCAGAAAGGCTGCAGGCACTGCTGTCTTCCATCACAGACATCTACTATCAGTTCAAGAAAGACAAGGCAGAACGAAGTAAGTAAATAGTTTGATTCAGTTTTAACATAAACTGTAATGTGAAGGACAGGTCAGTCTTGGTTTGACTAGGGTATTAGTATGGAGAGTTAGCCACAGTGCATGTCTGTAGGTCCTTAGTGTGGTACCATGCTAAAACCCATAAGACTGGAACACCACTGTTAATACCATAAATCTGAATTGCAGACTGGAGAGGAGGAAAAAAGCATATGACCACTTTGACCTGTAAAAAGACGGAAACTGTGTAGGAAATAGATAAACTTAGTAGAGTTTAGCATGAATACAACTAACAGAGTTAGATTGTTAATGTTTGTTATCTCCTCTGGTCCTAGGGCTTCCTTATAATGAAGAACAAATACACAAGTTTGACAAGTAAGTTTTGAAGTTACCTTTGGGAACTACCATGATTGCTTTCTGGTCCTCCAGGTGCTCTTCCAACAACCCATTCTGTTAACTTTGTTGTAAATTGTAACCTCTTTAGGATTGCTTTGTAAAAAAAATTCTTCTAAATATCTTAATGACATAGGGGTACTAGTATATGATAATGAGGTGCTTTCTGGCTGTAGAGTTTTCTCACTGATAGGCCTTCTAAATGCAAAATACCTGTTTGTTATCTGGGCATAACTGTTTTATAGGCAGTTCACTTCCCTGTTTTTTTTTTTCAGGGAGGAAAAAGCCCTGAGTAAGATCAAAATGATTTTGTAGCTAAGGTGGAGATAATTTTCTACAGATGAGTAAAACATGGACTAGCCGAATAAAATTCTAGAATGATTTAATCTTACAGAAAATGTAGCACACAAAATTAATCTTAATGCCTTTCTCCATGCTTGTTTAAAATTGTCACTCATGCAAGGTGTCCACGTTAAGCATCTGTGTGTAACTTAGGTCTTTAAACTCCCATAGTCTCTCTCTATTGATTCTGTACTGCTGTGCTTGTTTCGGGATTTAGTCAATTTCTCATATGCAGACTGCTAATGCCATTTACTTTGCCCTGAAGTATCTGAGACTGGGAGGTAGGACACAAGTCAAATGGGAAACTTACATCTTTCTGGACAGGTGGTCAGAAGCAAGGCAGGATATTTTTGCTGGAGAAGGGAAGGTTGCATAGAGTCTTCCCAGCAGCCATCCAGTAGCTGAATGGGGGGCCTACAAGGAAGCCAGAGATCAACTCTTCCTCAGGAGCTGCAGTGATAGGACAAGGAGTAATGGCTTCGAACTGAAAGAGGGGAAATTTAGGTTGAATGCATTGAGGAAGTTCTTCTCTGTGAAGACAATGAGACACTGAAACAGGTTTCCCAGAGAAGTTGCAGCTGCCCTGTCCCTGGCAGTGGTCTATGACAAGGGAGTTGAAATTAGATTATTTTTATGGTCCCTTCCAACCCAAACCATTATAAGATTCTATCTCAAATTATGCTAGATGCTTATGTTTAAGTTAATAAATTATTCTCTTAGTGGCTGGTCAGTTGCTTGATTCCCTA